>JARHVA010001144.1:460000-1022500 GCA_037957365.1 Torreya grandis
GGTTCTCTATTAAACTATATCTATCAACCTATTTGGGAAAGTAGGTGAACACCCTTAGCCAAAAACAAAAGAATAAAACATTGAGGTCCAAAAGTGAAAACCTCTTTGAGGTGATTTTTAAACAGGGTAAAAGTAAAGAGAAAGTCCAATTTTTTGGTGAAAACCTATTTCAAATGCCATTAGATGAGGGTGTTCACCTTTCCTCAACTTAAGCTCAGGATATCACCAACGATGAACTTACTTTTGGGTCTAAGTTTATTTTAGTAGAACAACATGCCTTTGATCAAATTTCCTAAAGTTTTTGTGACATGGATGGCATTGCCTTTAGGACATTTAGATTCATCTTGTTTAGGAGAGATTAAAGACCTAGTCCAACCAAAGGACTTTGTAGTTGTAGGCTAATTCACATCATTGTCAACCATTCTATAATATGGCTTCACTCTCCTCATAGAAGATATTATGGAAGTCAACATCAGGACTCCAAATGACCTAAAGTGGATTAAATTAGGCGTGTCCCTTACTAAGGAGGAACATAAAACATTTAAATCCTTTTTCAGGGAAATTATTAACATTTTTGCTTGGACTTATTTAGACATGTTAGGTTTGGACCCCACCTTGGTTGTACATCACCTTGTTGTAAATCTTGATGCCAAACTTGTGAAGCATAAATTACACAAGATGCATCCTCATATTGATGTACTAGTAAATAAAGAGTTAAAAAAAACTCTTAGAATCAAAATGCATCTAACCGATTGACTATTCAAAGTGGATCTCAAACATTATGCCTATTAATAATAAGCTTGAAGGAATCATAATCTACACTAATTTTAGAGACATCAATAAGGTTTTCACTAAGGATGACTTTCCTCTATCAAATATTGAAATGATAGTTGACTCCATAGTAGGGTATGAAATGATTTCACTTACAAATGTATTTTAGGGTACAATCAGATTAGGATCACACCAGAAAACCAACATAATAAAGTGTTTACCACTCTTTGGGGAATGTTGGGGCCACATACCAAATATCCATGACTATTATATTTCATGATATGATGCATGACATTTTTTAATACTATGTTATTACATATTAGGTAAATCAAAAACCCATGTCGATCATCCAGCTACACTATAAATAATATTTTAGAGGCTTCATGAATACAAGGTCAAACTTAATCTGAAGAAGTACATCTTTGGTGCCACTTCAATAAAATTAATAGGCTTCATTGTCTCTCATTGAGGCATTGAATTTGATCCTACCAAAGTATAAGCCATTATCAAGATGTTGTCACCTTCTAATTTGAAGTATCTCTATAGTTTGTATGGAAAGATTTAATCTATTAGGCAATTCATCTCAAATTATCCAATAAATGCCATCTATTTACATAATTAATAAAGAAAGGTGTTACATTTATTTGGGATGAAGATTATCAAAAATCCTTTTAGCACTTGAAGGAATATATCTCCAATCAACCTATTTTTTTACCACCAATTCCATGAAATCCATTTCTAATGTACCTATCTTTAATAGACAAATACTTAGGAGCACTTCTAGCTCAGCATAGTGACAATGGAAAATAGCATGCCATGTACTATTTAATATTTACATTAGTCATGTATGAACACAAATATATATCAATAGATAAATCTTGTTTAGCTATGGTCTTTGCATCATATAAATTATAGTATTACATTCTTAACAATAAGACTATAGTTATTTCCAAAGTAGATCTGCTCAAGTATGTGGATCCCAAACTAGTTGGGTTGTCCTAGCCAAAAATCTCCTACATATATGTTACTATTGTCCAAGTATGGAAGAAAATGTAGCTAATTATGTTAAAAAGTGTAAAAAATGTCAAATGCATGCCAATATGATTCATGCCCTATTCAAAACACTCAAACTGATGCTTACACCATGGCTATTTTCAATGTGGGGACTTGATCTCATTGGTAAGATTAACCCTACCTCACCTAATGGCCATAAACACATACTTACTACTACTAAATATTTCAGTCATTGGGTTGAAGTTATACCCTTAATGTGACTAGAAAATAAATTTCCAAATTCATATTCAACCATCCCATCTACCTCTATGGTATCCCATCTAACAGTATATCTGATAATGATATATCATTTCAGAATAAGGATGTCATAACCCTTTGTGTTGACTACAATATCACTCAAAAAATTTATATTTTATATTACCCATAAGGTAATGGCCAAGAAGATGCATCTAATAAAACCATAGTCAACATCCTTAAAAATATTTTCAATGATGTTGTTTGTGATTGGCACATCCAAATCTTTTGTACCTTCTAGGCATATCGCACTAATTATTATACTCCAATCAGAGCCACTTCATATGCCTTAGTCTACGGCACTAAGGACATTCTTCCCATTGAAGTTGAGTTACCTTATTTGTGTATCTCATTAAAACATGTCCTAGATGGTGAACATTTTAGAGTATCTCACCCACAATATCTAGAGTTGATGAAAAATGCCTGACTATTATTAATAACTTTCAAACATACCAAAATAGACTTCGTGTCCAATATAAATAGTGGGTGAAACATAAAAAGTTTAATCTTGGTGATCTTATTCTCAAATAAAACTAAAATAACACCATGGTTAAGAAGAAGAAGAAATGAAAATTCAAACCCAATTGGATAGGCCCCTATGTCATTGTTATAAATTATGGTTATAAAGCATACAGGATTGCTGCATCAGATGGAGATGAACTTGATGAGACAATGAACATAATACACCTCAAGTGTTATTTAAATTAGAGACCTAAATTATTGTCTATGAGGCATGTTTATGTTGTACCATATCATCACCTTTTTTGTACCATATCGTATACCATTCTACCATACAATCACTAAAGACCCACATCGTTGTTATCCTCCTTACCCACCCATTTGACCTTGGTTCCATTCCATTCATTTTTTAGACACCTTTAATGATGGGATTTAGATGAATTTTTAGTATTTTAAGTATTTATAGATATAGGTAGTATCTTAGACCACTATGATAGTGGTTTTGCAGTTGCATCATTCATTTGTTATTTTGTTTCATTTGAATTTGTTACTGATTATAACCACCTTTAGGCAAATTAGTGTCCCACTCTGTGCTACTAATTATAACTACCTTTGGGTAAATTAGTATTATTCCCTGTGCCATGATTTCCTAATTATAACCACCTATGGTTAAATGAGGAACAATACCTCTATCATGAATTATAGTATCACCTTACCATTTTTATGCTATACTATGCAATTTTCCTAAGTCATGAACTTGTTTCTACCTTGTCATATTTCTCCACTATAAAAAGGATATAAAATGACTTTAGGTCCTCATAATACTATGTGTGAAACACTTTATTCATGTTGGCATCAACTTATTTACCCTTTTACTATAATCTCACTATTTTAAGAGTATTTTTAAGCTAAATGCTCTTGCCATTTTTTGAGTAACCTAAGCCATGATCTCGCCATTTTATGAGTTGGACTATTTTTGTGTCTCATAATTATTGATTGATTTAAGATGCTTATAAAATTACAAAAACATTTGAAATAATTTCAAAAACCCCTAAATAATTATAAAATATCTAGAAAATCCTAAAAATCATTAAAATTGACTTAGAATATCCATAAAAGATATAAAGCCGTCAAAATTTTTAGGATGGACCATCTTGTTTGTTCAATTTATTTCTATACCACCTTAGTCTTTTTCCTCCCATTTATAGGAGAATTACATCAGCCTGAAGTTTTCACAGACTATGTAGGTAGTACTTGGATACATGGGTTATCTTGAGTTAGCTCACTTACACCTTCATTTCTTTTCAACCACATATTTATTGTAAGGATCTTGGGAATCCTAATTATTTCATGAGTAAATACTTGTTATTTATCTTTAAAATCCTTGTTGTCCTTAAGCCTTATGATTTTATCATTTTTCAAGTTTATATTGTATGCATTATGTATTAAAGTTTGATACACTACTGACCATTTGGCTTCATTTTCCACTCTCACCATTTTTTGAGCTATTTAAGTTTTTACCATTTTATGAGTAACCATTTCCAACGCTCTCTCCATTTTTAGAGTAATCATTTCCAACACTCTCACTATTATATGAGCAACCATTTCTTACACTCTCTCCATTTTGTGAGACCATTCCCATTTTCCTCTACACATCAATCACATTTTCTTCTGATTCATCTTCTTCTATCCCATATCTTGAGATAAATACATTTGTCTTAAAGTTCATGTTGGATCTTACATTCATAGAACTATGTAGGTAACATCCACTTTCCTAGTGCATCTACAGTCAGCTCAGCTACCCCTTCCTTTTCTTTAATTACCCTCATTTTGTTTGTTTGTTTCATTATCCCCTATAGCCTATGGGCAATGTTTGTTGTCTTATTTGTGTCAATGCTTCCATATAGCCTAGGGTCAACCTTGTTCCATTATTCTTGTGCTATTATAATTGTGTTATTTCTATCTAACTTTGGGGTCACCCTATCTCCAGATGTAACATCTCTATTACACATGCACAAATAATTTGTTTTAATGTTTACACTAACGGTGTGATTAATCATTATTTGTGTTTGTTTCATGTTGTTTTGATTATTTTGTTCACTCTTTATTTCTTAGTGTTTTTTTGTGATTTTTATTTATTGGTGTTTTATCTTCCTATTTGTTTATTTTTTTCTTTTCCTATTTATTTGCTTTCATTATTGTGCCTTGACTTAGTATATATGAGTTCATTAGGTGATTCCTTACGCATTATACTTAAGTCCATTCATATTCATAAAATAATATTATCATCATGGTTTTTATCATTGGTATATTGTTTTTTATTATTTATTGGATTGAGTGTTTGTCCTTATGTATATTTTGGCTAATTTATCATGGTGTTTTTATATTATGTTACATACCATCACATGTTACAATAAAAATCAGCTCAAGGAATACTACAAGCAATGATATTATAGTACTTCTCCTTGGTCACCTGAAAAATTCATGATCTATCCAAATCATTTCCCAAATACAAAGTAATTAAATCATGAATGAATTTTAATTATTTCTAGTTAAGATGTGCATCTCCATACTAGCAGGTTGCCCAAATTCAACTTTCTCCTTTATACCCACTTACTCTTACTCCATGAATATGGATTCAGTTAGTAAGCCCCCTTTTCTAATTTTATATATTGTTCCAACCATAGTTCCAATGATTATAACCACTTTTGGGAAAATCATTATGTTTCAATATATCTATATGTTAATGATTATAACCACTTTTGATCAAATTCTTATCATTATCCTACCCTGTAGGGGCATGTTTTATTTTCCTAATGATTCTAACCACCTTTGGGCAAATCATTATCTCAATCCTCCCAATTGGAATATGTTTTCCTTTTGCTAATGATTATATATACCTTTGGGTAAATAATTGTCTTTTTACCTTTTCCTTCTGCTAATGATTATAACCACCTTTATGCAAATCATTATCTTTTTACCTTGTTATGATGATGATTATAACCACTTATGGGTGAATCATCCCTTTTATTTTTTCAATGGGGCATGCCGGTATGCCACTAATTATAACCACCTTTGGGAAAATTAGTCTCTTTCCACCCCCTTTCCCTTTATTTCCATCATTTTTCTTCTTTTGAGGGACCGTTCCTTGATCTTATTTTCCACCCGCTCCCTCAAGGGGGCATATAAGGCTCATCCATATCCATCTGGGGCATTAGGAATTAAAACCATTTTCATTATTTGAGATGAATTTATTATTCCTATAAATTTTAATTCCTTCCCAAATGTGGTCAAACTGTAGACACCCCATTCTGGCTACAACTAGATTTTGATCAGACTTTAGAATGATTTCTTCCAAACATTGAAAATTAAGCCTCCTAAGAATCACCAAGCATCCTAATTTCATCCATACACCATTAATTAATTCTCATAATCTTATTGAGGCATCCCTATTTGGGGTATTATACTATACACAATAATAACCTATCATGGATTCATCCTCAGTCACCTTGAAACCTAACAACTAGAAGTTTGGCCTATAGACCCATTAAGCAGGGCACTTAAACAATTCCTAAAAGATCTAAAATACTAATAAAAATTAATAAACTAATAAAACCAAATTAAATGCTTAGATAAATAATCAATTTACATTTAATTAATATCTAAAAATGTAAATTCAAAATATCAAGCTTCTTTGTCATTGCCTTTATGAGTTGTTAAGTTCTCACAAAATATCTAATTTTTGAACCATGCCTATTAATTAAAAATCATAATTACATGTACCTTCCTTAACTAAAATATATCTAAATTTAACTCACCTAGGGTTAGTTTGAACTCATTCCATGCTTAAATCTTAACCTAACTCAGCTTGGGTAAGATTTAACTTTAGAGGCTAAAATAGAAGGCCTCACCCACTAATCCATAAACTCTTTTGGTGTAAATTTATTATGCTCAAATAGATGCAAAAATATTTTCTAGTGAAATTTTATTATGACAAAATACCTCCAAAAATCCTCATTGTAGTGTTACCATGCCAATTTCATAAGCCAAGCCAAGGTGACAAGGAGAAGTGGAACAATGGACCTTCACTCACAAATATTTCTTGGGCACATAGTCAAGCAAGACAACTCAACAAGTAGTTTTAGAACTACAAATAAGGTAAAAGGATGATTTATTTTTTTTAGTTGTGTTTTCATTATGTCCTTATTACATATGCTCTCCCCAATGTTTAAGCTAGAGGTGTTAGTGTTTAGTATGTTTATTGTGAGTTTATTTTCTTGACTAACACTATACTAATCTCTCCTCTATGGATTCCTTGTTCACACCATGTATATGCACTCACTTATAGAGATTTAATAAAATTCATACACACTTGAGTGCATATGCATGGGCATATGCACATATTTTACATGAATAATGATCACATGTTTCCACATACATATACATATGAGATACATGTTTTTAGATTCAACATATATATATATATATATATGCATAGCATTCTATATCAGTTGGTATGAATTCAGGGGCTATAATACTATTTCATGCACATATACACATTTTTAGATTCACTTGGTTCATGCACATACAAAATAACATAGTTTATAGTTGAATGGAAAATGGTTATGATTCTACTTCGTACTTATCAAATATGATGTCATGATGGGGACATAAACATTTTTAATTCTCTTTTAGTCATTTATTTACTCTACATTGAGTGAACTTGAGAAAAATTATATAAATAAACATGTGGTCATGATATGGGAATGAACATTGTTCATTACCTTTTGAATATGTATTTTATTTTACATTGAGTGAACTTGAGCATAATTTAGTGAACTGAAGTGAAACTATACAATTAAATTTATATGCCATATGTAGTGGTTGATTCAATTTATTTTGGTAAACCCAACTCTATATTTTCATGGATAATCATATATGATAGTACAATGTGTATTTATACCCACATACATAACGGTTAGTGCATGTTGTCTTTCCAACCCAATGGCCTACATACCTACACAAATTTGGAGCATAATCACCCCAAATCTCCATGTGCCTTAGCAAAGAAACACAAGTGTCTCCAATGATTAAATTAGGAATTATCATCTCAAATAAGTTGTAAGGGGAATATGGTTTTCACTAACACATAGTTGTACTCATTCATTTCTCTTTAAAAAATTTAAAATTTTGATTTCAAATTAAAGTATTTAATCTATGGACATTGATAAAAAATTTTGGTTTTAGTTTTTGTTTTTGAGTGACTTACACAATTTAAGCTTCATACCAAATACAAAGTGTGTTGTACACACTCGAGTACATATTTTTATTTTACTCTAGTAATTCCATTAATATAATAAAAATGGGTTATTTTATATACTAAATTATGGTATTAATTACCTTATAATGGAAAGATTGACACACATTTAACATATATGACTTGAGCCCACAAAAAAGGTCTTAATTCACCATTATCTCACACCTACGTGATATCTTAAGATTTTTACCTTTATATTATGTTGGTACACACCTAAAGTAACCTCAATGTCTATTTTAAACCCATTTAATATCTTTTATATACATCTCCCAACTTTCAATTCAATCCACTTATATATAGGTTGATTCTATCAAATTTAATTAGTATCATCAATTGATATTGACCTGATCTAGTTAGAACCAACCCTCTCCCAACAACATTTACTTTTCAAAATAAAACACTTATTTATGGTTGACTCATCTACCTATCATGTTATTGTAATGATAGACTTTGGAATCATATATAAACAAATCAAGGTCTCACTTAATAGGAGACTTAGGATTAATCTAGTGCACATGCATACACTATTTTACATTGATAAAATATGCCCTATTCTTCTAAAATTGTGAATCTATCACTCGGATTAGTCACAAGACAAGTTTAAATAATTCCAAATACAAATCAAAGAATTTTTTTTTTAAGTATAAAATCCAAACATTAGATACATACATATATATAAGGAGAAAATTTTCATAATCATAATAAGTGGGAAACCTACTTGTGGCTTGATTTCCCTCCTCATAGTATTGGATCTTTAGGTAATAGTAAATCATAAAATTAGGGTGATAGGGTAAGATTGTTACATTACACTTTCCCTTTTTTTTTAGGTTTATATCCCTCACAAACAAACCTATGGTTTTAAGCTGAAAGAGATTTCATTTTGGAGATGTGTGCATCATCATGGCTTAGCAACACACATACATAGATTTCAAATATAGATAAAGGTATCAGCATATTCAAAGTCTCTCATTTCAACACATTTAAGTTTCAATAATTGATACTACCCCAAATCTAAGGAATTGACCCTACATATACAAAAACATAGATCTTGAACTAGATGAACCATCAGCATCCTTCAATGTGATATCCACTTCCATAACACAATCACAATTAGATAGTTAATCATAAAAGGTAAGTACTCACCCTTTATTATACTTACTATATTTAAGGTAATATAGCTAGAAATAAAATTAATTTTAGATTATTATTAGTCTTAAATGAGTATTATAAATAGAAAATTACTTACAATAAAAGGGAATAATTATTAACTTGTGAATTAAGTCCTACCCTCTCAGTTTGATAACAATTTAAGAATAATTACACATAATGAATTTTATAAGATCCTATAGTAAAAAACGAATGATGAATCACCATTCACCACCTAACCTATAGAGCCTACACATCAAGATGTTGTTTGTTTTCTCAATCCACTAGCTAGGATGGAAATTTATATAAATTAATTAGTTTACAAATTGTAGAAATTTTCTTATGATGATATTTTATATAATGGAAAGTGAATCTAATTTACAAATCAATCCTAGCTCATAAAATATAAATCACGCTTACCCTTTTTTTTGTTGGTACATTTAGATAATTGGGTTCATAACCAAGATGGATCTGTTAGACCTAAATAAGGGTTCCCTTATGATAATAATGTCACTAAAGAGGGTTAAAAATCCTCTAGTAAAGAAACACCATATGATAACCCTATATATGCCATACATTTTCTTATTCACAAAGTAAATGATAAATTAAAGTAAAATATAATCAAGTGCTCACCAAAGTGTTTGGTATAAAATGGAAGTAATAAGCATAAAAGTAAACATGCATGGGATAATTCTAATTAAGTTAATATAGATATAACCCCAATGAATGGAGAGAGAAATAAATTCAAAAGCCATTACTTATGCTACTTCTATCTATTAAAATAAAGTTTTAATAGTTAGAGATACTTACCTTAAAGATGAACCTGTTGAGACTCAATCTCTCCCTTGGCCAATGGTGATTTTCAAGAGGTTGTTATGGTTTATAAGGATCGCTAAGATAGGCCAAATCATCCAAGAATTTTCCAAAAAATAATATTTTTCTCCAAACGTAAATCCTAATTAATGACTCCTTAATTAGAATTGTGGAAGAGCAAATTGTAAAGAAGCACAAATTAATTATTAACTATATCTTTATCTATGAAATGGTAGAAATAGATGTGTATATATAGTTGGATCCAACCCTAAACCCATTTGAAAGTTTAGGTGATAGATTTATACTAATTAAACCTATATCATTAATTAATAAAATTAATTATGTCTTGGATTGGGTTGACCAAGGCTGACGTATTCCCATAACTTGCTCATATATTTTAAGTACAGGGTCGGCCCAGGCTAACTTTGTTTGGTAAATGTCAAAAAGGTATTTTGGCTTATTAAGGGGTTGTTTAAAGTGGTGAATTTCTTGGAGGAGTGTGTAAGATATGTTTTAAATCTTAGGGAAGTGTATAGGGTAGGTTTGTGTTGGTTACAAGTGGTGGTATAGGGGACAATAATCTTGTGAAGCACCAAAGGTCTACCCACCCCTTTCCTAGTACACCCTTTAAGGCATACATTCAAAAATATTAAAACTCGATGGGTTCCTAAAAAATATAAAACATAAGTAATTAATAAAGTTTGAAAATATTATGTTTATACATATGCCCCACTCAAATTTAATCATGTGTCATGTAGGTGTAATACGGGATGGTTCTTTAGGAAAATAAATAGCAACACATAATGTTGAAGCTAAATAAATTACATTATTATAAAAAATAAAATAACTAAAAGTAAATTATTGAAATGAAATAACTAAAAATAAAAGTAATGGATGCAAATATTGACTTACCTTTATCATTGTATGGTTGTCTATTATGTTTTTAGTTTTGACCATGGAGGGCATAAAGACTGCTTTGGAGGAGTCAAAAAAAAAAAAACACAAGAAAGCTAAGATAATTGAAATGTGTAGGCATGGCATACTTAGAAAGTTAGAAAGTTGGGGTGATAAATGTTAAGTTAGGACCAAATGACCAAGTCAAAAATTTAGATTAGATTGGGTAACCAAAAATCCAAGGCTGCTAAATGACAAGGAAACTCAAAAAAGTATAAATTAAGTAAGAAAGGTAAACAAACCAAGTCAAACTAAAAATACAAGTAAAAATGATAATCTAACATCAATGTGAAATCAGTAACAATCCTTAAATAAATATGGGTAAGAAAAGGTAAAACAACATTGATGAGTGAGTAGTAACAATCTTTACTCAATCCTTAAAGGAAAAAGTACATGAAAGGGATAACAACATTTGTGAGTGAGAATTATCCAAATTTAGTCAATAATAGAAAAATTACTTAAAATAGAAATGGAAGCAGTTGTTCAAAAAAAAGTACATAAATTTAGAAATAGACACATTTTTTTGAAAAAGGAGTGATAACAAAAAAAATTTAAATTAAAACCAAGGCAATTTTATAAATTTAAATCAATGGTATAAAGAACATAATCCATAGTCACTCAAACATATTATTTTTTTCTAAAGATAAATAAAACCAAAAAAAAGTAGTGCTAGCATGTTTTAAGATGTGAAGAAGAGGGACTATAGAAGTGGGGAAACAAATTTAGAATCAAACTTTCCTATCAAGGGGGAATAAATTGGTGGTGGGGGAAATGAAGGAAAAAATAAGGTATAAAAACTCTTTATCGAAGTCAAGGAACTAAAATTAGGTTTGTCAAAATAATATGACTTTTGACATTAAGGACTCTAGAGAACTTATAACCACACAAATCATGGGTTATCGAATTAAGTATGAATATCATCCATAAAGGCTATGTACATGAAAATTAAAATGGACCTACCTTCCCACAACATGTTCCCCATTATTCAGGATCCCTTATAGATTCATCAGTCTACTATGAATATTGGGTATTTTATGAGAAATTAGGTATGACTATTTATTATTTTTAATTCTCCTATCTCAATCTATTGGCCTAATACACCCCTATGGACCTAGGCTCTATCATGAGGCCAGCTATGTAGTTTGAGATTTGATAAGAGATGGGAGATGTGCTATAAATCGCATCTTTTGGTGTGATGTTGACTTTTTGATTTTTAAATTGACTTTTAATTATTTCCTTTTATTTTAAATGATTTAGATTTTAAATTTTGATGGATGTTTCTATTCCTCCATAAAAATTTGGAGAACCAAACTTGGGTGCTAAAAATTACTATCATTTGATAACTTTGGAATTAGTTTCTAATAAAGATAACTTAGAGAAAATGTTGTTTAAGAGTCTCATTTATTCGTGTGAAATTAAAGTGTTATCTTGACTTTTACCTTGTTTTATCTAAAGTGGAATGAAAGGAAGGAAATCAAGGGAAATGAACATGAAATAATTTGAATTAATTCAAATCATAAAAAATGTGATAATGTGAAAATAGATTCAATGACAAGTAAATAAAATTCCTTATCATAATAATGTATGTAAGTGTAGGTAAACATGATAACATAGTTTGTTATGAAAGTTTTATCCACAAAAGAAACAAAATCTAAGGCTGAGAATATGGGATCATAAACTCGTAACTATTTCTTAACATTTTAGAAAAGGAATACTCATTATAGTAAAGATGTTTTGAAATAATATGTTGATTTTAGGAGATCCTAATCCTATCCATGGTCTTACACTATAACTCATAAAATATAAACCCAAGTGGGTGTAAAAAAGGCAAAAATGGTATTTGTGAGAAGAACATGGTCCTATCCATGGTCTTACACTACTACTCATAAAAGAGAAACCCAAGGGGGTGAACAAAGTATTGGAAAATAAAAAACTTGGTATAAAAAATCTATGAAATTAAAAATAAATCATTAGGAAAACTAGGTCCTATCCATGATATTATAATGCGACTCATGAAAATAAGAAACCAAAGGACCAATGGAAGGAACTAAGGTTTGTGTAAAAAGATACTACCATAGAGGGTGAGATCCTTGTAGAAATCCTACAAGAAGTGTTAGTAGGATATTATAAACAAGTATGATAAGAATTAAAATATTTAAGCAAACTATTTCTTCAAAAATTGTGCATTATTGGGTTCTTTAAAAACATGGCCTCCATTAGTTTATAGGTGATAGGTGTTATGACCTAGAATGTCTTTCACTAAATAAAGGCCCCACAATTTTTGCGTGTGTTTTCCTTATTTAACATGGGTATAGTCTAAATTACGTTTTAGATCACCAACATTTAAAGTGTGAACTTTAACCTTTTTATTATGTTATTTGGCAATGTGAGCCTTGCATTGGTAGTTATGCTAGATGGTGTTCATTAAGAATATTGAGGGCATGAAGGTGAGATTCACATAATTCTTCATCAATAATGATACCATGAAGAGATATATGTAAGGATGGTAGTTAAACTTCTAATAGTAATATGGACTCAGAACCATAGACTAGTGAGAATGGTGTTGCCCCAGTGATAGTACATATGCTAGTATAATAGGCCCAAAGTACAAGATATAAGTGAAGATGCAAATTAGTGTGGGTTCTTTGGATGGTCTATTGTAAAATTTTATTGATAATTTTTTTAGAGGCCTCAACTTGGCCATTGCATTTTGGATGATAGGGTTGGAAAATTTGTGGGATATTTTAAATTCAACACATAATTATCTCATGTACTTATTTTTGAAATTATCACCATTAATAGAAATGATATTATGAGGAAATATAAAGAGAAAAAATGATTTGGTTAAGGATAAATTTAGAAATAGTGTTTCTCATGACATTGACAAGAGGCATGAATTCTACCCATTTAGTAAAATATCTAGTATCAGTAATGATAAAAACATGACCATATTGTGACTAAGGTAATTTTATAATGAGATCTAATCCCAACATGGAAAATGGCCAAAGATATTATATAATTTGGAGCTCAACTGGTGGTGAATGGATTAAACCATCATAAAGTTGGAAAGGATTACGCATTTTGGTAAAATTGATAGTGTCTTTTTTTAAATTAGGCCAAAAGTATCCCATATATAATCATTTTTCTGTTGTATCATGTTTACTATAGTAACCATCATAAATTCCTTCATGTGCTTGTTTAAGGAGGGGAGGGACCTCTTCTTGCATTACATACTAGATAAGGGTACATTTTGCATTACAGTAGTAAAGGGTGTTGTAACAAAAGACATATTTAAAGGCTTGTTTACGTATTCTAGTATTTTCATTAGAATTCATGTCTATAGGATAAGTTTGTTGTTCAAGGAATTGGATGATTATTTTTTAACATGGGTTGTGTCAAATAGTGACATCTTTAATGTGATAGATGAGTAAATCATGTGGTTGGATATAAGACAATGACTTTATTATTTGAACAAGAATTTAGGAATCATTAAGTACTTGATGAGGATGAAATAAAGATGTTGAAGAAGCAAAATAATCATCAATAGAGCTTTAATCTCTTGGAATTTTCTCAATGGTAAAAGAGGCAAAATCTTTGGTGAGTGTTGTTTTTATTTGATGATAAATGATAATATTTTCACTTTTACATCGGTAATCACCATTAACTTGGTAGTAGATAAGTTAGGAGTCACCCAAAGCATGTAGATATGGGATATCTAAGTCAATTTTCTCTTTCATACCTAAGATTAGAGCTTCATATTTTGTCATGTTATTAGTGACATCAAAGGTTAGCCTGAATGCTAGAGGGATGATCTTACCATGAGGGTTAGTTAGAATACAACATTCCCTAAATCCTTAGAGGCATTTGGCACCATCAAAGTGGAGGGTCTAGGTGTCTTCATGAAAATCAATGGTGACTTTAGGAAGCTCTTCGATAATTAATTTAAATTTAGTAGTATCAAGAATGATATCATTATCTTCTTGATTATTTGCCTCTAAATTATAAGTTATATTATGGAAATAATGTTTAAGGAATATAGCCTTATTAATACATTCAATATAGAGAATGTTATCAGGGAGATTATCTTGAAGGTGATTTGTAGCAGGTATGGATGACATTGCAAGTTGGTTAGCAATGACTTACCCTTTAACATATTTTTTTGTTATGATTCGAAGGTCAAATTCCATCAAGAGAACCATCCATTTTCTAATTCTATCTACAGGTAGAAATTCATTGGAGAAAAAGTGATGAAGTGGATCATAATGTACAATGACATAAGTGGTTTAATAAAACATATAGTGAAGGATCTTTTTCACTATGAATTAAATAGAAAGACAATCACATTCTATTTTAGTATAACATTTTTTGTAGTCAATGAGGCCTCGAATAATATAGTAAATAACATATTATCTTCCAATATCATCATTTTGGGAAAGCATTACCCCAATTAATATGGGAGTATAAGAGGTGTACAAAATTAAAGTATGATCATTAGGAGGGTGAATGATGAGAGGATGGAACAAATATTCTTTCATGTTGTTGAATGTTTTCTAATAGGGAAAAATCCATTCTAGAGCATTACCTTTTTTAAGAAGGGAATTAATAGAGTATATGTGGTAAGCCATTTTTGAAAAGAATAATCAAATTTCCCCAAGCTTTCCAAGGTAAGTGCAACTGTTGGGAATGGAATGAGGAATGGTCATGTTGACTATAGTATTAATTTTAGTGGGATCAACATCAATACTATAAATAAAAACTAAGAACCCTATTAGTTTACCAAATGTAATGCCAAAGACACACTTGTATGGGTTGAGTCTAATTTTTTACTTGATTAATCGATCAAAAATGATAGATAAAATTGTGAGATGTGTTGTGAGACTTTTTTATTTAGAAATGAGGTCATCCACATAGGTTTCCACAAATTTGTGTATAAGATTATGAAAAATGTGAGTCATGGCACATTTATAGGTAGCTTCAGAATTTTTAAGGATGAAAGGCATTTTAACATAAAAATAGGTACCCCATTCTATAGTGAATATTGTTTTATGTTGGTCTTTGTGGGCTATGTCAATCTGATTATATCCTTAAAAACCTTCCATGAGTGACAGCATTTCATATATAGTAATGGAATCTATGATGGCATCTATTAAAGGTAATAGTAAATTGTCTTTTGGACATGTGAGGTTAAGATTATAGAAGTTTATGCATATACAAATGACCATGGTGACATTTTTTTGAACATGAATAATATTTAACATCCATTTAAAATAGTCAACAAGTTTAATAAACTTGGCATCTAAGAGTTTAATAATTTATTTAGGGTGTAAATTTTCATTTTTTGGATGGATTTGGCATTTGGGTACGTGATTATGTTATGCACAATGATAATAGGTTCAATACCTAGCATGTATTCATATGACCAAGTGAAATTTTCATGATATTTTTTGAATAATAGGATAAATTTATCATGCTTGATCAGTATGAGTTCTTTAGATACTATTAAAGGTTGAGGACATGAGGGTGTACCATATTTTATTCTCATAATTTATTTAATGAAGGTGTATCATATGGAGCATTGGGAAGATAATAAATTGGATTTATTTAGATCTACACTAGTAAATAATCTATTCAAATGAGGAGCTTTTCATTTTAAATTTCCAAGTTTGTGATGTTATCATGGAAGTTGAGGTTCTCTAGCATGGATTAACTCAATTATGGATTTGTCACTAGGGAGAATGGGTAAGGGTCCATATTATTCCATCTCTACTTCAAGATCAATGATTTTATTACCATGGTGATCATATTCATAATGTATCTAGCATACATCTATTTCCTTAGCATCAAGGGTAATTTCAAGTGTAGGTGGAATTGTTAATGAGGGTTGATTGGATTTAATTGGATTGACAATAGGTGTATCTTTATAATCATTGGTAGGGAGGAGAGTTGGTAGAGTGATTAATGATATATAAGGTATATAAGGTTTCAAAAGCTATGAATTTATGAGAGGTAATATTTATTCAACAACCCAAGGGGTATCGAGAAGTGGATAATTAATTGAAGAAACATGACCTTCAAGTTCTAACTCATTATCCATGGAAATAACATGAACATCATGGTTGAAATCAAATATTTTGTCTAAGGTTTGATGATAGGGTTAAATTTATAAGTCTTATGATTTATCTTAGGCCATGATGTAGTTATCATCATAAGTGTAAGGGATAGTACATGTTTGTGTCTCTGGAGGAACATCAGAAGGAGATACACATAGACCACTAAATTTGTGAGGTAACATGGTTAAAGGCTCTTAAAATAAATTGGCCACTCCATATTAGTTATATTTGAAGTCATATTATATGTAATATGCTTCATGTGCATTATATGGAGCAGGGAGTTTAGTTATCTCATTGATGAGAGTCGTATGATCATGAGGTAACAAGGAAGGAGGGAGACAATTTAAAATGTAAGGATGTAGCTTAGTAGTATTTCAATTTTTTTCAATTAATTTGTATCAATATCATCAGAATCAATAAGAGTGACATGTAAATTTAGATTCATGTTAAATAATTAAGATAGGGGTGTATTTTTAATTTGAGAAATGATTGGAATCTGATACACAATTTTGGGATTAGGTAGTTGAATACTATATAGATCAGGATCGGCCTCATGTTTATAACATTTTATATTATGAATAAAATTTATACATTACCTACTAGAAGAGGTAATAGCTCTCATGTGATGTGTCCATGAGTGACCTAGAAGTATATTATAGGATAATGGTAAGGCAAGAACCATGATCTTGATATATATGGTTTTGGGTCTAGTAGTGAAAGGGAGACAAATAAAACCAAGTGGTTTTTGATTGGTCTTACCAAATCTATGACATGTGAGATGAGTTTACTTGAGATGATCTTTGTTATACCTAATTTGTTTAATTAGTCAAAGGGATGTAACATTAATTCTCGGCCCTTCATCTACTAAGACATTTTGAATGGGGGTGGTATTAATTGTGATTTTAATGAAGAGAGGTGGATCATCACTTCAAAAGAGAATTTCATCATTGATCATATATTATTAAACAAATTCAATGGAAGGTTTATAAAAAGGACAAATAGTTTTGATAGTGTGTACTTCTATTAGAGTAGGATCTTGAAGAGGTTATTCTACTTCAAGGGAAGGAGGTTCTTCATTTTCTTGTAACTATTGCATTAAGAATTTACGGTGATATGGAGAAGTATGAACTAACTCCAGGAGGGGTATTTTTCAATGCATAGAGTTAAGTTCCTCTAATAAATTCTAATGAGATTTTGAATATGATAAACTAGCATGAGGCTTGTAAGGTAAAATATTTTTGTTAGGAATAGAAATAGTTTGAAGTTCTGATTACGAAAGTGTTTCCTCATTGGTTTCATAGGTATGTTAGTGTTAGTGGTGTCTATGAGAAGTTTTTATTTGAGTGATGGTTTCTTTCACTTTGTAATGGGATATTTGTGGGCAGGTTTACATTGATAATTAACTTTAGATACATTCACATGTTAAGAATTGGTATAATATTGGTCATAGTCAACGTCAATTACACATATCCTTATTTGAATTAGTGAGTTGGTGGAAGAAATTTTTTTGAGTTGTTAGAGGAATAAGGTTTGAAAGCTTGTTTCTTTTGAGATGTGTTAAAATAATCATGATGGTGTATTTTGATCATATCTTCATGATTGAATGTATATATTAATATAAAATAAATGTCAAATTTGGTAAGCCCATGACATGTTTCATGGGAATGACTGACATTGGTTGTAAACCAACAAAATTTGTTAGGATCATACCATGTAGGTGGATTATTAGCATAAGTGAATGGTTTAGAAGGTGCTAAAAGTTTTTTCATTTGTTGAATAGTTAGGATTGCATGGGAAGCTTGGGGATTATCCATTTTGGCTACTTATAGTTTTATTTGAGGATTTTTGCTAGTGATTGCATTGGTGGAGTGTTGGAAATATCCCTTAATGGTTTTAGTGTTGGGTTTAAACCATTTCATTATAAAGTCTTGACACTTGGCTTGATCAATAAAAATCATTTAGAGTTTGGGGAGCAAAATTTCAAACCTTTTATTTAAAGGAAGGTTGTAATGGAGTTATGAAGAGCTTGAATAAGTTATCATCCGTGACATTTTTATAGACTTTGTGATCCAAGATTTCCAACATTTGATAAAATCATGCACTGATTTAGAAGGGGATTGTTTAGCATTAATGAAATGGATAAGACAATTTTTAGGAAGATCATTATGTTGAAATTTTTTAACTAAAGGATTGACTAAATCCTAAAGTTTCCATATAGAATGTTGGGAGAGTTGGTTATACCATTCTAATACATCACCTATGAATGTTTTAACTAAAATTTTGGTAGTAGTGAAGGTATTAGTTTGAATCCACTCTTTATAAATATTATTGAATGTTTTAACGAAAGATGCAAGATCTTTATTCCCATCATATGTAATGGTCAGAGATATATTACCAATGTCAATATAAATAATTAAGGGGGATAAAGGTTCATTTTAAATGTTTTGAAGCATTTTGTTATGCATAATGGGTTAGATAATAATATTTCATGCATCATATTTAAGAGGTGGAGGGATTATATTTTGGTTATTTTTTCAAAGGAGAATAGGAGGTTGATTATCCATGTTTATCAAATGATGTTGCATTTTAATCATTTGAGAAGTATTAGATTTTTGCATGATGTTCATTTATTACACTATTTATACAAGAATTTAAGTGGTATCAATTAGTGTATTGGTGTTGGGAGGTGTATTATTAGGATTGGTTGGAGTAACATTCCTCAAATTGGTATTAGGGGAGGGTTTTTACATGGAGGATTACTAGGAGGATGTTTTTTGGTGTTTATAAGGTTTCCTATGATGTTATTGGATAGGCTTGTGTCAATTTTCCCCATAGTGTAATAAGGTGATTTAAGGAAAGTGATTTGATATTTCTAGGAATAATAGAGTTTTATTCCTATTTAATATATCAATATGAGTAGGAGAAATCAACAAATAATATTCCTAATTAAAGCTATTGATTTGTGAAATTAAATTGAAAATACAACTTTTCTAAAAATAGTAGTGAGAGAGATAAAATCAAACTTAGCTTATTTTAGAATATTTCAATTGAGATAGGGTCTACAAATTTATGTGAAAGCCTAAGACACTATTGCAAAAAGAATCCTAAACTTCATTTCTTGATTGGACAAGAGTGATATAACTAGACACTCTAGGTTATAGAGTTATAGTCTTTCTCCAACACTATTATCTTGAGGATTTAAGCTTTCTAAGTTTTGTTCACTTGCTCAGTGTGAGCATGTGTACCAATTTTTTAATCCTCTCTATCAACAAATATCTTTATAGAGTTGATTCTTCATGTACTTGTATCTTCTATGCAATTGAAAGAAACTTTGTAAAATGGGGAAAAGGGGTTAGTGTGTGTAATATGCACTGGGCATGCTTCACACCCCATGTGTGGGCACACTACCTACATACCAATACTCTAAGGAGGGATCAAGCCATATGTAGTTCTCCCTTTAAGAGTGCTTGGTGCAATAGTGAATGAAATGAAAGAAATGCTAAAACTAGGTATGCTTGAGATGACTAGAGACTAGTATAAGGACTTTAATTAGCTTGAAAGTGTATAGGTTGGTTGTATGCAAAGAATAAGGAAGATTGTTTGAGTGGTCTTACTTGTATTCTTGCTTTATTGAATGATATTTTCCAACCCTTTCCAAATGATCTTTGAATGGGATTTTATATGGATCTATTGGTCATGGGTTAAATGAATTCATGTTAGACCAACATGATTGAATATAAATATCTAGAAGGCAATGGCTGTTGGGGCCTAAGATGAACTTATACAATAATACTAAAATCTAGACACCCTAGGGTCTGATGCTAGTGTCTTAAGCTAACGGGGCCTGGGGAGATGGATTTGTCATGAAGAGAGGGTCCTAGCTTAATTGGGGTCAAGTCTGGAAGGCCATGGATGATTAGGAATTAGTGAAACTAAGCCTAAGAGGGTCATGAGAGCAAGCAAGAGGGACCTAAGGATTAGGTGTCATTAGCCATGCTCAAGTTAACATTTTTTGCATTTTATATGATTACATTTTCCCCCTGATTTATTACAATGATGTACCAAAGAAAAATACTAGGATAAAGTAAAATATAAAGTGTACCTAAACTTACCTACAAAGGTGAAGCCTATGAATCTTGTGTGATACTGAGTAATGTTGGATAGTGTATAAAGAGCACATTGTGTAAGTGTGAATTTGTGAAAGGAAAACAAAGAGTAGAGAAGTTCTAATTATATGAAATATAAAACAAGAATGTACAAATTTGGGTAAGAGAGAGGAAGAGAAAGGAACAAATACACCTCACCAAGTATGCAAACCAATACAAAACCTATTGTGATGTTGAGTAAGGCTGAGTATGTTGGGTATGTGTTGAATGATGTTGTACCAAAATTTATATCATAAATAGAGTTGAGTGCCTAATTCCAAAAAAATTAGCTCAAGAATGCAAAGGTTAGCCCTTTGGCTCCATCATCACCCACTAAGTGAAGCTAGATGATCATGCATGTGTTAATCAATGTTTGGATTGTGTATCTAATCCCTCTAAATAGGTGGATTAAGAATACAAAGGTTGACCCTTTGGATCCATCATTGCCCACTAAGTGAAGCTAGGTGGTCATGCATGTGTTAATTAATGTTTGTACTATGTCCAATCCCTCTGAATAGGTGGCTCAAGAATACAAAGGCTAGCCCTTTGGATCCATCATTGACCATGAAGTGAAGCTATGAACTGATATCGATGTGAAGAAGTATGTCATATGAGATGGATTTTTAATCCCATGAATGCTCTATAAATATGCAAATATGGCATGGATATCTAAATGTGTGCTAAATATTAGGCCAATGTTGGCCAACTCAAAAAAGATGGAGATTAGGCTTGTATGAAAGCCATTTCAAAACTAAAAATTTGGCTTATGTAGAAACCACTCAGGAACTCGATAATGTGGAGGTTAGGATTGTATGAAATCCACTCTAAAATGATGCCAACCACCTATAGATGGATTAAAGCATGTAACTACTAAGAATGCCTGGGTAATACTGAACTCAAGAAGAAAAAAAGAAAAAGTGCTATGTAATCTGCCCCTAATTAGTGGTGTCTAAAACATGGATTTTGATCTAGAAGTTATAACAACTATCATATCTAAAACTAAAAGTGAGAATCAACCATTTCATGCATGATGATCCATATATCTATATTCTCTAAGAAAATTATACTAAAAATTGTTGATTTTATACTGGTCTAATTGTGCAAAATTATAGCTAAACCTACTTTTTTGCATATTTCTAGAAAATTAGATTTTTTACTATTTAGATAAGAGCACCAAAAATGGACACCTTGGTGTCTATCATTATTGTCCTAGGCTAAAACTAATCACTATTATATAATCTTGACTATCTACCTGGTTTGTTCTAAGTGGTTTAATGACTGGTTATTATTTTGGTTATTTTGAAACTAGATTTTTTGATCAAAAAGAGATCTGATCTCTATATCAAAATCCCTATTTGTTATCCCCTCTTCTTAGGGTATGAATAGGTACCCTATAATGACTATCCTCTGAATAAAAAACCCTACAAGTGTGTTAAGCTAGAAATATACACGGTATAACAATTATAATCAACAAGATATCTCAAGATATAGCATGGTTTGATTTGAGAGATTGTTAGATCAACAGGGGTGTGCCTAGATAGATGTAAAAATGTAATAGCATGTGCAATGTTCTTTAATTGAATTGAAATTATAAATGTTAGTTGTTAGTTTTTAGTTGTTAATTTTTAGTTGTTAGTTGTTAGTTGTTAGTTGTTAGTTGTTAGTTGTTAGTTGTTAGTTGTTAGTTGTTAGTTGTTAGTTTTTAGTTTTTAGTTTTTAGTTGTTAGTTTTTAGTTGTTAGTTGTTAGTTTTTAGTTGTTAGTTGTTAGTTTTTAGTTGTTAGTTATTAGTTGTTAGTTTTTAGTTTGTTAGTTATTAGTTAGAGGGATAGAGCATGATGTCCATCATGGCATCCAAGAGAATAGTAAAATGCATGATATAGATCATGGCATTGCAACAATCAAGAAGCAATCAAGCAAAAAAAACATGAAGCAAGAAGCATGAAACATACAAGGGTGGCCAAGGGCCATGCAAATAAGGGACATGGGCACATGTCACTCAAACTAGAAATCAAGCATACAAAGCATGTTTGAATTCCACATATACATATAAGTGGAGCAAGTAAAGTTGGCACAAGGTCCATAGGCACATAGAAGAGTACAAGTAAAGGACATTGTAAAATGTCCTAAGGCACACACATGAATAGAAGCAAAGGACATTGGAAAATGTCCTAAGGCACATACAGGAGATAAGTAGGAACTAGAAATACAATCCAACAAGCTACACTAAGCAAGAAGAGAAAGCATGTAATAACTAGAAATATAGAATCACATGAAAGTATGCAAGACATGTTTAGTACAAGACTAGGGATACACTAAGAGATACATAAGTGCTAGATACTAGTGAAATTTTAATATAGTAATCTATGTAATTTAGTAAATAATGTACATCATCATGATAACTTAGAATGCATAGTGTAAGAATGACATAACCTAGATGGTGTAGTCATGTAGAAGATGCCCCTAGGGGGAAGATATATCAATGTGTGTCTCTAATGTAGAAGTAGGATGTCCCCTTAATGGGTAGAGTGAATCAATCAAGTAGTTAGATATCACTACACACACTTAAAGAAGATCAAGTGAAGCATGGTAGTGTAGATAAAGTGACATACAATAGCATGAAATAATAAATGTAAGTCATAGCATGATATTAGCAATGTAAAACATGGATGATGCATACAAAAAAAATATTTTTAGTGTTTTGACATATTTGAATGTTTTTGGACTTTTATGAAATGTTATATTATTTTTATATTTTAGAATTATTTGAGATGTGTAAAATCAAGCATAAAAAAACTATGTAAGTCAATGTTGAGAAGAGATTATGTACAAAAAATGTGTAAAATAACATACTATACATGGAATCTATGTAGATGCATAATGTTCATTAGATTTTTAAGTTTCTTTCCTTCAATTGAGGCTAGATGATACACTTTAGGGCTAAGATTTTTGGTAATGATGTATGGTCATAACAAATTTGGTTTGAATTTTCCTTTGATTTCTTCTTTAGCATTGACATTACAAATATTTTCTTTGAGGATGAGATCGTTTACTTCAAAGTCTTTGGTGTGAACTCATTTATTGTAAGAGCATTGTATACATTGATGGTAGATTCTTAGATGTTATACTACTTAAATGCATGTATGGTCCAATTGTTTGAGCTGGTGTAAATACTTTTCATGATATTGATCATTAGTGAGAATACCTTTAAGGGAGACATAAAGAGATGGGATTTCTAATTCTAGTGGTAAAATTGCTTCTATGCCATAAATGAGTGAATAAGGAATGGTTCTTTTGGGTGTATGAATACTTATACGATAAGCCCATAATGCAAATACTAATTGATTATGTCAATCATCTCTAAATTTGGTCACTATTTTTCTCAAAATGTTTTTGATTGTTTTATTAATGGCTTCTAATTAACTATTTCCTTGTGGGTAGTATGAAGTGGAGAATGTGTGTTTAATCTTATATTTTATGCAAAATTTCTTGACAATTTTATTCTTGAATGATGTTCCATTATCAAAAATGATAGCTACAGGTAATCTGAAGCATGAAATAATGTGGGTCATGAGGAATCTACAAATATCCTCCCTCATAGTAGATTTAATTGGAGATGCTTCCACCCATTTGGTAAAGTATTCAGTAGTTGTGATGATGAACTTGTGCCCACCAATAGATTTAGGGTTAATTTTTATAATAAGATCAAATCCCCATAACATGAATGGCCATAGAGAAATAATAGGTTATAATTATTGTGAAGGTGCATGCTAAAATTCTTTGTGTCATTAACATTTATCACATAGCTTTGTATATTATATGTTGGGTGAATATTTTGTTGACCAGCTAACTGGTGAGAAAAATAAGTCCCATCACCATAGCAATAGGGAGATTGATCGGCCAGATGTGCAGGTTGACTACATCAAAAGGGGATAAATCTCTCCTCTCATCAAGGGGAGGTTACTTATTAAGTATACGGAGCTATATAATATATATATAAGTAGAAAATAAGACACAAGGGTAGGAAAAACCATCCATCTCTCTTTTTTTAGAGATTATGCTAACAAACAAAGGAGAAATCTTGGGAAACACTAAAGGCACTTCTCTTCTTTTAGAAGTATTTTTATAAGAAACAGCAAGAGTCCTTTCAAAGAACAAGTAACTGGTAACCAAAGTACAAAGTAACCAGCAATATAAGATGCAGCACAAAGTCTCCACCTTAACTACCCAAGAGAGAGATATGAAGAACAATGGGGGCACAAAGTCATCCCAAGGTCCTTTACACATGAAAAAGAAAATACAAACACACTGAAGGTACTTGTGGGGGCACAAAGTCATCCCACAGTTGGTCTTTAGGACACCTTCCTAACCACTTCCACTAGTTCTGCTTGTTAGATCAAATAAACAAGAATGCTTCTAGGAAACAGACATATAAACAATTCCCTAAATAACATAATCTATTTCTAGCACAAAGTCTGAAAAGGTCACTTGCTTTCTTATTCAAATGAAGAAAAATGATTAACAATCTGAGCTCAAAGTCTCAGTAAATGCCTTTCAATTTGGGTAGAGTTTTTGCTTCTATACTAGGAAAGATCATCCTTAAAACAATTAGAGAGATTACAATATATAGAGGTTGAGAGAGGTTTGGCATGTTTATCCCATGGAATAGCTCATGCTGCACATGCAATGCTTTGAATGCACTTTCAATTCTGTATTTTAACTCAACTGTCATCCCCTAGAACTAGATGATCCTCTTAGTTCCCTCTCTTGATTGCACTGTTGTTCACTTTGCCTTTATCCCTGAACAAGTCATGTATTTTAAAGGCTCGATAAATCTTCATCCATGTTTCTAGGTTCAAGAGGTCTATCAAATCTAAACAATGTGTTGATACTCTAGATCTTTCATATTGTTTCCTCCACTTCATAGCAATTAGGGCTCTCACACTTAAGTCTAAAAAATTTAACAGACACTTTGTTACCACCAATTTGGCATCCTCGAGTCTATCATCATTTGAAACATATCTCATGCATGGATATTTCTAATTCTTTTCTTCATTGTTCCTCCTTTTCTGGCTATTGAATTGGGTCCTTAAATTACCTCTCTATTTTTTGTCACTTTTTGCTAAAAAATTGACACATGGCAGCATCCACTTAGAAATAGGTGAGGACACATGGTAGCTTCCACTACTATTAGAGGCTTTAGAAACATTTTTTATGAGTCTGGCAAAAGATGACACGTGGCGGTCTCTACTGCACTTTAGCAGCCTTTGAAAACACTCAGGACTTGTTTTAGATTCATGCAGATGATAACACGTGGCAATCTCCACTATGCTCTAAAAAAATTCTTAGGAGGAGCTTATAAACTTGTTCAAAACTCAGACGTAGACACGTGTCACTCTCCATGGAGTTATAAATGAATAGGTGGCAGCTTTCACTTATCTTTGGAGAGTCAGGCGAATGATGACACATGGCACATTCTGCTTTCTTCAGTAGCTCATTGGGGGTCCACCACAGTCTTTATGAAAATAAGAAGTAGGAGGGAGAAATTGTGGAGATTGACACTTGTTATATTTTGCCAAAATTTGCAAGGGACACGTGGCACATTTTGTGACTTCTTGAAGGTAGAGTATACAGTGTCCTAACAGATGACACTTGGCAGCTTTCGACAAGCTTCAATAGGGACAAGTGGCATCTTCCATTATGATTAGAAACAAAGTGCAATGGGGCTCGATAGATGACATGTGGTGGCTTCCACTTGACTCATTATTTTTAGGGTGCTCCTTTGAACCATTTTGATTGAATCAACCGATTGAACCAACTTTGGTTCAATGGTTTAATGTCTTTGTTTCGGATAAGTCTTAACCATTTGAAACAGTTTCTAAATCGTGTTAAACCTTTGATTTGAAATAACCATGTTGAACCTTTGAACCTTTGCTTTGAACTAATCAATTGAACCAACTTTAGTTCAATGGTTCATTCCTTCCTTGAAGCTTAGTCTTTTGGAAAGCCGATGAACTTACCAAAGCAGTTGAGTGTCCTGCTGACCTCACTGAATGGTTCAATCTGGCTGAAGCGCTTAACTCTTTTAACCCTATCAATGATGTTGAACCTTGAACCCATTGAACCAAAGTGGTTCAAGGTTCAATAGTTCAATCTTCACTTAGAATCTTGCCAATGAGCCCCTTTTTGGTTGAACCAAGGCATAAAATGCTTAAGTGTTGGAAACTTGCCCCTTTTGATTGAACTCGTTTGAAGAAGCCATTGAAACAGTTGAACTTGCTAATTTCAAGCATGTTGAGTCTATCGATTTCTAGAAAATCTTGAAAAGTGAGGAACTTGAAATCTCAAAAGAAATTTTGAAAAGGGAAGAGGCAAATTTGGTCTTACAAGACCAAAATGGCTCATACATTGTCCCAAAAAGAGTGACATTTTTTGGGGGACAACAGCTAGCTCCTATTGGGGAACTTCCTTCAGATGAGAACTTAGAACAACTGAGGGGAGTAGAAACCAAAATCTCTAGTGCCTTAAAGTGTACCATTGGTCTATGAATTCATGCTACCCAGAAAGAAAGGTGACAAAAACACAAAAACAAATAGCACAAAGTAGAAAAGATTATACAAATATACATATGTACAGACAATTTCATCTTATACTTCAAGAGTTAAAGTTCTTCAAATGCTACCCATTTTGAGGTAGAGAAAAGGGTGTGCCATCTTGATATTTCAATAGGAAGCTATTTTCACCTTTGAGCTCATGGATAGTAAAAGGGCCTCTCCACAGGGAATCAAATTTTCCATGCATTCCCTTTGGTTCTCTTCTCTTGTCCCACAGCAAGACTTGATCTCCAACCTAGAAATCTCAGCTTTTGTTTTCTGGTTGAAGAGTTTCTTCACTAGGCTTTGATGGACTGTGGTTCAGTCTGCCACTATAGTTCTCTGCTCTTCTAGCTCAGTCAAGCACATAATTATCTTATCAAGGGCACTTTCATACATTTGATCTTCAATTGCCTTGACCAATTTTAATGCTGGCAATTCTATGGTGATTGGTATCTCAGCATTGATACCATAAAGAAGTTGGAAAAGAGACATACCAATTGCCCTTTTGGGTGTAATTCTATCAGCCCATAAAGCATCAACCAATGCTTTGTGCCATGTTCTTTGGTTGTCATCAACCAGGTTCTTGATGATAGTCACCAAGTTTTTATTACTTGATTCAGCTTGTCCATTCCCTTGTGGAAAGTAATCAGATGAGTGAGAGAGTGTAATTCCATAGTAGAAATAGAATTGAGTGATCTCCTAGGAAGTGAAAAAATTTGCATTGTCAGTGACAATCTTAGTTGGGACCTCAAACTTGGAAATGATGTTCTCTTTCAGGAAATTGCACATTACTTCTAAAGTAGCATGCTTGGTTGGAATTGCTTCCACCCACTTGGTGAAGTAGCCTATGTTTGTGAGGACATAATCATGTCCATCACTTGAAGATGGGTTTATATCACCAATAAAATTGAGGCCCAATTGCTAAAATGGTTCTTCTATGACTAATAGCTTGAGAGGTAGGGCAGCTAACTTAGGTCTTCCAACAAACTACTAGCATAGTTCACATTTACTTACCCACTTGTACGCATCTTGAAAAAGAGTAGGCCAGTAATATCTAGCCCAAAGGATCTTATGGGCAGTCACAGGAGTAGAAAAATGTCCTCCACAGGCTCGATTGTGGAAGGATCTCAAAAGTTGGCTTTGTTGCTCCTTGTCCACGCAGTGAAGGAACACTCCATCAAGGCCCCTATTATATAGGCCATTTTCCCAAAGGACAAAATTTGCCACTTTCAACTTGATAGTCCTTCTCTCTTTATAAGATAGGTGAGCAGGACATTCACCATAAGTAAGGAAGTGAACAATACCCAAATACCACTCATCAATGGTAGAGACAAAGAGGACTATTGGCACTTTTACTTCTTCTAATTTTTAATGCTCTGTTCCTTCTGGATTATTGTTAGTAATTAATTGGCATAAGCCTTTTCCCCAAACTAGCTTTGTTGGTTTGATGAGCAGATCAAACTCTTGAATCTTTGCAACCCAATTACCTCTTTTCATCTCAAACTCCTGTTGAGTTAGTATGGATTTGACTATTGTGTCAGGAACCAAGGTAGTAGTACATGAATTCAAGATGTAAAAGTGGAAATGCTTTACTGTCTTCACCACTACATAAGCATGCTTGTCCGTATTTGAGTACTTTATCTCATGAGCTTTGAGAGGACATCTCATGAAGGAAATGGGAGACTCTATACCTTCTTTATTCTGTTGAACCAGAATCACTGAAAGCATGTGTTTTGAAGCATAATTGTACATGGTGAACTCTTTGTTATAGTCTGGACAAACTAGAATTGGGGTGTGAGCAATGGCAATCTTGATATCTTTAAACGTTGACTTGCCTTCATTAGTCTAGCTGAAGGTGGGATTTCCCTTCATCATGTTTACAATATGTCTAGTCTTCTCAGCAAACTTGGAGATGAACCTTCGTAAGAAATTCACCTTTCCAAAGAAAGAGTGAACAACAGTCTTACTTGTAGGCAAGGTAAGCTCTTGGATAGACTTGACTCTGTTTGAGTCAATTTTTATGCCTCCTTTAGACACAATGTGTCTGAGAAGTTTTTCCTCTGTTACTCCAAAAACTAACTTCTTGGGGTTTAAGGAAATGCCATTTTGATGGCAGCGTTCCAGCACTTATTGCAAGTGGTGCACATGATCTAGGTGATGCTTAGAGCAAATAGTCAAGTCATAAAGATAAAATACAATGAACTTACCCATCTCATCCTTGAAATTGAGGTCCATTGCTCTCTGAAAGGTGGCACCAGTGTTTATCAAGCCAAAAGACATTCTCTTATAGGCGAAGGTGCCCCAAGGTGTGGTGAATGCAATTTTATGCTGGTCTGCTTCACCAACTTCAACCTAATTGTATCTCGAGAAATCATCTAGCATTGATAACATCTCTAAACAAGTCACTATCTGAAGCACTTGATCCATGATTGGCAAAGGATAGTTATCCTTCAAGGATGACTGATTCAAATTTCTAAAATCCACACAAAGGCAAATTTTGCCATTCTTCTTCCTCACAGGCACTATGTTTGCAATCCATGTGGAGTGATGGATTGGGAAAATTATCTTATCATTTAACATCTTTTGTATCTCAGACAGAATAGTACCTAATATCTTTGGATTGTACTACCTAGGTTTTTACTTGTAAGGCACTGAGTTAGCCTTCAGAGGGATGTCATGTCAGATTTCATCAGGTCTAAGTGACTTTAGGTCATAATAGGAGTATGCTAAAACATCCATGTACTATTTGAGTAGAGAATTGAACTTGAATCTTTCCTCAGGAATGCAGCACTTCCCGATGTTCACCATCTTGGGATCTTCCTTGGTACCCAGATTTACTTGATCAAACCCCTGAGAGGAGCTTGCCTCCGTTTGCTAATGTTTGATGAATATGTCATGCTTATCAAATAGTTTCTCAAGTGAGACCAAGCCTTTGGGAATCTTATTCCCTTTAATTTGCATGAACTCAACATCCATGCTTGAACTTGATTCAAGGGTCGGTTCGGGCTCTTGAGGTTCACTGCCTTCAAAATGCAATCGTTCAAAACTATCCTTTTGCTCTAAGAAAGCAATGATTTGGTTGTCATTGTTAAAAACCTACCAATGACTAGCATTATTAGGTACACTTAGTCGAGATACCAATTCAATAGTGTACCTATCTCCTTTGAAGTCTGAGTGGGGAACCAGAAGAGTGCTCGAGATAGCCAAAGCATCAACTCTATCATTGAATTCCCTGGGGACTGCAGAGATGTTGAAAGCATCAAAGTTTTCAATTTGGTCCTAGACTAGATTGTGATAATGGTGCAATCTCTTATTTTTGGTTTGATATAGGTTTCTTACTTGACAAACCACCAGTTCAGCATCTCCTTTAGCATGAAGAAGCTTGATACCTTTGTCCTAAGTAGCCTTTAATCTAAGCAATAGGGATTCATACTTAGCTATGTTATTAGTGTTACTAAATTACAACTTGTAGGATGAAGGAAAAATATCTCCTTGAGGAGATATCAACATAACCCCAGCTCCTGAACCAGTAAAGGAACAGCTGCCATCGAATTCAAGGATCCATTCCTCATTGGACATTAATTTTCCTTTGGATTCTTCCTCATTTAGAGGTGGAGATTCTTCCATAGTTCTAGCTGAACTAACCTTATGTTGTCACCTTTGAGAGCTTCAACAGGCATTTCATGAACTTCTTCAGTGGACAAAAAGTAGTTACCCATGCCTAAATATTTAAACAAAATTTGAGCTTCAGGTGCTAATGATTGGGTGACCACATACTTTATTTCCTTTTTAGGAAGCAATCTTTTCATGACACCTTTGACTGGGATTCTTGCCTCAGACAAGTCCATGTTTAATTCACCACCAACATCTTTATAGAACTTCTAGCCAAGAAGGATGCCATAAGATGCTGGGACGTCGGCCACCAAGACAGTCATCTTGATTCTTTTGTCTGGGAATGCTACAAATGCAAATTGGGCATCCTTAATTTGCCCCAGCAATGGTACTTGCTTGTTTTCCATGGGGAAACATCTACAAAATGTCCTGGTCAATGTAAGGCCAAGTGATTTAGCCACTTTGGTAGGCATGACATTGTCTGAAGCTCCAGAATCAATGATATAATTATTCAGCTGATATCCATTTATTAATAGGGATACATAAAAAGGCTCTATTTTTCTAGGAGTAGCAGGAGGAGCAATGACAAGATTGTTTGGGATAGGCATGTGCCTTGGGGGATCATGAGTTGCTTTCTTAGTTTCTTGTCTTGTTGGGATGTTTTGGTTCTTCACACATTGAACCAATTTATCCAACTGATCAGGGTTGGACTAGAGGAATTCAAATTTAGACATTTAAACTTTGGCTTTCTTTATATGATCAATAATGTCAAATGTCTAAAATGAGCTAGGAATAGAGGATGGGAGCTCATCCTTTTGATTCTTGGTAGGGGGAGAATTGGACTGTGGATTTGAAGTAGAAGGCGTAGGGGTATTTGGTGTACTTACCTTTCTTGTAGTCATCAGATCTTTCGGCTGGAAGGGTAGAGTACTTCCACGCTTAGCAATTGAGATTGATGGTTGAGGTCACTCCTCCATCTTCTCTTTATTAGCTTCTTGAGATGATTGATTCTTAGACTAGGTGAACACAACATATGATCCCTCTGTTGCATTACCTTCACTATTGGGTTTGTCCTGATAGTTCAAGAAACCAATGTTGGAGTTGCTAGCTAATTATTCTTCTTCAGTGAATAGATTAACATCATCTTTAGGGTTTAACTCAAGCTGGAATGAGAAACCTGAGTTAGCTTCAAGATATCTAACCATTGAGTTGGTTGGAGGTGCTTCAATGGCAAGGTTCCTCTATGGGGGAGGAAGACAATTTAGCTGCCCTTGACCCCTAGTAGCATTGCCTTGATATATCTAATTCTAGAACGTTCTCTTTGGGATATCTCTGTATGCAAGAGTGAATGGCATCCCTTGGGCCATTTGTCTTTTGAGAGCCAACAATTCATTTGCCAACTTCTACACCATGGGATCAGTAGTGGTTGTAGATGATTAATTAGAAGATGAAGAATATTTACCTTTGTTTGGATCTCTCCTTATCTTCCCAACCAAAATAAGGTCATCTTCTACCTCAGTAGCCAAGTCCTAAGCTTTATCAAGGTCTATCTGGGAATCATGTCTCAGTAGAAAACTCACTTCAGGCAATTTTGAGTTGATGAAGAAGCACTTGAGGTTTTTAGGGGTCAACTGAGTGATTACATGAATCTTATTCCTCAACTTATCAAATTTGGCTATGAAATCCCTCATTGGTTCATGAGGTTCCTTCTTCATTTGTGTGAGCTGGGCTAGAAGGGCATGTGCATCTTCTACAAGCTTGAATTTGGCTTCAAACATAGCTTTGAGTGTGTCATAGTCAGTCACTGATCTAGCCTACAGATGGTAGAACCAATCCGTATTAGTACCTTGCAACATCTCCACGAATAGTCTGACTGCCACGTCCTCAAATTCCATGCCTATCACACCACAAGCTATGATGAAGGATGCAATGTGTTCATCAGGATGAACCTTTTCATCACCAAATAATTTATGGAAAATCTTCCTTAAACTACGTGGAAGCTCATGCAAGGGTGGAGTAAGATTGAGTGGGCCAAAAGAGTTACCCTAGGGGCCTTGAACTACCATGAGTGGATTATTGAAAGCAGGGATAACAAATCTAGGTGGTGTATGTATAGTCAAAGTTCTACTAATAGCAAAAAAAGTAGCTCTACCTTGTGTTGGTGACTTGGTGTTGGTAGGAGGAAGACTCCTAGTTCGTTGAAGGTGAGGTTGTGGAGGAAACAACTCAAAATTGCTCTGCTACACCAACTCAAAAATAGGGTCAACAACACCTTGGGATTTTTGGCCTCTAGTATATCATGAAGTTTCCAGATCATAGAAAAAAAATAGGAAAGAACCAGTCCTACTTTAGCTTGAAACTTGAGGCTTCAAACTGTGCGCTCTTTCCCCAGTGGAGTCACCAAAAAAATGTTGGGTGAATATTTTGTTGACTAGCTAATTAGTGAGCAAAATAGGTCCTATCACCATAGCAATAGGGAGATTGATTAGCCAAATGTGCAGGTTTACTACATCAAAAGGGGATAAATCTCTCCTCTCATCAAGGGGAGGTTCTCTATTAAGTATACGGAGCTATATAATATATATAAGTAGAAAATAAGACACAAGGGTAAGACAAAGCATCCATCTCTCTTTTTTCAGAGATGATGCTAACAAATAGAGGAGAAATCTTGGGAAACACTAAAGGCACTTCTCTTCTATCAAAAGTATTCTTGCAGGAAACAACAAGAGTCCTTTCAAGGAACAAGTAATCGATAACCAAAGTAAAAAGTAACCAACAATATAAGATGCAGCACATAGTCCCCACCTTAACTTCCCAAGAGAGAGATACGAAGAACAATGGGGGCACAAAGTCATCCCAAGGTCCTTTACATAGAAAAAGAAAATACAAACACACTGAAGGTACTTGTGGGGGCACAAAGTCATCCCACAGTTGGTCTTCAGGACACCTTCCTAACCACTTCCACTAGTTCTGCTTGTTAGATCAAATAAACAAGAATGCTTCTAGGAAATAGACATACAAATAATTCCCTAAATAACATAGGCTATTTTTAGCACAAAGTCTAAAAAGGTCACTTGCTTTCTTATTTAAATGAATAAAAATGATTAACAATCTAAGCTCAAAGTCTCATTAAATGCCTTTCAATTTGGGTAGAGATTTTGCTTCTATAGCAGGAAAGATCATCCTTGAAACAATCAGAGAGATTACAATATATAGAGGTTGAGAGAGGTTTGGTGCATTTATCCCATGGAACAGCTCATGATGCGCATGTAATGCTTTGAATACACTTTTAGTTTTGTATTTTAACTCGACTGTCATCCCCTAAAATTGGACTATCCTCTTAGTTCCCTCTCTTGATTGCACCATTGTTCACTTTGCCTTTATTCTCAAACAAGTCATGTCTTTTAAAGGCTTAAGAAATCTGCATCCACATTTCTAGGTTCAAGAGGTCTATCAGATCTAAACACTGTGTTGACACTCCAGATCTTTCATATTATTTCCTCCACTTCACAGCAATTAGGGCTCTCACACTTAAGTTTACAAAAATCAACAGACACTTCGTTACCACCAATTTGGCATCCTTGGGTCTGTCATCATTTGAAACATATCTCATGCATAGATATTTCTAGTTCTTTTCTTCATCATTCCTCCTTTTCTAGCTATTGAATTAGGTCCTTAAATTGCCTCTCTATTCTTTGGTCACTTTCCACTGAAAAATTGACACTTGGTAGCATCCGCTTAGAAATAGGTGAGGAAACGCGGTAGCTTCCGCTACTATTAGAGGCTTTAGAAACATTTTTTATGAGTCCGGTAGAAGATGACACGTGGTGGTCTCCGCTATGCTTTAATGGCCTTTGAAAACACTCGAGACTTGTTTTAGATTCACACAAATGATAACACGTGGCGGTCTCCACTGTGCTCTAAAAAAATGCTTAAGAGGAGCTTAGAAACTTGTTCAAAACTCAGATGCAGACATGTGTCACTCTCTTTGGAGTTATAAAGGAACAAGTGGCAGCTTCCACTTGTCTTTGGAGAGTCAGGTGGATGATGACACATGGCACATTCTAATTTCTTCGATAGCTCACTAGGGGTCCACCATAGTCTTTATGAAAACAAGAAGCAAGAGGGAGAAATTGCAGAGATTGACACTTGTTGACTTCCACCAAACTTTGCAAGGGACACATGGCACATTCCATGACTTCTTGAAGGTAGAGTATACAGTGTCCCAACAGACAACACTTGGCAGCTTTCAACAAGCTTCAGTAGGGACAAGTGGCATCTTCCATTGTGATTAGAAACAAAGTGCAATGGGGCTCGGTAGATGACATGTGGTAGCTTCTGCTTGACTCATTCTTTTCAGGGTGCTCCTTTGAACCATTTTGATTAAACTAACTGATTGAACCAACTTTGGTTCAACAGTTCAATGTCTTTGTTTCGGCTAAGTCTTGACCATTTGAAATAGTTTCTAAACTTTGTTGAACCTTTGCTTTGAAATAACCACATTGAACCTTTGAACCTTTGCTTTGAACTGATCGATTGAACCAACTTATGGTTTAACAGTTCATTCCTTCCTTGAAGCTTAGTCTTTTGGAAAGCCGATGAACTTACCAAAGTAGTTGAGTGTCCTATTGACGTCACTGAATGGTTCAATCTGGCTAAAGTGCTTAACTCTTTTAACCCTATCAATGATGTTGAACCTTAAACCCATTGAACCATTGAACCAAAGTGGTTCAAGGTTTAACAGTTCAATCTTCACTTAGAAACTTGCCGATGAGCCCCTTTTTGGTTGAACCAAGGCGTTGAACCAATCCTGAAAATGCCCAAGTGTTGGAAAATCACCCCTTTTGATTGAACTCATCTGAAGAAGCCATTGAAATAGTTGAACCTACTAATTTCAAGCATGTTGAGTCTGTAGATTTATGGAAAATCTTGAAAAGTGAGGAACTTGAAAGCTCAGAAGAAATTTTGAAAAGGGAAGAGGTAAATTTGGTCTTGCAAGACCAAAATGGCTCATACGTTGTCCCAAAAAGAGTGACATTTTTTGGGGAACAATATTATAAACATTCTTCTTCCATAGAGGGCAAGTAGTAACCTTATTGAATCAATTTGTGTGACATGGCCTTTCCACTAAAGTAACCACCACACTCACTATCATGTATCTATGTAAAATTAATTTTGGATTCTGCTAAAGTCAAGCATATAAGTAATTTTCCATCAAAGGACCACTTAAATAGGTCCCCACCAATGATAACATAACAAAGTGCTTATTTATGTATTTTTCTCTTGTCATTTTGTGAGAAAGTATTTAGTGTAACAAATTTTTTTAAAAAATTATAGATGTCAGAGAACCATTCTAGAGTTGTAGAACTGCATGTAGTGGCTAGGATGGATAGTGTAATTAGATCTACATAAGATATTGATGGTGATTGTGATCATTTAATTATGAAAATATATTGATCATCATTGATGTCAATAGGGATCATAGATGTGGCACTTACCATTGCATCTACATATCAATTGTATTTTCTTGGTATACTTACTATAGAAAAATAATCAAATGTGATGATAAACATTATACCATGTTATGTATGATATGGGAAAAAATGTTCCTTTTTTGTTTAGATAAAGTCATTAACTTGGTTGACCACTAGTTTGGAATCACTGAAGAATCAAATAGATTTGATTTTGTGGGACTGGGCCACAAATAGACCTAAGATAAGTGCTTCATATTCTATAGTGTTATTGGTGCAAGAAAAGCTTAGTCGATATGCTATAGGAAATGTGTGATCAGAAGGATCAACAAATATAATTCTTTCCCTTGCATCAGATGTGAATCGAGAGCCATCAAAAAACATGGTCCAAATATCTGAATAAGTAGAATAAGTAGTAAAATCATCTTTTAATGTGTCACTAAGAGGGTTGGTATCCAAGAGTGGTGTTGCTTCCAAATGGTCTACAATGATTTTGCCCTTTATTGATTTCTAGAGGACTATTTTTAAGTCAAATTTTGTTAACAACGTAACCCATTTTGTGATGCGACCAAAAAGATGTGGTTTACCATTAGAAACTTCAAGGGGTCTACTTTTGTAATGATGTGAGTCTCATTATTGACCATGTAATGTCAGAGTGTAGCAAAAACTAATGCTAGACATAGTTTTTTTATTTCAAAATATATTTTTTTTAAATCAACCAGTGTGCGACTGATGTAATAAACTGCTTGCTTAGTATGTTGATCATCATGTTGTGATAGGATTGCTCCTAGTGCATGATCTATTGCTAATTTATATATGAAGAAAGGCTTATCAAGGATAGGTGGTACTAAAATAGGTGGATTAAGAAGCTATTCCTTGATTTTATTGAAGCTTTCTTGATAAGTTTGGTCCCAGATAAACTACATATCTTTTTTTACTAATCAAGTGAATGATTGAGTTTTATCAGCAAGTTGTGCTACAAAATGATAGATTGCCTAGATCTTGCCTTATAAGGATCGAAGTTGTTTTAAGTTCATAGAATGTGGCATATCAATAATTACTATGAATTTATTAGGGTCAACCTCTATGCCACATTAATAAATAATGAAGCCTAAGATTTTTCCTGATGTAACTCTAAACACACATTTTTTGGGGTTTAATAGAACATTGTCTTGCCTAAGTCATTAAAAAATCTTTCATAAATCAAGAGCATGATGTTGTCATTATTTGCATATAGCTAATATGTCATCTACATAATCCTCAATATTATGGTGAATCAAGTCATAAAAAATGTGCATCATAGTACATTGATATGTGGCACTGGTGTTATTTAATCTAAAAGGTATGACAATGTAACAAAATGTACCCCAAGGTGTTGTAAAAGATGTTTTTTCTTGATCTTCTTCAGTAATTTGTATTTGTTTGTAATGGGAAAAAACATCCATAAATGATAACATTTCATATTTGACTATTGAATCTAAGATCATATCGATATTTGGAAAAGGGAAATCATCTTTGGGGCATGCTTTATTTAAATCTCAAGAATTAGAATAACATCAAATTTTCCCATTGGGTTTTACTACGGGAACTATATTGGAAATCCATTCAGGATGTATTACTGGCCAAATGAAACTAGCATCTAAGAGGCATTAGATTTCATCTTTGACTAAGAGATCCACCTTAAGATGCATTTTGTGATTTTTTTGCTTAACTGGTTTAGCATCAAGGTATAAAGGAATTTTATGGATTGTTATAGATGTATCAATTCCTTGCATATATGAATAGGACCAAGAAAAGAGTTCTAGAAAATGTGTTAAAGTTTTATGATTATCTGCATCCTATTCTTTTTGTAGGGCAGCAATTAATAAGACAATGTGGGGAGCCTTGTTAGTTCCAAAATTGAAATTTATTATTTCCTTGTTAAGTAATGTGGAATGATCAAGTGTATATGGATTTATATGAATAGTGTTATTTGAGTCAAGTGGTATAGCTGGGGAAGAATCTAGATTTTATCCAAAGTACGCATGAGCATTTATGTGATTTGGAAATTTATTTTTATGATAGTAAAATGGGAGGTCCTCATATGCTCTAATGAATTATGGGAGGGATTCATCATTATAAAATTCATCTAATGTAAACATGTCAGGTGAAACTGTATTGTCGATAAGATCAAGATAGACCAATGATAATGTATAGGTATGATTAACTATATTTTTGGTACAAGCAATGGGTGGACAAAATTTAATGTGTTTTGAAAGGGTGCAAAAATATTTATCATGATTGTTTCTAAATTGATATCTAATCCCTTGCATTTTATGTTGTGTGGATGCCTCAATAGCATTGGCTATTCCTTGTTCATGCTTTCCAATTCTTTTACCCTAGTATCCCATCTTATTAAGATATTTAAGTGCAAAAGGTGAAGTAAATTGGTGATTTGGTTTTAATGTTACAACAAAATTTGGAATTGTCTGATGTGGTGTATGGTCTGAGGGTGCATTTTGAGTAGTAGGTTGTATAGGTATACTATCGAGATTAAATATAATTCTATGAAGATTTATAAACTTGGAAATATTTTAAAGGTTCATTATCTATTGGGCATGTGTATATGTAACCTTTATGACTAAATTTTAGACAAGCATGGAGTGTAGAATGGACTTCATACATATCATGAATCCAAGACTGATCAAGTAATAAATTATAATTGAGGTCATTTGGGATGACTTGGCAAGTAGTTGGTAGTGTCTTAGTTCCTAAAGTAAGATTGAGTGTTATTTGACCCATTACTTTCTATAGAATGTTGTCAAAACCTCTAATGTTCATATCAAAATGGTATATATCTTGAGGTTGTATGTTAAAATGTTTAAGAAAAGATATGTTGCAAATGTTAAGTCCTAAATTGTTATAAACTAAAACTCTTTTGACCCCCACATCATTAATTCTCAATTGAATATACAAAGGTTGATGTTGTTCAATGATGTTTTGTAGGGGTAAATCATATTTCTTAAAAGAAATATGCTCTTCAGTACATTACATTGTGTTAAGGATAGATGCAACATAAGTTGGTTCAGCTGAAATAGGAATTATAGTATTACAAAGGGTTGTATACAACACATCTTTGTAGACATCCAATCATTGAAGGAGTTCGATAATAGAAATTGTATCTGAAGGGTTGCTAGCCTGAGTGATAAAACTATAACCATGGGTGTAATGAAAATGCATATCTACATAAACTTGGGTGATAGCATGGACTGCATGATCTAATATAATAATAGATCTGGTAGTAGATGCAGGATAAGAGCTAGATGTACCAAGTTTGAAGGGAGGTGGGATAGATACAACCGCTAGTGTTTATTTGTGTCTAATAGTGGTAGGAAGATACTTAAAAGTAGCCAATGAGTTATATACATTTCGGTAGAAATCATGAATGCAAAGTGAAATGCATGAATTTTGAGTGTTTATTTGTGCAATAATATGTTTATAAAGAGTAGTCCATAGTAAGCAAAAGATAAAAGGTTTGGTTTTTTTGAATAAAGGAATAGAAACTTTTGACATATAACATAACATTTTGAATGCATTTAGCATGATAAATTTGAACAATTTTCCACATGAGGAATAGAAATCAAAGGATAGAGAACATGAATTTTTTCATAAATGCATATAAATTTTTGACATGCAACATAACATTTTGAATGCATTTAGCATGATAAATTTGAACAATTTTCCACATGAGGAATAGAAAGCAAAAGATAAAGAGCATGAATTTTTGCATAAAGGCATATAAATTTTTGACATGCAACATAACATTTTGAATGCATTTATCATGATAAAATTTAAGAATTTTCCACATGAGGAATAGAAAGGAAAGGATAGAGAACTTGAATTTTTGCATAAAGGCATATAAATTTTTGACATACAACATAACATTTTGAATGCATTTAGCAAAATGGAGTTGGTAATTATTCCATATGAACAAAAGAGAATATGCAAAAATAATTTTGAATTCTTGTGCATTTTTTGCAATGAAGTTTGTAATATCATCCCATATAATGAAACATAAACATGAAATGCAAAAGATGAAGCTTTGTATTAACAAATGATATACTTCATCATTCATATACATGATAGGGCCCATTATGGTTTCCTTGTTATTTGTAAGAAATGTAAGAAAAATGTGTACATAAGTGAGAATCATTTTTGCAATTTGATTATGGATGTAAGGTGATACCTCAAGAAGCAAAATAGGAGCTAGTACATGCAACTATGGATTTTTCAAAAATATTTTTTCAAAATACTATGAATTTTTGAAATTGAAATTGAATCTATGAGTTAAGTATTCAAGAAAAAATTTATAAATTTATGGGAAAGTGCTTGATATAATGGGAACTAGTAGATGCAACTAGGGTTTTGAGAAAAATAAACTTTTGAAAATTACTATGAATTTTTGAAATTTGAAGTGATTTTTTTATTTTAATATGCAACTAAAAATATATAAAATGATTGGAAAATTACTAAATAAATCCTAGAAGCTAGTTGATGCAACTAAGGTTTGAAATAAAATTATTTTTTAAATTACTATTGAATTTAAAAATTTGAATTGAATTTCTAATTTTAGATATACAAGTAAAAAATTAGGAAATTATTGGATTAATACTAGAAAATTACCAGGACCTAATGTATGCAACTAGGGTTTAAAATAAATTTAATTTAAAATTTACTACAAAATTTTAAAATTTGAGAGGAATTTTTTATTTTTATATTCAAGAAAAAATTCAAAAATTAATGTAAAAAACTAGCTAAGAATTTACCCTAGGGTTTCTAGGGTTTTTATGCAAAATTTAAAGTCAAGTTCACTAAATGATTTGTTATTTTTGGGAATAATGGAGTTTTATTTCTATTTAATAAATGGGTATGAGTAGGAGAAATTAGTAAATAAAATTCCTAATTAAAGATACTAATTTTTGAAATTAAATTATGATTAGACCTTTTCTAAAAATAGTAGTGAGAGAGAGAAAATCAAACTTAGCGTATTCTAGACTATTCTGACTGAGACAATGTCTAGAAATTTACATGCAGGCTTGGGATACTATCACAAATAGAATCTTGAACATTTTTTTAATTAGATAGGATTTTTGGAATTGGAAACCCTAGGTTCTATCACTATAGTCTTTCTCTGACTTTGTTGTCCTAAGGATTTAAGCTGTATGGGTTTTGTTGACCTACTCAGTGTGAGCTTGTGTACCAATTTTTAGGTCCTCATTATCAATAGATTTACCTATATATATAATTATTTATGTAATTATATCTTTTATGAAATTGAAATAAACTTTGGAAAATGGGGAAAAGGGCTTAGTGTGTGTAAGATGCATTGGACATGCTTAACACCTTGTGTGTGGACATGTTGTCTACATACCAATACTCTGAGGAGGGATCAATCCATATGTAGTTATTCCTTTAAGATTACTTGGTGTAATAACAAATGAAATAAAATAAATGCTAAAACTAGGTATGCTTGAAATGACTAGGGACTCATGTCAAGACTTGAATTGGTTTGAAAGTGTATAAGTTGGTTGTATGTAGAGAACAGGGAAGATTGCTTAAATGGTCTTACTTGTATTCTTGTTTACTTGAATGATATTTTCCAACCCTTTCCAAATTATCTTTGAATAGGTTTTTATATGGATCTATTAGTCATGGCTTAAATTAATTCATGTTAGGCCAACATGATTAAAAAGATCTGAAAGGAAATGACTGTTGGGGCCTAAGTTACACTTGGATAATAGCACTAAAATATAGACACCCTAGGGTCCAACGCTAGTATCACTATTATCCTAAGCTAATGGGGCCTAGGGGGATGGATTATTCATAAAAATAGGGTCTTGGCTCAGCTGGGGTCAACTCTGGGAGGCCACAAATGATTAAGAATCAATGAAAGTAAGCCTAAGAGGGTCATGAGAGTAAGCAAGAGGGACTTAAGGATTGGGTATCATTATCCATGCTCAAGTTACCAATTTTTACATTTTATATGACTATGGAAATAATTATCTTGAGAAGTGTAAAAGGGTTATGATCCATAAATATCATCATTTGAAGTAATTTGGACCATATTACAATCCAAAGATGAGGGGTGAGAAAAATTTCTCCAAGAGTGAGGATCCTCTTGGTTAGCAAAGGTAGGAAGAAAATAACATCCCATATATAGTATAAATGAATTGAGGTTATAAAATAATATTGATATGGGATTTCATGATGTTTGAATTAATAATCTAAGATCAAAAATAAAAGGTGAAAAATAGGAATAAAGTTGGACAAATACCTAATTATATCAGCCAAGAGGTACAAAGTCAACTAGGTCAATAGGGTCTAGAGGAAAGACCAATATAAAAGGATACAAAAGACACAGTCAAACTTTTTCACTATGTTATATAGATCATAAAAACTGATGGAGTCTAAAAGACACATAATTGGATAGATCAACTGAATACTGAAGATAAATAGAACAACTAGCCTATAAGAGACTTAGTCAATAGGGTCGAATGTGTTCTTAAGATAGGGAATTTTTTTACAATATATTAACTAAGAAAATTAAATTGATAAAATAATAAATTATATCAAATGTGTTTGATTTAATTTTAGCACACAACACAAATCTTATAACAACACTGGTTAGTACAATTTTTACAATACAACATATAATTTACAAAGAATAAGCAACAAAACTGGAATGTAAATGCTAACCTAAGTGGTCATTCCTAAATGTTTTTAATTTATAATAAATATTAAAATTAATGTGATAGATATTTATCTATAATAAGGAACTATAAAATCAATCAATGGATATTTTTAGGTAGTTAAGGCTAAAAGGTATCTATATTGGTTATGGTACTAGCTTGGTATTGGGGTATACCCCCTCACTTCATAATTCTATAGTGATAAGGGTGTCAGGTGATTTGATAATATATAACATCAACCATGTATTTATACTTGTCTATAAAACCAAGTTGGCTTTCCTTTAGTGATGAAATCCAAGTAGGTAGACCTTGGGTATAAATTATTTAATGCTTTTTGGTGTTATATGATATGGAAGTGTGTGAAAAAAAATAGTGTGACTAGATTGGTAAATTAAAAACATCCTATTTAGTTTATGTTTTTTATTATAATCAATCAAGCAACAAAAATTAAAATCCAATTAATTACTATCAAGATAGGTTAATTCCTTTATTTGTGAAGAGTACAGAATCTATTCAAGTGACTATATATGCAAATAATATAGAATAAAGCTAATAGGGTTGATTTTATCTTTGGAATAAATATCCATAAGAATAAAATAAAATAGGTTGATTGAGTCATCTATATAGTAAATTAAGCTACATAACGTTGTTGATCTAGTTGAACTAGTTCACTATAGGGTTACTATTTTATAGATTGCAAATTGTGATAAGTAGGACTGTAAATGAATAACATAAATAAATAAAAAGGTAAGAATGAACCTGGTAATTTTTTAAGATGATAAATTTGTTATTTTTATATTATGTTACTCAGATGATGATTCTTTATTCTTCTAATAGAGTTAACTATGTTGATGATGTCTACAAATCTATATGCTAAAAATGACCTACTAACAAAGTTGACTAGGTCAACTAAGTCTTCAAACATATGGTTGAAAAAGAGAAATGAATCAATTTTATTGATCCATTTACTTTTTGTTGGAAAATACATACACATAAAAATATAGAGTGCATCGGAATGACTATGTGTTAAACATACACACATAATGTTAGATTGAATCAATAAGTTCAATCCAATACTATAGAAATATTAATATATAATATGTGATAATAAATTAATGTGTCAAAGAAAACCTATAAGGTTTAGTTTCATGTTGGGTTCACCATAATGTATACAATGGAAAGTGAATTTGATATACAAATCAATCCTATCTTAGAGAGTATAAATTATAGTTACCCTTCCACTTGTTAAAACATTTAGACAATCAGTGTCATGACCAATATGGATCCACTATACCTAAGGGATCCCTTACCATAATAGTGTCACTAGAGTGGATTATAAAGCATCTATTCAAGAAACACCATGTGATAACCCTAGCTAAGTCATATGTTTTCTTATTCACAAAGTAAATGATAAAGTAAAGTTGAATATAACCTAGCGCTCACAAAATCTTGTGGCATAAAATGGAGGTAATAAATATATAAGTAAACATGCATGGGAGAATTCAAATTAATTCAATATATATATAACCCTAATTCATGGAGAGTTAAATACATTCAAAATCCATTACTTATGTTACTTCTATCTACTAAAATAGAGGAGTAAGAGTTAGAGATATTTACCATGAAGATGAAATTGTCAAGACTAAATATCTCCCTTGTCTAATGGTGTTTTATAAGAGGTTGGTGTGGTTTTTAATGATCACTAATATAGGCCAAAGAATCTAAGACTTTTACACAAGACAAGTTTTTTCTCCAAGTGTAAACCCTAAGCAATGACTCCTCAAATAGAATGGTGGAAGATCAGATTATAAATAAGTATAAATGAACGATTAATTATATCTCTCTCTATGAAATGTAGGAAATGGATGTGTATATATATTTAGATCTAAATTTAAACCCTTCTAAAAGTTTAGCTAATAGAGTTGACTCAATCGACCCTGTATCTTTAATTAATAAAATTTGTTAGGTCCCAAACTAGATCGACCAAGGCTTACCTAGTCTCGTAACTTGCTCATATATTTTATGTACAGGGTCAGCCCAGGATGAATTTATTCACTAATTGTCAAAAAGAGTTTTTTGGCCTAGGTAGGGCTTGCTTAAGTTGGTGAATTTCTTGGAGGTGTGTGTAAGGGAGTTTTCAAATTTTATGGAAGTGTATATGAAAGGTTTGTGTTTGTTGCAAGTGGTAGTATATGGGATAACAATCTTGTAAAGCACCAATGATCTACCAACACCTTTCTTGGTACACCCTTTAAGGTGTGTATTTAGAGATATTGAGACTTGATGGGATACTACAAGAGATAAAGAATCATTAATTGATAAAGTTTGAAAATATTATGTGTATATAGATACCTTTTAAGTAGGAAGGTTCCATCAAATGATTGGAATTATGAAGGGAAAATTTGAGGAGGATTGGAGGGTGCTGATCGCAGTGATGAAGACACTATAGCCTAGTGGATGTTAAGTCTACTTTGCTTCTTATTGAACTGTCCCATAAAATTTCCCATGAAATATAGATTTTAAATGATACATCAAGGGTATTTATCCTCAAGGTTTTAAAACACCTTTTATAAAATATAAAAGGTGAAATAAGAGTGAATTTTTATTCTCACTTTTCAAATATTTAGATTTCATTTAGTATTCCATCAGGTAGACTCAAGGTCCAATTCATCTCTTCCTATTCATTTTTTAAAATATATAAGGTCATGTAAGTGAAAATACTTCAATTTTGTTTACAACTTCTAAATGATATGCATCTTCTAAATCTTCACAAAAGGTCTCAAAATTGCCTCATGATAGCATTATTTTATTTTGTTACAGTGGAATAATTGAACTTTCCTAGTGCTTTAGCTATTTTTCATAAAGGACTTCAAATAATTTAGTATAAATATTTCTAACAAGGACCTCCATATTCTAAATCATCTTGGATCTAATGGCATGAGTTTTTTTAAAACTAGGCAGAGATATCAAAACATCTAAATAACTAATATCAATGGTATGAGTTATTTTTTAAAAGGGTTATAACATCAAAAATGTAAACTGCAAATCAAGCTTTTTAGTAGGGATCTCCAACCATCTAAAATTCCTTTTGAAAAGTTAAATTTTATCTTTAATAAAGGGCTCATGTCTTGGGACTCATAACCTCTCCACATGAATCTCAAGTCATTTGATCTCCCTAAAATTGACATTATGAACTTTTTAAATTGTAAGCACTAATCTCAAGCCCTCAAATCTACTTAAAATTGATGGCATGATTTTTTTTGAAAATAATGATGATGTAATTATAAATAATCATCTCATACCTATAGCTATTAAAATTTTATATTAAACAATTGGTAATATTATTTTTGACCTACCTTCACCCTATACGACTTGTGCATAGATATATGACTCTAATTCTCCATTATATCATGATTTCATGTTATATATGGGTTCAATAATTCCAAGTTACTATAAGTCACCTACAAGAACTCCCCTAGTCTAAGAAAAACTAATAAACTATCATACTAAAACATCTCCAAATCATCAGATTAATATTTTTGCCTCACAGATAGAAATGTCAAACTCAAAAAATATTATCTATATTGCACCAACCAAGTCTAACATTTTGGTACTTCACCTAGAAATAATAAAATTATAAAATAAAATAACTCCTATCATTTTACCCATTTTCTATTTTGTTAGTGGTTTGAGAAATTACCTAATTAGAAACATATAAATAAAAAATAATTTTAGTCTAAGAATCATTTGGAATTTATCTATCAAGTACACTAAAACACTTGCACATTCAAGAGGACTTCTATATTATTCCAAAATTATAAATTATTCATTAAAAATAGGTCCTTACCATGTCTAAATAACTCAAGAGATAAGCTAAATGTTTGCTTTTCTAAGTGTCAAAAGCTATATCATAGGTTTCCTACATTAAATTAGCATAATTACACACACACACACACACATAACAAGGAGAACTACATGCGACTTGATTTCCATCCATAGAGTATTGGATATGTAGGAAACAATCATATAATCATTGGGGATGTGTTGAGATTAGCTTAGCCTACTATTTCCCCCATTTAATGGAGTAAACTATTATTAAAGTGCATCTCGGGTTTTTAAAGATAATGATATCAATTTTTGGGTGTCTTGCATATAGTCCTGCCTTGGGATCACACACAAAATCATATCATAATTAGTTATAATGGTTCAAACTAAAATATAAGGAAAAAAATTACAAAGATATAACAATCCAACAGGGAACATATCATCCAAATGGTATTAACCTAAGGTTGATGATATTGTCTGAGTGCTAGTAGTGAACCAACTCTTGATCTGAGTAACTCAAAGTCAAGTATTATTAACTTCCTACCACATACCGCCTATATAAGTCATACAAAAACCAAGAAAATTTAAGTATCTTATCCTTTTTTTGTACTTTCAATTATTACCAAATGCAATAGTCAAATCAATTCAAATCTTTTATATTCATATTTCTATATAATTATCATATATTATAATCTAAATTAATTTACAAGTTTAAATCATAATTAGGGTTAAAATTAATACAAAATAGGGTGAAACATATTTATTAACCCATATATTTCTTGAACATTAACAAACCATAGGTTTCCCTTAGGGTTCCATCCTTCTCTCTAAAGTTTTTCAGATCTCTACCTTAATATTTAATTTTCAAAATTTGTTTTTTATTTCAAGTTACACATACCTTTGGCCCTACCCATTTACATACTCATATGATTTCGTCATATGCCATATAGAAATTATAGTTCCTTTTTCTTATAAATCATAGTGATAGATTAATTTGGACCCATATAGAGCATAATTACATTACTTTGACTTCATCTAACATGCCTAATAATAAAATGAATGTTTCCTTTACTTTTGATGATGCAATTTCTCATCAACATGTAAAAATAGATCATGGTCTTAAAATTCATAATTTATAATATTATAATAAATATAATTAAGATACTCATGAAGAACAAAATAGAATTAATCATAATTAACTTAATTGGGTGGATATGGCCATGTCAAAGCGTCATCTAGTTTTCAAGATCAAATTTCCAAAACCCTCAAGAATTGGATGGGATTTTAAACTTAATCCTAACGTCTAAGGTTGTATGTAGTGCTCTAATTTACACATATAATTCCCAATATCATGAGCCCTTTATAATTATAAACCAAACTTATTTAATTACCAATCCAATCATAAATGTACAAACCACTATTGTTGTTATTATTCTTACATCTACACCTCTAGTTACACATATGATTTCCACCCAAGGTATGGGAACAACACAAGCCTTCCCATTGAGTTGTATGCCTATTAATACACAATTAATTACTCCAATACTAATAATAATATGTATATCACATCATCAATTTTACCTAATACATGTTCCCTTGAGCATATTGTTTTAACTTTACAAGCTAAAGTGTTGTAGTTAGATAAAGGTACCTCTAGATCTAGTCATTCAATGGATTTACATAATTTACTCCATAATATATTAGCCCTTAAGATTGTATGTTATCCCTTAACTATAGTGTTTTTATCTCCTAAGCTTCCATTTTACAATGGTAAAGGTGATATTGAAATACATATTTGATCCTTCCACAAGACATGTTTGTATTATGAAACCAATAATCAATTATTGATTGAATTATTTCCAATAAGTCTCAAATACTATGCTTTACAATGGTTCTATGATATTCCCCCCAATAATTTATCTCATTCCTTCATTTTTTATATTTTTTATAGCACATTTTTCATCAATATTGATGAGAAACTATATTATTCACAAATTTCAAATCTCAAGCAAGGATCTAACAAGATAATTAGTGAGTATGTACTTTGGTACAATGATATACTAGCCCAATCCTATGGGAGACAATGAGTTACAAGACATATTCATGAAAATTTTACTTTCACCACTCCATGAGTTTATATTATTAAATAAATTTAAGTATTTTTATGAGTTATGCCATACAATGAGAAATAAAGAAATCAAATTCATAACTTTGAACAGAAACAAGTATGCATCTAATTCTCCAACTATGTCAACAACCAAGTTTTGAATCAAACTAAGAACAAGGTAAAATATAATAATTATAAGAATGATATAAAATAAATGGTTAATGTAGTATAACATCCTATGATAAAATTCTCTTATTCACTTGAAAAAAGATCTATATATCAAGGTTACCTCAACCTCCTTAAAATATATTACCAAAACTATTGGAGTGTAACCTCATAGATCTCCATTTTCCACTAGAGGTTGACATGAGTAACCCTTACCTAGAGACTATGTTCAAAAAATGCTTATTTCCATTATCAATAATGTGTTGGTCAATCTACCAATAAATTTTAGAAGTTGAGGCATGTGATAAAATATCTTATTATTGACAGCAATATTTAGCTAAACACACCTACATAGGAACCTAGATTGAAATCAAATGGGAATTATAAATTTAAAATATTTAATGACCCATTTACAAAACATGAGAGAATAGATACTAAGGATATTTTTGAGATACATCATATATATAAATTGAATCCTCATCATATGACATATGGTCACCTAATAGATTGGATTATTGGTATACTTACTAGAATGTCACCACATTGACCTATGATCGCATATGACGATAGTGATATTATTAATGATGATTCATATCTCCATGATATATCCATATAATCTTCCATTAGTAATCAATCCATACATAGTTATATGGTCCACAATGGTTCATGCAAAAAAATTTACATAATGACACTTATCAACTCTCTTGGATACACTCAAAAATATATAAATGTACTATAATAATGGTTAAAGGATTCAATATATAGATATAGGATACTCTTATATATATATATATATATATATATATATATATATATATATATATATATATATATATATATATATATATATATATTACTACCTCTTTAGGTGGGCTCTACCATATTGGATACTTAATTATTAGGTGTATCAAGTCATGGGGTATTTAACATGTTGTTAGAATGACTTTGGATACAACATATATGTGCAGTAGCTTCTACAATGCATCGATGTATCAAGTATAGACATTGTAACAAGATAGTCATAATTTTAGGCATTTAATATGATTACCCTCTTAGGCTAGTGGTATTTCCTCATCCACCCCCACCACCACCATAATCTATTTTTACATGTATTTAGGATCATTATATAGATAAAATTATTATACCTATTCAAGCTCTATATACTCAGTTCAAAAGATATTAGTTAACTCTCCTAGGCATCCAATTTTATTGTAGTCATTAGATCATAGAGTTATTTGGGACTCATAGAGGACATTATCTACTATAAATTAGAAAGCTACTAATGTGTATAATTTAGCTTATTCCAAAGTGAACACAGGCACTGATACACTCTCCTACTATAAATTAAACCCCATAGAGTCTTAAGTCTTCTAGATTTTCCCATCCTACATAGGATCATATGAGTAATGATGATGGTAGATACATTACAGAACCCAATTCCTTTTTATATTTTGATATACTTGCACTTATTATTTTTGCTCAAGAAATGTGACCCTTACATCATATGAAATTATAACTCTCAATGAATATCCCATTTATGGGATAATTGGTTAGACACTTTAAAAAATATATCAAATAAATAAAAATTACAAAAAAACTCAAAATATTCAAAAAAAAAAAATTGGGACCTGAGCAGGTCATGATGGATAGTTAAACTATTTAGATATGGGATTTATCACATGTTTGTTAGATGGCATATTATTTTCATATAAATATGAATTTAATGGTATATGAGTGTGTAGATTAGAAAAACATATTTTATATGATATACTAATAGACAATGTTTTTTGGAAGAAACTATGTTTAGTGTTGAAAATCAATGCATTTCAGATCCACTACAGTGATCCTTCATTAGGAATGAAACATATGTGAGAACAAAAGAACCTTTCTCCTTAAAAATTGAAGGAAAAATGGTTGTTGAAAAATTTTGTCTAAAAAGAACAAAATAGTTGTTATAATTAGTTTTTAAAAAACAAAAAACAATGAAAAAAGGAAATTTGAGATATTTAAATTATTGTCATATTTTAAATTTATAACGATAAAAATAATAAATTTTGTAAATTTTTAATTAAAATTAGTTAAAATCTAAATTATTTTTATTATTTTAATATTTTAAAGTGTATAAAAGAAACTAAAAAAGGCTGACCCATTATTACTTATAGTTACCTTATAATATTAAAGAAAAGAGTATCAAACAAAATAAAATTAACCAAGAAACCTAACTCAGATAAAAACAAGTAGAGCCATATGAACTAAGCTGTAAATAAAACACATAAACTAATTCCTATAAACTATAGGCTTCCATGCATGACTAATTTCTAATCCATCATCTCTATTCAAATTATTAGGATGTTTTAATATTTCTATGGCTTCCGTAATTTTACGCTTATGGTAGTGATCTTCAAATACTAAAATTCTCTTATCCTCAATATTGATATCATGTCTTGACTTGAACAAGTGTTCAGCAAGGGCCAATTTTGTTTTTCTTTCTAGATAAATGTTTGTTGAATGTCTTTTAATTCTAGTTTTGATTGAGCTTCCCATCTCCCCTATGTAAGGTATACCACATGAATAATCAACCTTGTAGACATCATTTCTAAGGTTTGGGTCCAACTTGTCTTTAGTATACCTTAACATCATGCACAAATTATTGACTGAAAGGAAGGTGGAGTAAATATTTTTGGCATTTTAGAATTTTTACTAGTCTATTAGAAATGCCTTCAACATAAGGTAGGTAAGCTATAGGTCCTTCTACCAAAGACTCTTTATCTTTAGTTTTATTGATATTTTCTTTAACTTGTTTTATAGACTTAGTTATTTATTTACATGAGTATCCATTCAACCTAAAAACTTTGTTTAGGTGTTTGATTTCATGATCGATATCAATAGAACTAAAGATAAGGAGTATTTGGTAGAAGGACCTATATCTTATCTGCCTTATGTTCAAGGCATTTCTAATAAACCAGTAAAAATTCTAAAATGCCACAATATTCACTCCACTTTCCTTTCAATCAATAAGTTATGCATGATGTTAATATCTGCTAAAGACAAGTTGGACCAAAACCTTAGAATTGATGTCTACAAGGTTGATTGTGCATGTGGTATACCTTACATAGGGGAGATGGGAAGGTCAGTTAAAACTAGAATTAAAGAACATTTGACAGATATTCATCTGGAAAGAAAATAAAAATTGACCCTTGTTGAACACTCATTCTAGTCAAAACATGCTATCAATATTGAGGATGCAAGAATTTTAGTAGTTGAATATCACTACCATAAGCATAAAATTAGGGAAGCCATAGAAATATTAAAGCACCCTAGTAATTTGAATAGAGATGAGGGGTTATAAATTAGTCATGCATGAAAGCTTGTAGTTTATAAGAATTAGTTAATGTGTTTTATTTCTAGGATTAGTTCATATGGCTCTCTTTGTTTTGATTCGAGTTAGTTTTTTTGGTTAATTTTATTTTGTTCGATACTCTTTTCTTTAATATTATAAGGTAAATATAAGTAATAATGGGTCAACCTTTTTTAGTTTCCTTTATACACTTTAAAATATTAAAATAATAAAAATCATTTAGATTTTAACTAATTTTAATTAAAATTTTAAAAAAAAATTATTTTTATCATTATGAATTTAAAATATGACAATAATTTGAATATCTCAACTTTCATTTTTTCAATGTTTTTTGTTTTTTATTTTTTAGAAACTAATTATAACAGCTATTTTGTTATTTTTAGGCAAAATTTTTCAACATCCATTTTTCCTTAAATTTTTAAGGAGAAAGGTTATGCTTGTTGTAAGTAGCTACTGAGAGGGGAGGTGAATAATTTTCTTAACAATATATATTTTATTCCATTCATTATTCCATGAAGCATTCATTCACATAAAAGATCAATGCATAAATAAACAACTACACAAGAGAACACAAGAGATATGTTATAAAAACTCTTAGGTGATTATAAAAAATTAACCATGTACATGTACTATAGTCTTATAATTTCAATATCCAAATTTTATTGAAGCACTAACTTCATAAGGAGCTCCAACCCCTACCTAGTTAAGCACCCACTCAACTAGTCTTCTACTAACTATATCTTGCAAGGAGGTTCCAACCCCCTAGGTAAATTAGAAAAAACTAAGTCAAATATGATATTTTATCACCTTATAACACAATTTTATAACTCAACTATATATTAAAAATTTATTTTTCACTCTCCCTTCAATCTTATTCAAACAGCCTCTTAGGCCTTCTCGCTCAACTAGCACTTTTCTTGGTAGTATTAGGTCAAATGACCTTGTTCAAAACCTATAAAATAATAATTAAATATTAAAAACACCCATATTATGGTATTCAACACCTTCACCTTATTTCCAAATGCCTATCTCATTCACACATATGCTCAATATCTCAACTAGTTAATTTAGGCCTATTAAGCCTTTTTAAGTACTTGACCTTTGCTCTCACCCATCTTGATCAAACATGAGAATTTACATATATGAAATAATTTTTAATATATTTCCACACACATTTAAAATGTGAAACAAAGCATTAAATAAGTCGTTCATAGTCCATAAGGATCAAATCCACCATTAGGCCTAATGGAGACTTAATGCAATTAGGCCTTCCTTAAGCACACATTTCACTAAGACCTACTTTGAACACTTTGAGCCTTAAAAAATGGATTAAAAACTTAATATTTCACTTTAATATACTCCTCATAATCTCTCCTTATTTCCAAAACACCATTTTTCTCTTTTCACTCCTTGAACCATCCAATTAGGTCTACTCACCAATAGGCCTTCTCACTGCCACAAAGTCTATCTTGCATATTTGAACCATATACTCAACTTTACCACATAACCCATACATAAAATAATATATATAGTCTCTTTATTACTTAATAATTCTTTCCATAATTATTTTTTCTTCACCACACAAGCCAAAAGGCCTCAGGAACACTTCTGCAAAAAGCTTACTCAAAAACCCAAACACTGTCAACAAATAGTTAAAATCATTTCTCTCCAAGCTTGAACATGGACATCTAATGAATAAAAATAAATTTTATTGATCCTATAATACATTTAAAACACCTTAAATATAATTTTATCCACAAAATTAGTGCAAAATGACTCAGGGACATCATTTTCACACACACACAGAAAGTTGCCTGTAGTTCCAAAAACATAGTCAAGAAAATCAAGTCATAAAAAACCTCTAAGAACACTTTTGTGATATTAAAATGTTTTTATTTGAATATTTATCATCCTTATTTCATCTATAAAAATATATATTTCATTTTTATATATCAATATTGTTCTTACAAACCAATCTCACTATGTCACTCTACATAGACTTTACTATGTTAGATAGACCAGTTTAATGACAAATTTTTACTTGAGTATAGGCATAATAAAAAAATATTTACTAATGGTATAGTATTTATAGGTATTTAATAATTAATAAATTCATTATTATCCATCCCTAGTCCTTTAAAACCAATCTTGAATCTCATTCTCATTCTTGCCTAGTTTTCGCATCATTCCGCTCATTAGGCCTGTTTAGTGATATCTAACTTCCATGAATAGTTTATAACATTTTTGGTGTAAAAAATACTCAAAAAATTTTATGGTCATAAACTATAATTCTTACACATCATCCTCCATCCATTTTCATGCTTTTACTTGGTCAACCCCACCTGCTACATTAAAATTCTTGAAAATAAGTATTTTATTGTAGCTTCTACGCATTGTCATGTAAAAACAAAACCACTTGAGGAAATATTTAACAGTCATTAAATTTTTAAAACCATAAATTTAGTTCAAAAGGACAATTATGAGGCATAAACAATTATATCTTTCCTATCAGGTCATTATATGGGTTTTGAGAGGGTTTTGATTGGTTTCACTTCTTAGCAATCATTCATAAAGGATTTCCCCTCATATTTAAAACAAATGAAAATAAAATAAATATAGTGACCTTACCCAACTTCCATGAAGTGCTCAATATCTCATTCAAATGTTGCACATTTCAACGAGTACAAAAAATCTCGTATCGGGTCTACAACACCCCATCTTATGCACATACAGAACCTTATCATAGGTTTTCATGATTTCTCCTTTAGGTATTGACTTAAAAAAATTTCCACACACTTAAAATGACCTATCACACCTTTAAAAATTCTTTAAATATCTCTACCACCTTTGGAAATTATCTTGATCCCTCATTATCCCACTGTAGGTCACTTTGCATATTAGGCCTTATACTGTCAGTCATACTTAGGCTATGATCATGCCTTAAAATCACTTGAAATATATTTAAAACCTCATCCAAATGTCATTTTATCTCATATACTTATCATACATTTCCAACCTTACTCATACATTTCTTAAATGGCTCAATTCATCATGCTACCAGGCCTATGTCATTTCACTAGGTTCCTTAAATAAGGCTTTATGAACTCAACATCAAGAACAATAATGACAACAAAGAATGACATAAATTAAAATTAAATGAAATAAATGATAACTTCATTCATACCTTGCAACACATTCCCAACACTGTTGTTCTCACATATGTTTCATACCTGATGAAAGATCATAGTAGTGGATCCAAAAGATTTTTAAAACTAAACATAGTTTCTTCTAGAAAATATTATTTATTAATTTGTGGACTATAAAAACATAAAATATTTGATGATATACTAGTATTATAAAAATTAAATCTATTAATCATGTCTCAACACTTTAATTCAGGACCTTACTACTACCAAAAGGATCTGGTTCACCATACCACTATGCCTAACTACTTATCCTATAGTCCAACCCTGATATCCTAATGACCTAGATCACTTGTACCTCATAGTCTATTTAAAACCTTATTTATATCCAAATTTGATATTTATAGATCCTTAACAACTTTTTATTCTTCAAAACACTCCCATCTAAATTAGAACACTAACTTGAATCTAGTGTCCCAACTATAATGCTAGTTTCCCTACCTTCTAAATGAATTTATAAATATTTCAACATGTATGGGTTATCCTATGGTATTATTTTAACACATTCATGATAATTTAAAAATGTGTGGTGTAAATCAAGTAAAATACCATTCATTAAAGACATTTATCATTCATAAAGTAAGCTTAGACTACACTACTAAAATCATTTTCACAATTGAGCTACAGTACCCTACTCTTCCCTATTTCCAAATAAATATTGGGATCAGTCTTATTACATGTATGAATTTTTCAAAGAGTATCCCAAGAATATTATTTTTAAAGTTAAAAAGGATACCACTGTATGCACTCACATATAGAATAAACCATTATTTTCTCACATATGCCTACATAAGGGGATAAATACATCAGTTTGATGCCCTATTCAGAGTCTATAGCTATGTAATTAGTTTTCATTGATAGAGGGGTATTTTAGGTTAGCTCTAATTCACTTGATCCCACTAACACTTATTTTTTAAGGTGACATGCCAAATTAGAGGACCTAGGGTTTTGATAAAATATCAATTTCAAGAACCTATGTGTATAATCTGATTTAATAACCTACAAGACAAAAATGAACCTTAATACTATGAATTGGTTATTCTAGATAAGAGTTTGTATCTGATCCAAAAAAATTGTTAATGGTAGTGTCCAGATCCTAATAGTAGCATTCAAGCTGATAGAAAGCCATTTTTTAGAATCTAACAAATCAAGATGGAATATTAGTATGTCTTCTTCTACACTTGTACATGTCAAATCTTCTTGTGCACCATTTAACAAGCTAATTATTTTTTCTCCTTTGTATTAAAACTTTCATAATATCATTTTCCATTTCACTTATCTATATTATTATATTCTTAGATTCAAATTATTTATCATAATATTATAAATATGAATTCACTTAATTGGCATGCTTTTAGAATAAATTATTCCATAGTTGAATAGGAAATTTCCCCCTAACCCATCTAAAAGGATTAAAAATTTGGTGAACCTCTGAGTCTTCTTGCACAACCCTATCTTACCTTACATTTTTTTCAACATTTTAGGGTTTCAAATTGTAGTAATTATTTATATCTTATTTTATTATGTTTATACAACCAAGGGATAGTAATATAATAAGTGGTGTACCTATTGATAATCTTAAACTTCCTCTTATTCCACATAAAATATCTAAAGCTAATGTTATATCACATTCTACCAATAATGAGAGTACCAATTATGAGAATGAATGAAACACTAAAAATGCTCTAATAGAAGATGAATCTGATCATGAAAATAGTGAAGCACATGATAAAATAAACACCATAAAGTAGATCCAAAAAACATATATATATTTCAATGTTTCAAAAGTGTATTCATGAAAATCTTGAAGATCTTGAGAATATCCTCAATACTATTTTGGAAACTAAAAAATACAAAATCATTAGTAAATAAACATTTGCATCTATTGATCCAAATATTGGGGTTACTAGATATACTTATCATTCATCAATATGATTATCTCTTCCCTTGATCACACCATTTGTTCCTACAATTAGTGGGTGCACAAGATATGTTTTCAAGCCATTTTCCCCCAAGGATCAAACACATATTATTATATCTTCCATATGAACAATCACTACTTCAACACAAGTGGTGTTTACATACCCTTTAGTAACTTATTAAACATCAAGTATAAATCCCAATGGGTCCAATGTATAAAATATTCTCCAAGTTATTCAAACTTCGGATGATAAGGTTACTAATATCGAGAAAAATGTTTTAAAATCAATTCATGCTATTTATTCAATATATGTATTGCATAATACTCTTTCACCTGACATATATTTGTACCCTTTGCCAACTAGTTTTATAGCACCCAAGTTCACACTTTATGATGGTAAGGGCGATCTTGAGTAGCATCTTTTATCTTTCTATGCAAAATGCCTTTATTATGCTTCTAATCATAAATTGTTAAAAAAATAATTTCCAAGAAGCCTAAATGACTATACTTTTATATGTTTCTATGATCTATCAATACAATCAATGAAAGTATTCAAAACTCTATCAAACCAATTTCTAGCACATTTTTCAATCAACATCACTGAAAATATATTATATGCACAAATTGCCAAGATTAAGTAAGGAAGCAATGAGTCTATCAATGAATATGGTTTGTGATACTTGACAATGTTGGCCAAAATTAAAAATATACTGGTAGATGAAGAGCTTCAAGATATTTTTGAGCAAATTTTGCCTACCCCACTACATGATTCTATTATCTTAAATAAGTTTAAATATTTTGATGACTTATGTCATATTGTTTGAGATATATAAATGAAACCTATTGCATTTAATAAGATTAAGTATGTATCAAACACACAAAATATATTTAATACCAAGTTTCATGTCAGACCCAACTATAAGGTAAAACATAGAGAGTCTAAAAAGGAAGACAAAATAATGGTTAATATAGTTTTACAATAACCTAATTAGCTTATTTTATCCAATGTACCCAAGAGATAATTTACACAATTAACTAAGTCTCAATATTCATTCCTTGGGAATTTAGTTGAGTTTCACCTCATATCTCTCCCTTTTCCCTTAGATGTTGATTTGATTTGACATCTACCAAAAGAATATGATGAAAATGCTTATTTTAACTATAACTGATATTTTGGGCATTGTAAAAATAGATGTTACAAGTTGATGTAAAATATACAAGACCTCATTGATAGTAAACATACCACCTTTGATGATCTTCCAAAGGATTTAGGATCACAACCTAGTGGTCATAAAAACCATAAGATATTCAATAATCCATTATAGGGTCATTCTAAGGAAATACTATAAGTGAAATTGGAATATCATGCACATCCTTTCCACCACATTATAAACACCCATTATATGGGATTATTAACACACTTATTCACATAATAATTCATATGATTTAGATTCATTCTATTAAATTTGATGATAGAAAAATTTTGGATGATGACTTAGATATTCACTCATTGTTTATTAGCACACATATTGGTCATCAACCTATACGTAGTGTTTTGGTTGGCAATGATTTTAGTGATAATTTATGTAACATGAGATAAATTACACATGTTGTATATATACGTGATATTTTATATCCTTTTACTAAGACAATCAAAAAAAATGATGGTGAAGCACATGTTTTTGGTGGTATTGGTTTACTTTTATAGGTTGGTCAAATACTTGTGAACACGACATTTTTAGTCATAGCACATACAAGAGTATTTTATATGTTACTAGGATGACATTGGATTCATAATCTATATGCAGTAACCTCCAAGATGTATATATGTCTCAAGTATATTCATACCAAAATGGTAATGATATTTTTAGGGATTCAGTATGAGCATCCACTCTAACAAGAGAAGTTTATTCCTAGACAATTAGTTATAAAACTATTAAGGTTAATAATGAGTGAAATGGTAATAAAAATGAAATACCCTTTCCTAGGTGGTTGATACATGAGATTACATTACATCATATATATATATAGTGTACTTCATTGAATACTCATCTACACCTACATGGCCTAGGCAATTACTAAGAACAAATTAGCATGTTTCAGAGGGGGTAAAAATAACCATAATTAAAATTCCACCAAAGAATTCATGGAGCACTAAGAAATGGGTTTTAAAAACCAATGCTAATTCACTACCACATAGTCCTATGAGGCATAGGCAGAGTATCACAAATTCTATAATTCTAGTTTTGGCACATATACATGATCATTGGTAGTATGACTAGTTTTTTGTATCCTCTCCTGAGTATAGAGTGCCCTATGAGAATATCTCATATGGTATCATTGGATAGACTTCTCTTACCTTAAATTTAAATATACAAAAACTCAACGAAACAAAAAAAAAATACAAAAAGATTCAAATAAAGCAAAATTACAAAAATATTCAACATACACATGTTTACTAGAATTTGCATATATGTTATTTAATTTATGTTAGAATATATCATATCATTTCCTTTATATACACACATAGGTTTCATGGGTACTTGAGTGTGATAGGTTTGAATAGTAGATACATGATACATGAGCATACAGATGTTGGACCTTACCTCCACTTGCATGGCATGTTATGTTGCGAGCATCTGCTTTGTTGATCAAAATTGACATAGGTTACATTATTTTATGTTCACCTTACATTATCATTTTGATTTTATATAATAATTATTTCACATGTCTATATTCATGTTTACATCTTGTATAGTGTGTTAGATATACTACATTATAGGACATTTTACTAAACATGTATGAAGGAACGAGTATGATATGCTTATGTTGGTTTCTTATATTTCACTTGTTCATATTTTCACATAACTTAATTGAGTATACTTATTATTTTATACCTTTTTCTAATTGTGGGACATTTGAACATGTTCCTTATTTTTTTTCATAGTGCCACTAAGTGTTGTTTCTTTGGTCTATAGACATTTGAACATGTCCTCCCCTTGATTGTGTAGCATTTGAACAAGACCCTTGTCTTCAGTCTCCTTATACCCCTTTTATGTGACATTAAGTGCTCTTGTGTATGTGATTAACTATTTTTTGAGATTTTATTTATTACTTCTATACATTTTCATGATCCATATCATGTATCATAGGGATTGTTTTGACTAGATAATATGATATTCATTGATACATCTACTTAGACACAATATCACTATATGTTTCTTTACTACATGATTGATAAGAATATGGCATGGTTATATTATTTTTTAGATAAGGTGACTACTATATTTCATTCCCCTCACCTCAAAATGGGGGTCATATAAATGGCAGCGTGTCATAGAGAAGTGAATCCACACACACTGATAGTTGGCATAATTGGTAGAAGTTGATATGGTTTATATGATTCAGATACACACTTGGGACATAATATGATGCATCTTACACCAATTTTTACATATTTGAGATATATTTTTTTATATTTTTGATAGATATTATACATATTTTATAGAATAAAGGTTAGATTTTGATAAATACTTCAAATTGAGAAATATTATAGGTGCATATGCCATGAAAATTTACCAAATCACATATGAATATAAATATTATATACATATTTATGCACCAACCTTACCAAGATACATCGATTGAGCCTTACTTGTTTATAGTAGCTAGTTCCCTTGAGTAGTGTGATTAAAATTAGGTGCCCTTGATGGCCTTTGGCACTAATCACCTTTTGAAATGGAGATGGTTACACCATTTTACCTGGTTGATATTGGATAGATTGGATAGATTATGTTTACACTTGAGTTATGAATTTGAGATTCAATATTCTTAATGGCCTTAGCATAAATTACTCTTACACCAGACTTGGGGCATGATCACATTGTGATTCCCTCTTCTCATCTCCAAGGTTCAATTGTGAACCTCTCTCTCCAATGCTTTAATAAGAAAACATCATCACCAAATAAAAATACCAAGGGGAAACATCATTGTATCCATACACAAGTGTATTATTTCCTTGATCTATTTACTTTAAATCATTTTGATTATTTTATTTTTTAGATTATATCTTGGTGACGAGCTACTCTACCTAGGATTCACAAATGACATAATAGAGATTCTCAAAGAAAAATGTGAATAAATAAATAAAGCATATTTTATTATAAAAAAATTACATGCTATAGAAACATGATCTATTGACTACAAATAATATTAACCTATAACTTGGAGCCACAACCTATACTAATAAAGTTTAACTGTCAAGTCCAAAAACTTATTATAATGACTGAAAGCTCTCCAAAATCTTCAAAATCCCCTCCAAATGAAATAATGGCATGATAACATAGAATATACCTAAGTTTGGAACCCAAAATCAATATTCACTCATTTAGGAAAGGTGACATGAGTAGAAAAAGGCAACCAGTCATCATCTTTATCCACTTGCCAATTTTTCATTTAGATCCTACTTTTTCCCCCTTTTTAGTTGTTTTTTCTAAATTTTCCAAATGTGACCCACATAACTTAGTAAGTTTATTTGAAAATTAATCATCATCCTCTCTTATATAACCACACCCCACTTTTGTAAGTTTCCTTCACCTAAAATCCATGCCACACTTGATTACTTTCTAATTTTTAGAATAGCAACATTCCCTAGAGTCCACAACTTCTAAGAGGCATAATTTTGAATCGGACATCCAATTGATGAACTTTTTATTGCATAAAAAATATTTTGAGGTTATATATTACATTTCATGTGTAAAATTTCATGTCCATATATGCATAAACACCAGCTTACTAAAAATAGTAGGTTACTATTTTCTGACCTTTCACAAATTTTGATAGCCCTAAACTACTGAAAACTTTAACCTATGCTTTGATTGAACTAATAAACCTAAAAAAACAAAATTAAAAGTAAAATAAAATATTAATTACTTTATTTGGGTGATGAAAATTTTCCCTTACATCATGGATGCTCCTACATTAGACACCTGGGGTAATTTAAGAGGTGACCTAGTTACATCTCAGGTGTTTAAGGAAAACCAAGATGGTCAACCTCTACCTTGGACAACCATGATGAAGCTTCAATAGGCATTCCTTTACACTTAACCAAGTATTCTTCATACTTCCTATTTATTTTGCTTTTTCCCACATGGTTACCTAGGATTTCTTATATCTCTTCCTTCTCTGGAGTAGATGCCATAATTTTCCATAATTATTCTATTAGTCCAACCTTGTTGTCTCCTTCATGATATTTTGTTAAATCATCAATGTTAAACATAGGTTAAATGTTAACTCCATCTGTAAGTTCCACCTCATAGGCATTTCTTGAATCATGTCTCTTTAGAATCTGGCATGGTCTAAACTTTATTTTTAACTTGTTATATATTCTAGAAGGAAATATAATTTTCCTCAGGTGAACCATAACGTCATATCTAACCTTAAATTCCTTAAACTTTTAATTTTGGTCTACCTTTGCCTTATATTGAATATTCACATTATAAATATGCCTTCTTATCTCTTCATTTAAGTTCTTTAGGTGTTCTGCAAAGTCCTCCACATCAGCATTACTCTTTTCTCCTTTGTCTATCTTCCTCAAATCATAATCATTACTTGAACTACTCCCATATACAATATGGAATGTAGATTTACCATTATTCCTATTGACATAATTTTTGTAAGTAAATTTTGCCTATGGTAAGATCAAATCCCAACCTTTGGGCTTATTTCCTACTAAGCATCTCATTAGGTTTCCCAAACCCCTATTCACCACCTCTTATTTTCCATTAGTCTATGGATGGTGTGTAGAAATGAACTTCAAATCAATCTTCAATTTCTTATATAAGGTCCTCCAGAAATACCCAACAAATTTGGTATCTTGATTTGAAACTATACTCTTTGTAAGACCATGTAGTCTTACCACCTCTCTGAAAAACAACTCTGCAATGTGAACAACATCATGAGTCTTTTGACACATAATAAAATGTGTCATCTTTGAAAATATGTCAACCACCACAAATATCAAATCATGTGCTCTATATGTCCTTGTTAAACCAAGAATAAATTCCATACTTATATCTTCCCATGGTCTCTTTGGTATAGGTAATGGTTGATATAGTCCAGTACTCTGAATTACTCCTTTGGCCATCTAACATACTCTACAATTTTGTAAAAATTTATTCATATATTGGTGTAATTATGGATATTATTAATTATTACTAACAATGTTAGTGGTCTTATCTCAACCAAAGTGTCCTACCAACCCTCCATTATGCTTCTCCTTAATCAGGTTCTCTCTCATAAAACTCCTCAAAATACACAACTAGTTTCTCATAAACAACATACCATCTTAAATCATGAAATCCAACCATATTATCATATCTAAAGTAATAGGTTCCAAATAATATTTTCAAGCCTCTACAAAGTCTAGATCTTCATGATACAAACTTTTGAGTTCATCAAACCTAATAAATTCTATCTTCATCTCTATCAACAAATTTTGCCTTATGTTTAAGGCATATGCAACTTTGTTTGAATTCTCACTCCTATGCTTCAAGACAAAAATATAACTCTATAAAAAAATTAACCCATTTTAATTGTCTTTGATTCAACTTGCCTTAGCTATTAAGATACTTCAAAACTTGATGATTAGTATATAAAACAAACTCCTTTGGTAATAAAAAATGTCTCCATTGCTTCAAAGCCTCAATTATAGCATAAAACTATTGATCATAGACAAAATAATTTGTATTAGCATCACTAACATTCTCACTAAAATAGGCAATGGGCTTACCTTCTTGGCTCAATATAGTGCTTATAGCACCACAACTAGCATCATAATCTACCTAAAATACCTTGTTGAAATCTAGAAGTGCTAAAACTGGTTGATCTATGAATTTATTCTTAAACATATAAAAAATCTTATTTGATCATGTAGTCCACTTAAACTCCTTTCTATCCCTTCTCATTGTTTCAATTAGGGGTGCACAAATACTACTTTATTTATTGATAAACTTCCTATAAAAACTTGCCAAACCATGAAAATATCTTACCTCTATAACACTCTTAGGTGTAGGTCATTCAATGATATCCCTTAATTTATATTGATCCATCTTAAGACCCTCAACTGAGATTAAAAAAATTGTATACCAACTCCTTTACAACATTTCATTTCTTTAGGTTAATTAGCAACTTTTCTTCAGCTTCTCAAGAACTCTTCTGATATGCATCAAATGTTCTTCCAAATTCTTACTGAAAACCATAATGTCATCTAAATAAATAATAACAAACTTTCCCAAAAATTATTTAATACCTCATTCATCAGTCGCATAAATGTGCTTGATGCATTGGTTAGCGTAAATGGCATGACTAACCACTCATACAAACCTTCCTTTATTTACAAGGCTATTTTACACTCATCTCCTTCTTGGATATAGATTTGGTGATATCTGCTCTTTAAATATATCTTTATGAATTACTTGGATCCACTAAATAAATCCACTATGTCATCCATCCTTGGCAATGGAAACTGGTACTTGACTATGATCTTATTGATGGCTCTTGAGTTTGTACACATCTTATACTCTTCATCCTTCTTTAGTGTTAGTAGTTCAAGTACCACACATGGAATTAGGATTTCCCTTATCATCCCTTTATTTAACAACTCTTGAAATTATTTTTTTAACTCCTCATTCTCTATAGGATTCATTTTATGGGCTACCTTATTTGGCAAATTGGCTCCTAGTATCAAATCCATTTGATGACTTATCTTCCTCACTAGTTGAAAACCTTCTAGTACATTATTAGATACAATATCTGAAAATCCTCCAACATATCTAAAACTCATACTATCACATCTCCAAATTCTTCCTTGTTGATCTTAGGTATCAATTCAAAACACATATGCTCATGCCTTATATCATCCAAAAATTTACTACCACCAACCAAAACAATTCAGGAACTAGTCATACCTTCCCTTCTACCTCATTTAAAGGTTTTAATTTATGATGAACTTTGTATTTTATCAGTTAATTAGTGTTTGCATGGACATCATAGACAACACACCTATCATACTACCATAGCCTCCCCAATAGAAAATGACATGCATCTATTTCAATGATGTCACAAAGTACCTCATCATGGAAATCTCCAATCTTGAACTTGACTAAACATTGCTCATTGACCAAAGCTTTATGGTCCTTATGTAACCATCTAATATGATATCTAATATGATATGGATGTAGATGCCTTCTCTCTAATTTCAAATTGTTGACCATTTCCTCTAAAACTAGATTATCAGTACTACCGCTATCAATAATAACTTCACAACATTTACCTCCATATTTGTATCTTATTTAGAATAGACTCTTCATTTGGACTAGTTTTTTATCTTCATTCAATAAGACTCTCTTTATGACAAAATCTTACCCTCTTTCAACATCTTTAGAATATTCAAATTAAGCATCTTCATCTACATGTGTAACATGTGCATCACCTTCAAGTCTTCTATATATCCATCTTTGATGTTTGGGATACTCGTAAGCTCTATGTCCCTCTTTTCCACATTGGAAATAGGTTCCTTTAAATCCTACTCTTCCAAATCCTCATCCAAGTATTCTTCTTCCTCTTTATTCACCATTATTTTGGTATTTATGGTGGTAGGCATTACCTCCTCTTTGATTTTAGTTGCTGCTTACTTATTCATTCTTCTTTTGATCTTCATTTCATCCTCCATAAGATCTTCCACCAATATTTCCACCATGACCGCTTCCTCTTTATTTGCTTTCAAATCTTTTACTCAACTTCTCCTCTACCTTCATAGAAAATTTGTATGCATCTTCTATGGTAATCATTCTAACTAGACTCATCTCCCCTTGAATGCTTGGCCTCAACCCATTAATGTAATAGGATACCTTCTCCTTGTTAGCCTCTGAATGACCTATTATGATAATGATCTTGTAAAAATATTTTGTATACTCCTTAACAGTCACGTTACATTATTTTAAACCTTGAAAAATTTTCAAAAAATCCAACTCATAATCTATATGAATAAACTGCCTCTTCAATTTTTCCACCATTCTATCCCATTTGGTGATCTTCTCTTTTCCTCTCCAATTTCTCTCTAACTGAACTTCATTCCACCAAACATTAGCTTTGCATTTCAGCTTGGTATTTTCAAATTTTACCCTTTCAGGATCTTGGAATATGTAGAAACTTCAATCTTTAGTCTTTTTTAAATATTGAAAATGGACCTCAACAACCTAACTTGATCATGATCTCTTGTAACATCTTGTTCTTATTTGAAATTCTCTTCTTCTTCATCATCATCATCTTCACTTTCCTCTCCTCTTATTGGCTCAAATCCTATCCACATCTCATCTTGCAATGTAATGATTTGTCTTTGTAGGGATCTAAACCCCTCTTATATCACAACATTTCTCCTAGCACCACCACATCTCCTTTGTGGAGGCATCTTGATATCTCTAGTAAACCCTCAACCTCAAGTCTTAGTGCAAACTACCTCATAGTCGGTGATCTATCTACACACTCAAGAACTACTGCTCTGATACAACCCAGAGACATGTTACTCCACCCAACATTCACACATGACACAACATAGATTCTCATAGAAAAAAGTGAAGAAAGAAATAAGACATATTTTATTATAAAAAATTACAATGTTATAGTAACATGAACTATTTAATACAAATAAATTAACCTACAAGTTGGAGCCACAACCTATACCGAGAAAGTTTAACTACCAAGTCTAAGAACTCATTGAAATGAAAAAAAGCTTCCAAACCCCATCCAAATGAAATCATGGTGTATTAATATAGAATATACCTAAGTGTGGTGCCCAAAATTAAGTTTCCTTATTTGGGAAAGGTGACATGAGTAGAAAAAGGCAACTAGTCATCATCTTTATTCAATTTCCAATTTTTCATTTAGATCCTACTCTTTTCCCTCTCTTTAGTTACTTTTTTGAATTTGATAAATGTGACCCACATAACTTAGTATTTTTACTTGAAAACTCATCATCATCCTCTCTTATATAACCATGCCCCACTTAGGTAAGTTTCCTTCACCTAAAATCGGTGCGACACTTGGCTACTTTTTAATTTTCAGAATAACAACATTCCCTAATTTTTAATGTCACATCCCAATTTATATTTAAACTTAACAACTTTTTGAGCTATGGATTATTATGGTTTTTATTTGATTCACTATTTTTTAATTAATATTTATTCCATATGTTGATTATGGGATAATTATATGTTGCTTAATTTACATGATTGATTAGTTATGGGTTAGTTGTACTTTTATATTTTGTACTTGATGATCACATTTATTAATTTATATGATATTATTTTATGGATATATTTATGTTTCAGGCTAACTACCTATTATTAATTAAGGTCAAATTACTACCCCTATCTTTCGAAACTTTCTTAAATCTCACCAATATCCCTTTAAAGTTAGTAAAACCAAGGAATTATGGCCTAAAAATCACTAATTTTGGTCAAAAATGTTAAAAACAGATTGTAAATGGGTCATTATCATTTCAAAATAGCATTGTCAAGTTCAAATATGCAGACAATCCATGCATAAGGGGTCAATTTTAAAAGAAATTAAAGATTCTAAGAGCTACAAGTGATTTCAAGACATAAAATTTTGTAAAAAAGGTCATTATGAGTTTGATAACCTTATAAAAAAAATTCATGTCCATTGGAAAATTGGAGATACTCGCTATTTTGTAATAGTCTTTAGCATGTTTGTTGGAGATCACCATTAGAGTAGGCATCATTCTAGAGTGCCACGAAGGTTTCTAAGTCTAGGTAAAAGTTTGAAAAGCATGGGATGATACTTTTACATCATAATCAGACCTTTAAAGAGTGTCAAAACTCTAAATTTTAATCAAACCATGCTCATACAGGCTTTTGCAAGCAAATAGGCATATAGGCCAAAAGGGAGTTTTTTGAATTTTCAAGAAAAATGTGATTTAAAAATGTTTTTATAGAATTTTAAATACCCCATGATGATTTTTTCATTCATTTGGAATTAAGTGAATATTTATTTTCATTTTGGTAAAGTTTTCATTTTTTACAGTTCTAAACACCCTTCCTAGCCTCTTGTTCAAATGATCTTATCTTTCACCACGTATGGAGTTTGGAAAAAAAATATTAAGATGTTTTTATGAACCCTATTTAATCAAAATTAATGAAAAATTGATACCATTTTATGGGTTGTGCCTTATGAATAATCATTAAGAGTGTAAGCAGCTCATAATGCAGTCAAAACCCCATAGGCAGATTTCTCCACCTGTTAACTTTATATATATATATATATATATTGGATGGGAACCCAATATTTTAAAGGATGTTATGGGGTTAGTGTGATATAAATAAATTTAAATATATTGTTATTTTTAGGTCTTTACTTCATGAATCATCATTTTAAAAATTTAGCTTCAAAGCCCACGTAAACCCTCAAAAAACTAGTTTTGCAAAATGTTGATTTTATTGATATCAAATAATCTTGGATAAAATTGAAAAAAATTAAAATGTTGATTAAACTCAGATATAATTTCATAAATGTCAAATTTATGCATGGAGATGTATGAATGAGGGTATAAATCATGTTTTTTGTGGAAAAAAGCATGTAAAATGAAGTACAAGACACTTCAATGAAATATAATCAATGGAAATAAAATAATAAGACTTTTAATTAATCTTAAAATTTTATTTTTGTCATAAATCATCTCATAAGTGTCCCAACCAGCTTAATCAAAATGGTCAGTCTGCAGGAAAATGGAGCAAAATAAGCTTAGTCAACCCTATTGACTGAATGGTGAGTGTTTTCTCATCAAAATAAAATATAGTGTGATGATAAAAGTTTTTTCAGGTCTATTTAATTATTTTTTAAGGTTTCATGTCATCTTTTTGTAGTTTTAATGAATTCCAAATACAATAAGATAGGCTATTAGGCAATCAAATAACTAAAGAATGGTGTTAAAAATCTATCAAATGAATTAATTTTAGAGTTATCACGTGCCATATATGTATTTTTAAGTGGATATATAATTCTAAACTGAATTCATAAGTTCCACATCATTCAAGTTGAGTTCAAGTGGAAGTTGACTAGTCTTTGAGTCCACATCTCTTCGGTTGACTAGTTTGACTAGTTTCATGCATCTCCCATGCTTTTCATGCAAGATAAGGAAATTCAAGAACTTAAACCCACTTTTAATATGGATTTATCTTATAATTTATGGCATTATTTTCATTCAAGTAATGTTGACAAGTCAACATGGGCCCACCACTTCTCAATTCTATGCCAAAAATAAGAACAAGTAATTTTTGAAGAATTGGAAGATTTTAAAGCCTTTATTTAATTTTTTAAAAGGATTTTAGTCTTAATTTAACTCAAATAAGACTAATACTTATCTTTTACATGTAATTTTTTATTTATTTAAGGTTTGATACTTATATATTGGCTTTTTGAAGACAATTTTCATTAATTCCTGAAGCAGAGAAGAAATTATAATTGACACCATTTATCAAATAAAGAAGATTTTTTGCATATGTTTTTTTAGATCATAATAAAGTGTAATTTTATTGTGTACCAACATAAAATTGGCATCTACTTTCCCTTTTTTCAGGTCCTTTCCACACCTACTGTGAAAATCTCATCCTCTACAGGTCATTTGAAGAGCTAAGATTTGAATTTGCTTTGCAAACTTCTTTTGGGCCTTCTTTTGAAATATTGATGCTCAAAATTGATTACAGAGTTTTATTTTAGATTCATATATGTGTCTTACTCAGTTTAAAAAAGATTTCATATAATAATAAATAGTCAGGTGCATCACCCCATTAGATAGGATCTCCCTTTTCAGTTTCCTTCTCCTTTTCCATCCAAAAAATCAAAATAGTTTAGTTTTTAAAGATAAATATTAAGGTAACCATACCTCTCTAGAAGTTCTTCTCATCATATATTCACCCACACTCTAAGAATTTCCCATTGTATCAGCTGGAGAGAAGTTGTGTTTTACACATCTTCAAGCAGGGTGCACTCCAAAGTGATAACACTACCTTCATTATTATGAGGTGGATGCAAAAAAATACATCCCTCATAGTGTGATAGAGGAAGGGAATCATTAGATAGGGTGGTGTAAATGGAAGCATTGGGGGATGACAGAGAGAAAAGCTATAAAACCATGCACACACCACAATAGATTAGTCTATTTTATGTTCATTTATTGAATAGACAACTGTAGTATGTTTTGATTTTATTATTTATGTCTATTATGATCTTAATTACTATTTGTTGATCTTATTGATTTAGTTGTATGATGGAACTAATCTATTTGTGTTACTAGATTAATAGTTTTTTATGTTATTACTTGGTTGTTTGAATGAATTTCTAACAATCTTGTTGTGAATTGCCACTAATTTGACATATTTGAGTGTTTGTATAAATAGTGATTTGTTTGGATTCATAGATGTAGTATTAGACAAATTCTAATACCATGTTTGATTTGGTTGTTAAGTGACTACTTATGCTTATAATTTTACTATTATCATTTTAAATAGTTGAATAAATCTCTATTAAGTCATAATTAAGTTATAATTTTTTGTTAAGCATTAATGAATGACTTTAGTTGGCATGGTATAATGAGATTAATGTTATTGTATAAAGATTGTTATAAATCCTTAATGCTTGGGAAATTTTTATAATCATGTGTAAACTCTATGTTTATAGTCTCATTATTAAACAATTACTGAGACATCATTATGTTTGATGAATCTTTGCTTAATTCAAAAGTTCTATTAAGTCATAATTGAGTTATAATTCTTTGTTAAGCATTATCGAATGACTTTAGTTGGCATGGTATAATGAGATTAAAGCTATTGTCTAAAGACTATTATAAATCCTTAATGCTTGGGAAATTTTTGTAATCCTATGTAAAGTCCATGTTTATGGTCTCATTATTAAAAAATTACTAAGACATCATTAAATTTGATGAATCTTTGCTCAAGTCAAAAGTTATTTGTTTGACCTAGGAAGCCAACTTTTAGTTTGGAGGTCGAATGCATTGATATTGGTTATTATTTTATGTGGACTTATCATTTAGTCAACTTATCATGGAGGTTATATTGTTTAAATCAATTTTTATAAAGTCAAATTCATGAGAATTATGTGAATTTGATGTTCATATTTATAAAGTCAATGAACATGCATGATTTCAAAGGACTATATAATTATTATATTATTATTAATGGAGAAGGTTAGAGATGATTGGGGTTTCTAATCAACATTTGACTTGAGTTAAAAATAATTTTAACAAAACCATTATGCTATTTGGAAGTGGCATGCATGAGAAAATGGTGGTGGACTATTTTTTATGTCTAAGTTATTCTTGACATGTAAAAATGTAGCCATTACTCTATTGAGGAAGGGGGAGAAATTGGTATGGCGAGAAAGGGCATGGAGGAGAATAAAAGGAGAAGGGGAAAGGCCATGGAGGACATGGTTGGCATATAGAATATTGGAGAGATAATTTGAGTTGGAAAAGGAATAATAATTTGAATCTTTGGAATTAGCATTAGAGGTTTCATTTACAGGTTGTTTTTTCTTTAGATTCATATATTGGTTATGATGATTCTGGTAATCAAATCGTTATGGGTTTTTAGTTTATGATTGTTTTCAAAAACTATTTTAATGGGCTACATGATGGTCCTTGTAGATGGTTCATCCATCCATAGAACCCATCATATAACCCTAAACCCTAGTAAAGCATCTCTAGTTTAAAACCCTTGTTATGCAAAATGGATTTCGAATAAACCATGTGAAGAATGAATTTTGTTCTCTATTGTTTGCAAATTTGAAAACTTAGAGTAACTATGTAATAAAAACTCTATGTCTATATATTTCACTTAAAATGTGGAAGACCCTAGGAAAAATACATCTAGGTATAACTAATTCTTTTAATGAGTATTATTACCTTGACTTAGTAGAGACTTGGACTCAGTTTTAGCATGTTGAACCAGTTTGGAAATGTGAATAATTATACGTAGACATAGAAATAAACCCATTTAGGGTATGTCAATAAAAGTAGAGGATTTCATTTTATAAGTATTAAATATAGTTGGAAGCCTTTCTTTTTACTCAGGAAATGATTTAATGAAATTTGTATAGGATTATAAATAGTCAAATATGTGTAGAGATTTGACTATGTGTAAATGTAATTGGCATAGATAGAATGAAATTGGGTTAAATTCATTCATGATTATAACTATTAAATAAAGATATATATAGGGGTTGTATATATATCTTTTAGGACTTTAGTGACCTAGGGTATATATACATATCAATGTAGATACATACATACATGTGTGTGTATGTGTGAAATAAAATAAATGTTACAATGTCAATATATATAATAGTGAATTGACTTGAGATGGATAATGTAATTGGAAGTTGAATAGGATTTTGTTTGTATGAATGAAAAATATATGGTTTTATTTTTATACTAAGTTTTATCTGGTTAGACTGTGATTAGAGGGATCTAAGTTAACCATTTAATATAAACTATATAAAAATGATAGCCAAATTTGTCTTAGGACTATGGGTGGAAAACTTTATATAACGGAATGTTTTTTTGTATAAATCAACCTTATATTGTTTTATACCAGATATAAACATGAGTGAACTCAATTTAAAATTCATATGTGTAAAACTATAAGAGGTAGTTAGCCAAGATTATGTATAGCTATATGTTTGTTTATATTTTCCTTTGCATATAAAATTTTGCCTTTTTAGACATAGGCGACTGAGTAATAATCTTTTGAACATTGTATATGCAAGAAATTTTGAATAGTTATGTGGACTTATTATTTTATGTTTTATGAAATAATTAAAAAGGTAAAGCATTAATTGGTTGAGTTCAAATTTATATCTGAATATATTTTGTGTTTATTTAGTCAAAGCATCAAACTTGGAATTTTTTGGTATTATGAAATTTGTGAGAAACAATCTTAAGTTGTAATTAAAAGTAAATTATTGATAGATAACTAAGTATATGAATTTGATTATATACGTGATACTCATTGAGATTGTTGACAAAATACTAAGTCCATATTGAGTATAACATATTAACTATGCACATATAGTTAAATGTTTATATTATTAGTCTATTTTAAATATACATAGCTAAGTATACACTTAATATATACATATACAGTATATATCTATATTGTGACTTAATTCTAATATATATATTTGTACTCATTAAAACACTTAAAAATATAACATGGTATGACAAATATATATGATTGTATTTAGATTATCTTGCCTGAGTTATGAGTGTGTATGACTATTTCAAGAAAACATTTATATAGGAGGTATTTAAGATTGAATACTTGACATTTTAATCTTGTGTGTTAAAATGAGATTATTTAAATGATCTTTTACTATGTTATTTTTAAGCTATGATTAATTTTATGTTTCATAGATGAAATAGCATTTTAAGTTACATACTGATATCGGGTAACTTATAGTCTAGATATAATTCTTACTCGGATGGTATGTTTATATTGAGGAATATTTATGATTATGTTTATTATTATGTACTAAATAAGATGATTATTAGATTTATTTCACTACATTTAATGGACTAAATGTATGTATTTGATATTTTTGTACATAGCATATTTAGTATCTACTAATAGAAAATATTCTGCTTAAATTAATTGATTTTTATATTATTATATAATTAACCAAATCTTAAATTAATGAAACTAAATAAGTAGTGGATGGATTCTAATGGCTTAATTAGTTCCATCAATTCAAGATGAGGTTTAATTTGATTGAGGGGTGTGTATCAAATTGACTGATCCTAGAGGTCATTAACTATTTGAAAAGCTTTGGCCAAATTAATGTTAATAGTTAAATATTGTCATTTCATTTGTTTGATATAGTTTACATGTTTGTACATTATCATGTTAGAATAAATTTATTTATGGTATATATCATGTATTAGCTATCTTATAGCACATAGGTTCTAGTTTGTCACTATGGATTCATACACCATCATTATCTACTCATATGTAAAGGGAGGGTTATTCCCTTGTTGGGAGATAGTGTAGTGGATTGACGGTTTGTAGTTGGTGTGGAAAAGCACTTGGATGATGCTCTCCCTCCCTATAGTAGTACTACACTAGAGACTACACTTGAAATTATAGATAGATACATGAGTTCATGGAGAACTTATGCTCTGTGGAGCTTTATATCATTGTATTATTATTTATTGAGACATTATTTATTGTTGAAATTGTACTTTTTATTCTTTGTACATATACAGTAGTGGTTATAACATTGTATCTATTGTGGCTGAAATTATATAATTTCTTAATGGCATAAATGAAGTCTTTATTATTTTTCAATATTGTTTATATTTGATACATCATTATCATGGTGATCATTAGCTAAATTGATTAGTTATAAACCTTATGGGGTTAACTAAAATAATACATTTAGTTAAAGATCACTTATTTAGATTTCTCATGGTGAAATATGTTAGATGAATATGTGTAATTAATTTTTTTTTAATTATTCTATTTTAGTAAAACCCAATGGATTTGTTATATTGTGGTATCAGAGCTAAGGCTCAAACTCTAATATGTAATGTGTCTTCTAATTAATTATTAATAAATTATTAATTAAGAGTAACAATGGTGTGCACTAGACCAAGAGGTGAGGGTACTTTATATACCAATCACCCTATTAATCCAAATCAGTTCACCATAGAGCAAGCTGTGAATTTGGATAAAATCCTTGTAACCATGTAAGAGACTAAGCACCAAATCATGGCCCTTCAATAGGAAGTGCATGGTCATAAAGATGATAATGCTCGAGAGGAACTTGAATAACATCCTACTAATTAGTAACATTCTCAAGAGCAGAGGCATGCGTAAGTACCATAAAATTTGAGAGCTTGAGTAGCTACAGATTTGGCATGTGACATGAAAAATGTGAATTCACCCAAGTTTGATGGAAATTTTTTGGGAGATGGAACTGAAGCATAGATGACATTGATGGAAAAATATTTCAAAATATGAAATTACTCTGAAGTCAACAAAGTAGTCTGGGCAACATATCAGCTTGCTAGTGAAACAACTTGGTAGGCAAATAATAATATCAAGATGAACCTCAACTCTACCACCACCACTTGGGAATAGTTTGTGATACTTTTTAGGTCATGATGGATTCCATAGATATACTTTGATCAGAACCTTATAGATTTTTAAAATCTTAATTAATAAGACCTATCAATGAATTAATATGAGGAGCAATTCACCAAGCTCCTTAAGCATGTACCTCAGTATTAGGTAAATGGGAGATTCAAAATTAGGAAATTAATCATGAAATTAAAACCCAAAATTTATTTTGAATTAGATGTACATGGGCTATCTAACATGGATTAGGTTTTTGAGAAGGTAGACAAGCAGGAATAGAAATTAAAATCTCTTTCCCAAGTCAGAGATAAGTTCAAGAAAAAGTTTGTAAGTTCTAAACCAAATTTTAAAAATAAAAACTATAAGTAGAGGAGTGGAGACTCAAAGACTTAGTTTAAGAATCACAATTCCAAGTTTAGTAGTGGTAGGGAACAAGAAACTTGGTAATGGTTTCAAGTGAGGTTTCAAGGGAAACTAATAGTCTGACAAGAAAAGACTAGCTAGAGGTTGCTTCATTTATGGAGGTAACCATTATTATTTTGAGTGTACTCAAGACAAGTCAAAGAACAAGTGTTTTGCTTCTTAGCAGTAGATTCATGTAGCTATTAACAATCATCAGGTTGAGTATTAAGTTTCACCAATAGAATTATTAGGTATTTTATTTGATCATCTAGTTTCTATTTTGATTGACACCGGAGCTACAGAATGTTTCATTGATCCTATAATGCTTAGTAATTTTTTTAGAAAAGATGGATTTATGGAAAATTCAAGGTCAGTATAGTATGGGAATGAATCAAAGGTCAAAGTTGACAAGTGTTTAGTCAAATCTAAGATTAAGTTGCCTAAATTCACTACAGTAGTGGATCTTTATAATGAACCATTAGGGTCATATGATGTGATCCTATGAATCAATAGGCTTGAAAATCATAAAGGTAAGGTTGACTACCATCTTAAGAAGGTTGAGTGTCAACATGATTTTGGAAATTAGACACAACTTCAAAGTGATAAAAGGGAGTTAATGCTTAGGTATATTTTTTCAATTAAACTCAAGAAAACTCAAAGGAAGGGATGCCAGACATTTACTATTAATATAAATGAGATGGAATAATCTAAAGAACCATCCATTGATTATTATAATTTTCTAAAGAACTTTCAAGACATGTTTTCTAAGGAATTACCTAGATTTCTACCAAAGAATGAGTTTGATTTTTTGATAGATATCATACATAGATCGAAAACACAATCTAAGGTACCATTAAAAATGATAACCACTAAATTATTTGAGTTAAAGGCTCAAATTTAGGAGTTATTATCAAAAGGGTTGATTCAACCAAGTGTGTCACCATGGGGTGTACCAATAGTCTTCATCAAAAAGAAGGATGGTGCTCTTCACCTATGTATTGATTACAAGATGTTAAACAAGGAAAAAATATAAACTAGATATTCATTTCCACACATTGACAATCTCTTTTATCAAATGTTAGGGGAAATAGTCTTTAATAAGATTTATCTTAGATCAGGGTATCATCAATTGAGAATCTGTTATAAAGATATTCCAAAAATAGCATTCAGAACTCAATATAGGAACTATGAGTTCACAATATTACCTTTTGGGTTGATAAATGCACTTGTAGACAGTATGTATCTTATGAATAGTGTGTTCAAAGTGTATGCAATCAAAAATGCATCATGTCTATAAATTAATCTTGGCTAAGAGAAGATAGATCATACATATGCTTTCGATTAGGAATACATTTGTTGAGTGGGAGTATGATTAATATGTGGATACGCTAGACCTAATTAGGGGATCACTTATCATAATACACCATGCTAGGAAGATTTCCAAAGCTTACAGTCTCACAATCATGCACCAACACTAAAAGAGTCCTAGGTTTAATGTTCACTCTATTCTTATAAACAAGAAAGTAAATCTAATCTAGTACACACCAAAGCTTGTGGCACAATATGAGGGGTTAGAAACAAAACAAACTAAAATAAATATGCATAGAAGACATATACTCATACCAATGCATATGTAATCCTAATGCATGGGAGAGAAGCACAACTGCATTATCTATCTACTCTTACAAAGGAGAAATAAAGTTAGGAATACTTACCTTTGAAGATGAACCCACTGAGTCTCAACCTCTCCCTTGGCCAAGGTAATTCATAAGAGATTGTTGTGGTATGTAAGGATAACAAAGACAAATCAGCTCTAGGCTACACAACCTATCTATACATCCAAAAAAAAATTACACAAGATAAGATCCGTATCTCCAAAGAAAGTATGGAGCCCTAAGGTTTATTCCTCAAGTAGAATGGTCAATAAGATGTTCATTTGCACTTATTATTCTTCACTCCTCTATTCTCAAATGGATGGAAATAAACTTGTATATATATGTTGATCTTGCTTTAAATCATTCTGAATATGTTGGTTGTATAAGGTTGACCCAGTCAACCCTGTATGTTTTTAGGAGATAAATCACTAGGTCTTGATCTAGGTCAGCCGAAGGGCTAACAAAAATCCAAGTGAAAAATATCCCTAAATAGTACAAGGTCAACCTAGTCAACCCTATACATTAATCAAAGGTTAAAAACTATATAGGGTCAACCCAGTTGACCTAGTATAGTCAACTGGTGAAATGGGGTCAAGGCAAGAATAAGGAGGATAATGCATGACAAATGTTTGGAATGGGTACATATGAAATGAATAAGCTTAGGGTAAATGGTTTTAGGAGATAAGTGTGTAGATGACAAGTGGAAAAAGGGACAACAATCTTACAAAGCACCAACGGTTTTCCCACCCCTTTCTCAGTGACTCCTTAAGGCATGCACTCAAAGAGATTGAGACTCGATGGGTTCTTGCAAGATACAAAGTGTTAGTAATAAATAAAAGTTAAAAATATTATGTGTATATATTGTGCTAGTGTCCCACTCAAAATCTCTACAAATGATTTGTGGCTTTTGTATAACATGCCCTATTCTAGCTCTAGTCATTATTCCTTTCTCCAAAGGGAAACCCTCTAAGATTTATTATGTTCATTAGGTTATTTAAGAATTTTTTTTATTTGGTACCTGGTAATAAGATTGAACTCCTTCCTCAAATTTTATTTGATCAGATTAAGCCTCTGGTGGACATATCCCCAATAGCAAGGCTCTAACTAAGTTGGTTCATGCTAATATTTTCAATGAGATTCCTACTATTCCAAACACTGGATAAAATTAGACCTCTAAAGGGTCTAGAAAAATACTTAAAGATATTTTTATAGATAATTAATCCCTTGAACCCCTCCCTAATAAAGATAGAAGATTATCTAAAAATGGGGGTACAAGAGGAGGCGATAGTGCTAAAAAAAAGAGGAATAAGGAAAATAAAGTTCCCAAGTGTTTCTCAAGATTGTATAAAAATAAGGAGGGAAGTAAGTCCCCCAATTTGACCAAGTAATCTAGAGTTTGGTCATGTAGATTGTCAATTGGAATGTAAGGGGACTTGAAACCCTAGATAGAAAACCTATAGTTAGACAATTTAGGAACTCTATAACTAAGATTTTCTCCTTTTCTAGGGGGTGAAAGCAACTGATTCAATTTTTTCCTTTATTTTAGGCTTTGTTTAGACTAACTATTTTCACTTTTCAACTAACCACTATAGAGGTAAAGGTGGTGCCACTATTCTGATCAACCTATCCTAGGGATAATATATTGTGTAACATGGTGTCTCTCCCTAATTTCATGTGGTATGGGTTATTTTTAACAATTAGAATAAAGTCTTAGGGATATTTAATATATATGCACCTAATGAATATAGGGAAAGAACAAATTTTGGAATTGGATTGTATCCAATCTGAAGGGCATTCATTGGGTCTTTAGTGTAGATTTTAATATGATTGAGGAAAGAGAGGATAAAATGGGTGGAGACCCTCATCTATGGAAAGGAAATAAATTATTTTTATGGTCTAAATTCAAAATATTTCATAAACTAGCTGACCCTATGAATAAAGGCAAAATGCAAAGTAAAGGCATCTAGCTTACCTAGTGTAACAACCAAGCTAACTCCAAAAGGATATATTCTAGACTTGATAGATTTTACTTATGCAAAGATTCTTTTGATACCTAGTTAGAAGGAGAAGGTAATGTGGTTAATCTATTTCCACTCATAATATTGGACCATCATCCTATTGAGCTCAACTTTACACTCAATAATGATGGAAAAGAAGATAAGGCCACCATGAAAGGTTTGTATAAAATCAATGTGTCCCATATTGAAGAGAGAGATTATATAAATGGTATTCATTTAGTATGGAATGTTAGGAAATTTGTTTATGATTCAGACTCTAAAATTTATTGTTGGAACAACTCCATGGACCTATCCAAAAAATTCACAAGATCTTATGGACAAATAAAAGATAAGAAGATAAGATCTTTCAAAATTGCCAAAGAATAACTTATTAAGGTGGAATCTAACTTGGAATGTGACATATCTAACCCTTCCTTGTTATACTCTCTCTTTTGTTAAGCATAAGTTGTGGTAGCATCAAATATATAATATTAGAGGTGCCCAGATATGCTCTAGGCTTAATTATCTTAAGCTTGGTGTTAAGGGTACCAAATTCTTCTTTAGTTTTCTAAGAATTAAGCACCAAAGATATAAAAAATATTAAAAATTAAGGAGGATGACATGGTTATAGTGGATCAAGAATCAATAAAAAAAAGCCTTCTTTGATTTTTACTCAACCCTGTTCTTAACTAAAAGATTGAATAAACATATTGAATAGAGTACGGTATTATGTGAAAACATTATTCCAAAGAAGGTTCCCCATTCAATCAACCTTTTTGGATAGTGAGATCTCTTTGGATGAGTTTAGATGTGTGATGGACTCTCTAAAAGGTGATAAGGATCTTGGTATTGATGGCTTCCTGATAGAATTCTATAAAACTAATAAGGATTGGATTGCCTCTGAGTGCCTAGAAGTATATAATGAAGCAATTATTGCGGGAACTTTGGTATTAGATATCAACCAATGGGTTATTAAACTCATTATAAATGAGGTTGATCTCTCCTTAGTAAAAAACTAGATACTAATTACTCTTCTCAATGTTTCATATAAAATTCTAGAAAATATTTTGGCAAAAAGACTCTCCCCCTTATTACCCCAGATTGTTTTAGAGACTCAAACAGGATTTGTGGAAGGTAGATATATACTTGATAACCTCATTGAAAGTTGGGAGGGTGTGTATTGGGCTATATATTCTCAATAGGATATTAGGATGATCCTTCTTGACTTTGAAAAAGCATATGATATAATTGAGTGGCCTTTTATTGAAATAATGCTCAGAGATTTAGGTTGTTAAAAAAGGTTTTATATAATGATAATAGTGTTATTCAAATATTCTTATGATGTTATTGAGGTTAATGGGGAAATCATTAAACCTCTCCTCTTACAAATATCTATTATACAAGGATGCCCCCTTGATATATTTCTCTTTGTTATAGTGGTTGATGTAATAAAATACCTACTTAGGATGGTCAAGATTTCCCCCCTGTGATAGGTATCCAGCTTCCAAATAATTTAGAAATGATTGATGTGTTCTTTGTTGATGACTTAACACTATTCATAAATCTTTCCAAAAATAACTTGATCCAGGTGAGTTCTAGACTGAATATATATTGCCTTGCCTCAGGATATAAAATTGATTTTCATAAGTTTTGTATGATAGGATGGAGTGAATTCTAGCTAGATTGGATCCTTGAGTTTGGGTGGGACTAGAAGGGCCCTAACCAACAGGTTAGATATTTGGGCATACCCTTTTCTCTCATTTCTTCTCTCAAATAGATTTGGGAATGGGTGTAGACCAAAATAAACAAGAAATTAGAAAAGTGGCATGGTCATCTTCTTTCACTTCTAGGTAGAATTCAAGTTTTCTAGAAAATCCATTCTTCTTAAAATATCTACTATTCTTTTTGTTGGTTTTTTAACAAAATTCAAATCAACTCACTGCACAAAATTATTAGAGACTTCTTATGGTCATATAGAAAAGGGAATAGGAAAATACATGATGTTTCTTGGAAGTTATATTGTAAACCTAGGGATATTGGAGGTCTTGATATAAAAGACCTACAAACCCAAGGCATTACCTTAGTAGTCAAATGGATCATTAAGGAATTCAAAAGGGATGAGCCTTGGAAGGTGCTAGTCATAAATAATATTCAGAGAGGTTTACCTAAAGGTAAAGTAGGTTGGAAAGGCCTTCACATTGTTGATATTCTCCTTGGTCCTTGTTTTATTAAAGTTGTTGGTTCACCTATTTTTACCTGTATTTGGATGGCCTAGGACTATGTGAAGCACCTTATCATGGCCAAACATTTGTTCATCTAGATGGGATCATGTTTCTAAGATTATAGATCCATTTGGAGCAATCTCTCCCTCAAGAATTGGTCACTTACCCTTATCAGATGGTGTTCTACCTTGGAATCATACAAAAAACGTCTAAAGGTTTTTAAGTATTTATTTTCTACTGAGGGTTGGGCCTCCTAGAACCTCATTAAACTCATATATCATATTCCTAATACCTAACATAGGACATATTATGTGTTGAGTAAAGCACTCAGGGGAAATAACTTAATGAACCATCTAGATAGTGATAGTGAATTTTAGGAAAGTATCAAGTGGATCAAAGGGCCTCATCTCCATGAATTCTCTACAAGAATGTTGTATATTAAATTTTCCTCCACTCATCCTCCCTATCTAAATCTTAACCATGTGTGGAGTGTTTGTGACCCCTACCATAGTTGGGCCTTCAGATTTAAAATTATTTGGGCATCTTGCTTAGAACCTAAAAAATATTATTTTAGGTGGTTGTTGTTGTTCAATAAGTTGGTTGTAGGAGAGGTCCTTGTTAAATGTGGAAATTTCCCCTCCAATTGTCTTGTGTGTTATGATGTGGAGTCTATTAAACATATTTTCTTTACTTGCCAATTTTTGGCTAAGATTTATAAGTGTTGTTTCCATAGTTGGTCTTTAGTTTTTTATTGTAAAATTTCTTGGTTTCATGTTGCCTTTGGATATGTCTATACTAAAAATAAAATACATCCTTTTTTCATAAATTTTGGTTGGTTTTTTATAATAAGATTATATGGTTTTTATGGAAGCAAAGGAGCCTTAATATTTTTCAATCTAGAGCTAGGGTGATTATTGAATTCACTGTTAAATTCATATTAAAGATTGTTGTTGTGCAAATTAACCTCTAGTTAAAGATCCCACAGAGCTAGCTAGAGGGTTTTCTAAAGACTGGACTGTTGAAGGTGACTGTAGATTATCTTTTGGATATTGGTGGCTTCCCTAAACTCATCCCCCACCCCAACTAGAGAATTTCTCATCCCACTACCATTGAGATGACTCTTTTAGAGCATGATTGGTGTATATAAAGGATTCATACTTTAAACAATTAAAGGACCCCATTAGGTCCTAGGTGTATTCATCTGACTCAAATAATAATGGTACCCATTGTTGGGTTAAAGCATCCAAAGAATGTATTATATTTAGCAAAAGTCTTAGTCCATCCATCCCCAAGATTAAGACTAATGATAATTTGGTTATTTTATAATCAATGGACCTATATAATGTAGATTTGGTGGTAGATAATTATATCTCCCAGAATCTACCTATAGAAAATCTAGGGCACTCCCATTTGCAAGTTGAGGATCAAAAATAGACTTAGAGGAAATTAAATAATAATGTTAGTGAATTAACTGGTAAATTGGAAATAATGGTTGAATCTAGAGGTTTGTAGGAGGTGAGTGAGGTCATAAAGTTTGTTAAATAAAACAAATTTGGTCCCCTTTTAGAGAAAGTTAATAGGTATTATCTTCCTGAGAATATGTTAGAAGAGGCCAAATGGAAGGGTCTTATAGATACTTGGAAGATAGATCCTGATTATAAGACTATGATTAGTGATGTTGATATTACGAAGGCTTTGGATGAATGAAATATCATGATGGTGATATTAGTCTAGTTGTTTTTTTCCTATTTTATTTTTTCTTTCTATTTTTGCCTCCTATGTGAGGCTTTTTATTTTGGTATATCAAATATTTTGATAATATTTTGGAAACTTTACATTTGTTTGTCTATATGGTAGAATTGATTTTATTCACCTCCAAGTGACTTAGTTTTTGTTCACGATATCTCAATTAAAAAAAATAGCAATGAATGACACAAATAAGTACTTGGCTAGAAACTAATTGAGATTAATGATCTAGAGGATGAAAACTAGCACAAAAATAGATCAATATGTTTTGAATAGAACCCAGTTATCATAAGTCCTCCTAGATAGTAGTGTATTTCCATAAATAGTAGCACATTGTGCTAGTGTCCAAGGTAGTGCACTAGTGTCACACTCAGAATCTCTATAAATAATTTTTTGGGTTTTGTAGAATAGGCCCTATTCTAACTCTGGTCCAAATTTCAAGTATGTTCAATAACTACATTTTATTGTATCTATATTTTAATAAACACCTTAGATTTTCATACTTGTAAGGTGTAATCATCTAAAAATGACACTTGAGTGCGAAGAGTGTTACTTGATATGACCCATCCCTAGCTTGTCACTATACCTATCTTAGGGCCTATTTAAACACCCATCCATCCTTTGTACAGGCCACATGCATCCCTAAACATATATAAAAGAGTCCCATACCCTCACTTTAGCATCTTGGCCCCTAGTGCCTCAGGGTTTGCCACATGGACACTAGCACCATAACTTAGATACTAGATCTAATGGTGCTAGTGTCCCAATTTGGGTTCTATTATCCTATTTCTACCTTTGGCCACTAATGGATATATTTTCAAATCAAAAACCACCTAGGGTCAAACTATACCTCTTTTAAGACCCACACAAGCACTATAATAATATATATACATGATTTTTAGCCCATTATTCATTAGATGTAAATGAGATGTAAATAACATAAATTAACTCAAAACAAGTTATGCACAATCAAGGTTATTAATCCTTATTCTACACTACTTCAACATATAGATATCTACAACATTTATAAGCTCAAATTACTTAGATTTCTAGTCTCAAGCACACATAAAGCACCCAATTTTTCATTCAAACTAGCTTCACTTGCACTTGTACTAGTACATAGGTGGGGAGAACTACATCGGGTTTGATCCCTCCTTGAAGTACTGGTATATAGGTAACTCTCAACAAAGTTGGGTGTTAAAGATGTCCAACCTACCCCACTAACATCACACTTTACTTATGCCAATAAAATTCCCTAACAACATGAAAGTCTAGGGTTTACATGTAAAATCACTCAAAATAGGTCACTGATATGGAATTAGAACTCATGTGCATAGGAATAAACTTGGCAAACTCAAACACAATTACACCTAGAAGCTTAAAACAGTTCGACATAGAGGACATTAGTGCTAAAATAAGGATACTAGTACCATTGGTGATACTATCTAGTTAGTTCACTACTATATAGGAAGTGTTTTGACATTTGGATCCTATTTGTGACACTCAAATCATCTCATGTCCTAGCTTATAGCCTCTAGATCTTTCATCTCAGTCAGTTTCTAGCTAACTACTTATTCACAACATTTATTGTTATTTTTAAAAACGTAAAACTAGGTTGATTCTATTATAAATTATTATTTGTATTTATTACACATTTTTACATTGATTTATTATACTCAACCCCTTTAAAAACTTAGGGCTTAAACTCCATAACACTAAATAGTTAAATCATAAGAGTTTGAATGAACACCATGAAAAAGGGGTTAATGGGTATGATGTGATGGATGTGTGATCCACACCCTTATGTGGGAATGTTACCTACACACCAATACTTCGAGGGATCAAACCCAATGTATTTCTCCCACCTAAATGCTTGGTGCAAGTATAAGTGAATATTAGTATGAGTGTTGACTTGAGTGTTTTGAATGAGGCTTGAGACTATAAATATGTGTATTATGGTCTTATAATGGCTATAGATGATTGTATGCATAAGTAGGGTATAATAAAGATAAATAACCTTGATTATGCATTGTTTATTCTAAGATTGTTTGTGTATTTTGCATCTATTTCCCATCTAGTGGATAAAGGGCTAAAAGTCATGTACTTATATTGATTTGGTGCTTATGCGACATGTGAAATAGGTCTAGGTGAATGCTAGGTGTCTTAGGAATTTAAAATATATCCCTTGGAGTTAAAATTTGGAAAAGGACATTAGTAATAAAATTAGGACACTAGCATGAGGTGCTAATATCCAAAGTATAGTGCTAGTGTTCAGGGGGTAGAATCTAATGCACTAGGGGCCTAGATCCCTAAGGGAGGGTCTGAGACTAATTTTGAAATGTCTATGGATGTGTAAGGCATGCACAAAAGTTGGATAAGTGTCTAAATGGGACCTAAGATAGTTATAGGGATAATATAGGTATGGGTGATCTCAAATGACATTCATTGCACTCAAATGATATTTTATATGACTATAGTATTCTCTAAGTTGAGCTTATTTTCTTTTTGGCATGTTTGCCAACTATTGTATGGATAAAATTTGTAAAAATTGCATCATTATAAGAATTTTGGGAGGGTTTTATTGAGTTTGTTCATTTTTTAGATTCTTTTCAAGATTTTTTACCTTTCTTTTTGTAATTGCTTCATGTTAAGTCCTCCACACTCTCACACAAACAAATAATAACTTGCTTTCAAAAAACACTATGTTTTGTTATGAGGTATGTTCACTTCAAGAAGACATGGTTACATTTTTTAAAGGTAATAGGAAGCTAAAAAACAAAAATGTTTATTGTTCTATATATTTCTTGAAAAAGACACCCTTATTCATTCATTTTAGGACATAATTACACACTTGCAATGTTATATTGGCACCATAGACATACCTCTTATTGAGCATAGACTACCTTATGTCTTTGATTAAAATCCTATTGATGCATCATTTCCCTGTGATCTACCTAATCATGAGATTCATCTTGAATTTGATGCACCTATTATTTCACTTAATGAAACCCACACTTTAAATGCACCCACCATTATATTTGGCTCATTTGAAAAACATACAACTAGGTTTGAATCCCATACTCTCTGATCTATGGGTCATTCTAGTAAAAACATTTAGAGCATAGTTTCCCCTATTCAACCTATTCATTAAATTTCTCACCACAACATTAACTATAGAGAAAATGTTTCTTCATCAGGTCCACTTCATAGGTATTCACATGTTTTTGTTTACTTCACTATTCATGAGGATATTAATTAACACATGAGTCTTATTAGATGCCTTATTATGCATAAGAGACTTGAGATTGCTTTATTCAATCATGAGTTTCTTGACACATTTTTAGATGATTCTTCACATGCATCATTTATGCATATGGCACTAGACCATAAGCAAACATCCTCATCTACCATCTATATTCACCTAGGATGGATCTCAAATCAATTATGGTGGTATAGTCAACATTTTTTACATGGTATCTATTGATGTGGATCCTCTATCATTTAGCTACATCATATGTGTACTATTTATGTTACATAATAGTGTTCCCTTTATTTCATAACTATTCTATTTGGTGATGCTCCCTTATTTTGGAACAACTCACACATTTATATGGCCTTTTTTTTACATATAGACAATATCTTTTTTGGGAGCTTGTTTAACCCTAAATTTAGATATGTGGGGACAAGGTTAAGGATATATAAATATTTCAATCACAAGGGTGATAAACTAATATATAGTAGGCTAATTAATTAAAAACTTAGATAAATGAATATTTTAAATTATAATATTGAGCTATGCTAAATATAAAAAGTACCAAATTGTAATGAAATTACTTAGATATTCATATAAAATAATTATATCATGCACATAATAAGTAAATATGAGAGATCACATAACAATAATTGATAGCAAATAAGAATACTAGATAATATAGCAAAGCCACTTCGAGGGGGAAACCTCCACAACAATGCAATAAGAGCAGAATACTTAACATGATGATCAAAGACTAACCACTATATCTTATATATAGTCTACTTAGCCATGGTTATTCTTTAGGCTGACCTAACTAAGAACATAGAGAAATGTAATAAGAATATAAAAGAGGTATGTAAGCCAAAATTTAACCACACATATCCCAAAACATGGCAAAGGTTAAGGGCATAGCATGTCCCTCCCCTTCAAAACAACATTGAGTCAACTTTGGATGTTGTTGTACAAAAGATACATTATGCTAAGTAGCATCTTCATAAGGTAGATTCTTCCATTTGATCAAGTGCTCCTTAATCGCTCGAGACCGCAACTACTTAGTTCATATTTGAAGTATCACCTTAGGATCAAGAAAAACTCTTCATTCCTCATCTAATTATGGTAACTCAGTTTGGGTAGCCACTTTATCTCTAATAACTTTCTTCAAGCATGATACATGAAATACTATATGTATGCGAGTGGAGGAAGGAAACTCTAACATGTAGGCCATACTACCAATTTTTTACAAGATATGATAAGGCCCAAATACTTAGGGGATAGATTTTTATCCTTTTTTTATTACTTTAAGGACATCTACTTATATGGTTTTAAGTGAAAAAAAACCCAATCACCAATGTCAAAGTGCCTCTCACTCCTATGTTGATCTACTTGTTATTTCATTTGATTATGGGCCATGGCTAAATTTTCATGAAAACTAGCAAGGACCTCCTATTGATGGTGAATATGTTCTTCAATTGCATGAACCTTAGGATGGACCTTCAAGGCTGAAGTGATGGATGGTGGGTGGTATCCATATAGTGCAAGAAAAGGAGACATTTTGTAAGAACTATGAATAGAAGTATTATACCACCATTCATCAAGTGGAAACCAATGAACTCATTTATCATGTTTATTAGAAACAAAACAATGAAGATATCCTTCTAGACATTTGTTGACTACCTCAGTTTGTCCATCAGATTGAGGATGATATGATGAACTATGAACCAATTAGGTGCCAAAACATATAAATAACTCAATCCAAAAATTACTAGTGAAGATGGGATCTCGATCACTGACAATGATCTTAGGGGTATCATGTAATTTCTAAACTATATTGAAAAAAGTAGAAGCTACTGTACTAGCAACAAATGCCTATTATAAAGAACAAAAATGAGCATACTTACTGAGATGATCTACCACAACCATGATAACATTTTGACCATCAGATCTTGTTAATCCTGTAATGAAATCCATAGACACCTCTTCCCAACATTGGCTTGGGATGGATAAAGGCTACAAAAGACCTAGGGTTTTGATGGTTTGTCCTTTATTTTGTTGATAGATAATACATTTAGCCACATTTTTTGGACATCCCCCTTGAGTCCTTCCCAATAAAATCTTTTTTTATTCTATAATAGGTTTTCAAAAATCTTGAATGACCCCCAATTAGAGTTGCATGAAGTTCCTAAAGGATTTTTTGTTTAAGAAGAGAATTCTTACATAGGTATAATCTATCTTTATACTATAATGCATCACACTTCCATGTTAATTTTTCAAATCCACCCAAACCTTGCTAAAGATTCTAAATCAAATCATGGGTAGCACTATCTGTATCCCATTCTAATCATTCTTCCTCTAGCCAATCTACCTACATAATAGTCATAGCATATAGCAAGGCCTCAACTGATTCATCATTCCTAGATAATGCATCTACCACTACATTATCCTTGCCTTTCCTATAAACTATTTCAAAATCATAGCCTAACATCTTAGTTACCCATTTCTATTGTTCTTCAAATAATAACCTTTGTTCCAAAAAATATTTGAGACTATCATGATTAGTCTTTACCTGGAAGTAATGACCCATCAAATAAGGCCTTCATTTTTTGATTGCATGCAAACCATCAGTTCCTTCTCATAAATGGGCTTGTCCTGATTTTTACCCTTTAGTTGATGACTTTCAAATGCAAGTGGTCTACCTTCTTGCATGATTATATCACCCATACCATACCCAAATGCATCACATTCAACCATAAAAGTCTTGGAAAAAGTAGGAGTAGCCAACACTGGAGTGGTACACATCACCAATTTCAATTGTTAAAATTCCTTGGTAGTTGTATCAGTCCATTGAAAGGTGTCTTTCTTTAGCAAAGATATGAGTGGGGCTGTAATGCTACCATAATTTTTAACAAACCTATGATAGTAACCAGTTAGCCCCAAAAATCCCCTTAGTTATTTGAGTGTCTTAGGAATCGGCCAATCCACCATTAATTAAACTTTTTTAGGATCCACTTTTACTCCTATATGTGAAACCAGATGACCCAAATACTCAACCTCACAAGATCCAAAAGTATATTTGGAAGGTTTGGCATACAACTGATGTTGTTCCAAAATTGAGAGAACCTATTTCACATGATGCAAATGGTCTTCCCAATTTTTACTGTAAATGAGGATATCATCAAAAAATACTAGAATAAATTTCCTCAAAAATGGCCTAAACATAGTATTCATCAAACTCTAAAAGGTAGATGGTGCATTTGTTAGCCCAAAAGGCATAACCAAAAACTCATAATGGTACTCATGAGTCTTGTAATTAGTTTTGGGTATGTTTTCATCACAAATCTAGACTTGATGCTGCCTAAAATGTAGATCTAACTTGGTAAAATAAAGAGCACCATTTAATTCATCTAGCATATCATCAATGATAGGAATAGGAAACTTATCTTTGATAGTGTAATTATTGAGTTCCCTATAGTTAGGGCACATCCTCCAAGTTTTATCTTTCTTTTGTAACATGACAACTAGTGAAGAATATTCACTTTGGTTATGGTGAATGATTATTACATCCAACATTTCTTGTACCATCTTTTCAATTTCACTTTTCTAAGCATAGGGATACCTGTATGGCCTGGTGTTGGGTGGTATACTACTAAGAATAAGTTTGATATCATGATCATGCATGTGGCTAGGAGGAATTCCTTTCAACATGTCACCAAAAATAACCAAATGGGTATCAATCACTTGTTGTAGATCAAGAGGTGTAGATGGTTGAGTTGGATGAACTTTTATGGAAAACAAGTGAGCTATAAATCCTTCAGCACCCTTTCAAAGAATCTTTATCATTTGATGGGAGCTAACAAGTTGTGTAAATTTAACCCTTAATCCCCTTATCTTAAATGTCCTTACCTTAAAATGAAAATGCATGAATTATTCCTATAAATTCATCTTAATAATGCCCCAAGTGGTGAGCCATTGTACTCCTAGAATAATGTTAGCTCCCCCCATGGGAATAGCAAACATAGGAGAATCCAACAAGTAGTCTCCCATGGCTAGCTTAATACTATGGCATTTTCCTAATCAATTGATAGTACCACTATCTACAATCATAACCTAAAATTTTGGAGCAAGATAAATGAAATAGTTCAAGTCAGTAGCTAGCTTATTATTTATGTTGTGTGTGCTCCCAGAATTAATCAAAATAATGACCTATTTTTTCAGGAAACCCACCACATTAAGATTTTGGGGAGTACTAACACCTAAAAGGGCATGAAAGTAAATAGTAGGTTGAGAGTCTTTAGATTACTCCTCAGGACCTTCTTCATCCTCACCAAGTGCCTCCTCATCATCGTCATCCTCATTAGCACCTTTGATGTAAAATAACTTCTTTTCAGCACAATAATGGTCTTTGCTCCATTTGTTATCACAACCATAACACAACCCTTTGGCTCACTTCTCCTCAATTTATCAAGGTGTTAATCTGGTGGGTTGAGGATATGATGGTACTAGAAAGGTGTGATCATGACCAATAGTGACAGTTTTCTATTTGACCATCTCTTTTTCCTCTACCATGTGTGCCCATGGGATAGCTTCTAATATAGATATTGGGTTAAACATTCAAACCTCCAATTGGATGCTATCTTTGAGACTACCCAAAAATAGATTAGTCAAATTTTCCTCAATGATGTCTTCCACCCATAAAGATAGATTCTAAAACTGATGAATATAATACTTCATAGTTCCCATTTGTCATAGTTTGGCTAACTAGCTGAAGTAGTTCTTAGAGACATTATTCTGATAATGAGCCAATAACTCATCAGTGAAAATAGACCATGTAATAGGAAGACCATTCTTTTTATTTTGAGTACATAACTAGTGATACCAAATGAACTACTTAGGTTTCAGATATAGAGACACCATGATCACCTTCTAAGAACTAGGATTTTTATGCAGATCAAATAAATTCTCAAGTTAGGTAATATAAGTGAGAGAATATTTACCATTAAACTTATACATGTCTACTTTGGGAAAGATTAGTTTCACACTAGAATTAGAGTTGTTAGTGTTGAGAGGAGGAGGATGAGGAGGACCTGAATGTTGAAGTGGAGGGTTGTTTGACTATAACTAAGATGAAAGAGTAGCCACTGAAGTAGTGATCTAATTCAATTTATTATGAACCCCATTAATCTCTCTACGCATCCCTAAAATATCAATTTGAACTACACCAAATTTATCATGTTGTGGCAAGCCTTATGTCATCCTAAAGTTTAGAAATTAATGGATATGAAGTTATAGATTCCATGTCATCAGTAGAAGGAGTCTTAGGAGTTTTTTGCTCCCCTTTTCATCCATGTGTAGAAGTACCATCCATATACAAACCCTAGAAGGGTTTTTTGCTCTAAAAAATATATACCAGGGGATGGTAACATTATGATCACCTTACCAAGATGAATCTAATGACTACCTTTATGCACTAGAGTAAAAAAAATTGACACAAAAAAGTGTACTAGTAGACTATACCATTGTGTTCATCTCATAGAGATGAATCTAATGATTGCAAATATGCAAGGGAAAAAAAATTCTAGAATTATTATTATTATTAAAAAAATGCTTTGAACAATATTGTACTAATAGAAAAAAACAATTTTTCTCAGATCGCAAGTTATGTTTTTTCGCTCCTTCCCCTCATATAAGTTGCACCTTGCCAAATCCAATAAAATAATGCCACTGAAATCTTTCCCAAATTGAAGCTTTGATACCAATTGTAATGAAATTACTTAGATGTTGGCACAAAATGATTATATCATGCACATAATAAGCAAATATGAGAGATCACACATTAATAATTAATAGAAGAGTAGAATACTAGATAATATAGCAAAGCCACTTTGAGGGGGCAACCTCCACAATAATGAAATAAGAGCAAAATACTTAATATGATGATCAAAGACTAAACACTGCCTCCTATATATGGTCTACTTAACCATGGTCATTTCATAGTCTGACCTAACTAAAAACATAGAGAAATGTAACAAGAATATAAAAGAGGTATGTAAGCCACAAGTCAGCCACACATATCCCAAGACACACCAAAGGTTAAAGGTGTAGCACAAATTTGAAATATGTTTAATTTATTTTAATACCAAATAGAAATGATACTTAGTTGAGTTTAACTTGTGCAAATAAATCTAGACTAGAAATAGATGTAAATTATGCATGATTAGTATTTTGGATCAATTATTAAATTCTATAAATTATACTTATACTATTATAGACACTATTGTTATATTTGGACACTATCATCGACACTAATGGCTAACTATGAGATAGGTGTCTGATATGGAATGATGATTAGATATCAATGTAATTAACTTTGTTTTTCTAGATTTATATTGTCTTTTTATGATATATTTAGATCTGGGATATAGGTCATCACTCTTTGTTAATTGATCAAACCCTATCTCTTCACCCTTAAAATGATATTGCTAAAAATGAGTTGGTGGGCTCACGGTATCGAGCTAACCTCAATGACCCTTCTATCACTGAGCATTACCTACATAGCCAATACTCTAAGGAGGGCCTTAGACTTATGTTATTTCCCCTATGTGTGGGAGTGTGTATGCATAAGGGTGTAATATGTTATATAAATATGTATGCAATGATCTAGCTTGTAACTTGACAAATATCACTCATGGGATACTCTTTGAATGATTTAGACTTTTTTATGGTTATTTTTGTACTTTAAGAGTTTGAAGAGGAAACAACATGTATATTATTCTCTTATTATTCCCAATGAAAAAATATCAAGAACAATAATGCACTAAGATTAAACACTCTTGCCTAAGAACTAGGGAGAGCATAACACAATAAGTAAGAGCATAAAATAGAGATGAAGACCATATAATTGTATTACTTTTTTGTTGCATATGATGCTTACTTGTTAATATAAGGATGTTCATGTTTGGCCTATGATAATTTTAATCTTTAATCAATGTTCTTCCAAGGTGGTAGCATCTCTTGAATAGTCACCTATGGCTTGGTGTCAATCTTGGCATAAATTGGGCATTATAACACTACTCTTCAAGGGATTCAAGAAGGTATTCTAGTAGAATAGCCTTACGCACAAAATATTGTTTATCAAAGTTATGGGAACTTTTATTTATATCTCAAATAAGTAACTCTAATATTAGGTAGGTTAGGTTAAATTCTAATTTGGGTTGAGTTTAAATTAACCTAGGTTAAGTCAGTCTAACTCTGGGTGGGTTTAAGGTAGTCATGAAATCTTGACACCTCAATTTTTGATATTTGTGAGGTATAACAACTCACTTTAGATATTTTTGAGGCATGAGTCATATTTTTGAATAATTATGAGATAATAAGTCACTTTATTAGCTCATTTTACTTATAACTTTATTTTTGGCTAAAACTCCTTTTTTAGTAAATGAAATTCACTAGTTTGATTTGGAATTTTTGTTTAGGCAAGTTAATTAGGATTTCTAATATAATTAGTTTTACTTAGTATTTTTTAAATTTTGTCAATTGTTTTAAATGTCATGAATTAATATCTTAACATGCCAAAAATTCCAAATTACTAGGTCATAATTTGATTAGGTTTAGACCTGAACTAAGTTAGCAATGCATACAAGATAATACACTAAATAATATAACCTAATCATGTTTTTGGGTAATTAAATCCATTGCACAAAAAAATTTGAGTAATTTAAGTGATTTTTAAACTTAAAATATGTCATTTTTTAGAAATTGAATTGAATCCTGGTTTAGGAATGAAAGTGGACAAAATTAAGTGTTTATAGTGTGCCCCTATTTGAGAAGGCATTGCAAGACATATGTATAGTAACATATTTTCAAATAATGAAAAAATCATTAATCCAAATAGTCCATGCCCCAAAGGGAGTCGATAAGCCCATGATGCCCCTAGATGGAGCAGGCAGTAAAAACATAATCATCGAATGATCCCTCAAAATGAATAAAATGACACAATCTAAATGGAAATGGGGGTTGGATTACTAAATTTCCCAAATGTGGTTATAGATAGTAATAGTATCAGATTCATTGATTTGCATAAAGGTAGTTATAATTAGTAATGAAGAGTGTGCCACAAGTTTAATTAAAGGCAGTTATAAGCAATGGCATAGATAGATTCCCTAATAGAGTGATGGGATGGATATTTATTTTCTTAGAGGCAATTATAATTAGTAACCAAATGAAAAAAATTGATTTACCCAAAGGCAATTATAATCATGAACAAAAATTAGCAAACACACTAATTTTCCCAAAGGTAGTTATAATTAGGAACACATACATTGGCAAATGATAACAACACATTTCTAGCCTAAATCTAAGTTTGAAGGTACAAGTTCAAACAAACAAAGGAGATAGGTTGAAAAATTGTGTTTCTAAACGAGTCTAAGGAGAAGGCCTAAAAGGATCGAGTTGGCAAAAGATAACAACACATGTCTAGCCTAAATGTGAGTTTAAAGGTGCACATTTGAACAAACATGGGATATAGGTAGAAATATTATGTTGTTAAATACGTCTCAGAGGGAAGCCCAAAAGAATGATGTTGGAAAAGGATAACAACACATTTCTAGCCTACATGTGAGTTCAAAGATGCTCATTCTAATAAACATAGGATATAAGTTAAAAAATCATGTTTTTAAATAGCTCTTATGGGGAGGCCCAAAAAGATGGAGTTGGCAAAGGATAACCACACATTTTATCCTACATATGAGTTCAAAACTGCTTGTTCAAATAAACATGGGATATAGGTTGAAAAATCATGTTATTAAATAGGTCTCAGGGGGAGGACCAAAAAGATGGTGTTGGCAAAGGATAATAATATGTTTTTAGCCTACATGTGATTTTGAATATGCTCATTCAAACAAACACAATATATAGGTTGAAAAATCATGTTGTTAAATAGTTCTCAAGGGGAGGCCCAAAAAGATGGAGTTGGAAAAGGATAACAACACACTTCTAGCCTACATGTGAGTTTGAAGATGCTCATTTGAACAAACATGGGATATAGGTTAAAAATCATGTTGTTAAATAGGTCTTATGGGGAGGCCCAAAAAGATGGAATTGGTAAAGGATAATAACACATTTCTAGCCTACATATGAGTTTAAAGATGCTCATTTGAACAAACATAGGATATAAGTTGAAAAATCATGTTGTTAAATGGGTCTCAGGGGGAGGCCCAAAAATATGGTGTTGGCAAAGATAAAAACACATTTCTAGCCTAAATGTGAGTTCAAAGATGCTCATTTGAACAAACATGGAATATAGGTTTAAAAAAATTGTTATTAAATGGGTCTCAGGGGGAGGCCCAAAAATATGGTGTTGGCAAAGGATAACAACATATTTCTAGCCTAAATATGAGTCAAAGATACACATTCAAACAAACACAAGATATAGGTTAAAAATTTGTAATTTTAAATGGGTCTCAAGAGGAGGCCAAAAAATATGGAGTTGGTAAAGGATAACAACACATTTGTAGCCTACATGTGAGTTTGAAGATGCTCATTTGAACAAACATGGGATGTAGGTTAAAAAATTGTGTTGTTAAATGGGTCTCAAGGGGAGGCCTAAAAGTATGGTTAAGGTAGGAGATGTTCTTTTGAGATTATCATTTGATTATGTTGTATATGACTCATGTGGATGTTTATTTAGATATGCTTGTTTCTATAAACACATAATAAATCATGTGTTTCTCTTGTTTATTACTTATGGATTCAAGCATGTGTTCGGGTAATTGGTTAGTTTTTGATATATTAGAGAGATGTTTCCATTGCTAAAAGACTTTGTGAGCACATTTTTGCTTTATCTTTTGATATTATGAATCATACTTATGGATAACTAAAATGACAATTCATATCCTAAGCATGAAAAACTTAATTTAAATGTAAATATAAATAAATTAAAAATAAAATATGAATCATCAAATCTCAAGTGTAAATATAACAAATAAATCAAGTGTAAGATGAAATACAAGAATTTTCAACCAAAGTACATGATATGGATAATCAAGACTTAAATGAAAATAAAATTGAATATTATTATGGCAACCGAGAATTAAATAATAAACAAACAAAAATATAAAAACAAACAAAATAAAAACACAACAAATCACCAATAAACAAACAAAACACACAAACAAACAAAGTGAACAAATAATCATAAATAACTAGAAAATCCAAAGCAAAGAAAAGTGCAGTAAACAAACTACTCTAAACACACATAAAAATAAACAAATGATGATAAACAAACAACTAAACACAAAAAATGGTTAATCATAATATTAGTACAAATAGAAAATAAAATGTTTGTGAATGTGTAATAGAGGTGTTACTCTTGGTAGCAGGGTGACCCCTCATCTAGGTAGCAATGGCATCAGTACAACATAAGAACAATGGGCATAAAGTTTCCCCTAGGCTATAGGGAAATAATGGCACAAACAAGATGACAAAATTTCCCTTAGGTATAAGATACAATGACACAAACAAGACAAACAAAATAGGGGGGATATAAGAAAAGGAAGGGGTAGCCAACCTAACTCTAGATGCATTAAGCAAGTGGACATTCTCTACATAGTTCCATGGACACAGGATCCCATGTAAACTTCAGGGCAAATGTATTTCTCCCAAGATATGGGATAGAATAAAATTAATGATGAGAAAACATGATTGACTTGTATAAGAAAAAATGAATGAGCTTATAAAATGGTGAGTACATGAGAAAAGGGGGGATGATGTTTCATAATCATGAAAATGTCAACACACATAAATTGTGCAAGCGTGAGAGTATGGTTTAGGCTAAATCCACACTAAAAGTCAAGATACAAGTATCCACTAATTAACTAAATTGGTAATTCAATGTCTACTACCTATGGCTTGGAATGAGAATGAGCTCATAAAATGGTGAGAGCATAATATGAATCCAAATGGTCATTAGTGTATCAAATTTGAATACATAATGCTCACAAAATGGAAAGAGCATAAGGCTAAGGCCAATAAGGATGGAGAGAATAAATGGCAAGTGGTTACTCATGAAGTAGTTATGGGTCTTAGGATCCTTAAAAAAAAAAGTGGTCAAAAAAGAAAGGAAGATACAACTGAGCTAACTCAAGATACCCCATGTATCCAAGTGTTACCTACATAGTTCGTACGGACATTAGGCTTATGTAGTTCTCCCAAAAATGGGAGGAAAAAGACCAAGGTGGTTTAGAAATGACACTAAATAGATAAAAAGTCCCATCCCATATAATGTTGATGGATTTATATCTTGAATGCAAATTCTAAGCTAATTTCATGATTTTTTTATTTTAAGGATTTTCCAATGTCTTTACAAATGTTTAGGGGTTTCGAAGTTGTTTCAAGTGTTTTTAGAATTTTCCAAGCATCTCAACTTTATTGAGAATTATGAGACACATAATTTTCCAACTCAAAAAATGGTGAGATCATGGCTTAGGTTTCTCACAAAATGGTGAGAGTGTGGAAACTTAAAATGCTCATAAAATGGTGAGAGCATGGCAAAGGGGTGACTAAGATAAACTCAATGTGAATAAAGCATTGCCTACATAGTCCCATCAAGACCTCAAGTCACTATAGTTATACCTACACAAAAGGCATCCAATTAAGTACTTGCAAGTTCAGGTAAAGCAAATGGCAAGGCAAAAGATAATAGTAATGGTAAGGTGATGCGATGATGCATGGTAAAGGTGTTGATCCTATTTTACCCATAGGTGATTATAATTAGGAAATAATAGTAAAAGTTCAATAGTACTAATTTTCCCATATGCATTTATAATTAGTAACATGAGGTGGGACACTGATTTCCCTAAAAGTGGTTATAATCAGTGACACCAGTTAAATGTAACAAAAAATGAAGGATTTAAGTGCTAGGAACATTATCATACTACTTTCATACACCACCATTCAAACATGTCATTCTGAAACAACTATTGGAACTGAATCTATCATCAACCACTGAACATGCCTAAAATACAAATGAATCAAAACTAAGGCCAAATGTGATAAGAGGGGATAGATAAAAATAACTAGTTGGTGAAGAGTTAAGGGTATGGTAGAATGGTAAAGTGATTCAAAAGGCAAGGGAAATGGTGAGGCAAAGTAAAAGGCATAATAAATTATTATGTTATTCCTATTGATGTGGATATGCACTTCCTTGTCAACATATGATACAACCAAAATGGATAACGGGATACAATGGTAATAGGGTTTCCCCCAAGTGATAAGGTAAGGTAAATGGCATGGTATGAAATAACAATAAGGGCAAGGCAAAGTAAATGATTTTGTTGTTATTGTTGATGTAGAGATGTACTTCTTGATCAACATATGATATAACCAAAATGATCAGATGTTTAAATTGTTATCCCACACCTCTTTTGAATAGCTACTCTGTGAAGAACCTATTATTGATCTAGACTCCAATAATGTTGTTGTGATCTTCGTTGGTCATTGATTCTTCTTTCTCCAAGCTTCGAGACAAGATTTCTTTATGGCCTCTATAAAATAAGTGTGGTAAAAGATAGTAAATAGGGATAAATATTGGATAAAAGGTTTGATCTAGTAATGTAATATAGGTCTTAAATGAATAAATGGATTATAATGAAATGTATAATGGTTGGAAAATAAATGAAGATCAGGATTTTCAAGTACACATAATGTTGTTGATTTTGGATTTGACATAATTTTGTTTCTAGTGAGCCCAAAGACTTATGAATATACTCTTGATAGGACCACTAGATTTTTTTTTAATTTGTAACTGAGAGATGTTTCTATTTCATTGTGCTATGAAATGGAAGTTGTAGTAATGTTATCTTTGATAATGTATTCATCATGCAGTGAAGAACTATTGTGCTCAGTGATTGGTGCCTCGAAGAGGTTTTCACCAATAAATTTTTCTTGATTATCCCATAACACATTTGATAAGGTTTAACTAAGGAATGTTAAGATTTGACTTTGATTATGTTCTTTCACCTCATATAAGGTTTCACTAGAAGATGTTGAGTTTAGACTATGATTTCCCCATGGCACCTCTAAAAAGGTTTCACTAAGAGATTATCCTTCTTATACATGAATGTGGTCTTAGTCCCCTTGATATTTTGCAACTGATATGTCACCATGGATTTAGTTTAGCAATGTGTGATTCTATCAATCCCAATCAACACTTGTGGGAGGTGAAATGTCAATATAATGGTTAGGTTGGTTAGTGTTAATGGCATGTGGAATGGTAATGGAATGGTAAGAGGAAACATAATCCTTGTATAATATACTAGGAGAATTCATGTCGATGTTAAAGTAATCATCCTCAAAAATCATGGAAGGATCACCAATTTATTCAAATTGATTTGCAAGGCATGTGTAACCAATGTTGTAACAACCATGAATGTATTGTAATTCTAAAGTTGAGTCTAAATCAAGGGATTCCAAATCTGATGTTGAGACTGATTTTGATTTTTCTTCTGATGCTAAATCTGATATCAGTTCAAGAAAAGAACCTAAGTTAAAATTTGATTTTTCATCTAGTGTGGTAGAAAAGATATTATGTTAAATATTTGGTATTGGATAAGTAATGATCTAGGGTTGAACAATGGGATCTTAAGAAATATACTCAATTAAAGACTCCACAAGTACTGGCTTGTTAAAGTGAGGCTCCTTAAAAATAGGGCAATGGTCAAAATATTGATTTTCCCAAAGGTTTTTATAATCGTTATGGGGTAACTCAACAGATACTTATTTATCAAAGTGAGACTCCTCAACCAAAGGAAAATGGTCAATAGGCAACTCTAAAAAGACTGGCTTGTCAAAGTGAGGCTCCTCAAAGAAATGCAAAGGGTCACAGGGTAATTCAAAACAAGTTAACTCATCATAAATAGATGCTTCAACAAAAATATCATGGATTGGTTAGTTATCTTTTCCTTGGCTTACCCTTGGTTGTAAAACCTCATATTTAACACATCTTGGTCTTTGAATGATGGATCTTAGAGAGGTATTGATTGGCTCAGTTGTGGTTCAAATACTAGCTTATATTTTCTAAAGTGGGGGAAGGTTGGTAATGGATGAAGAATGATTAGTGGTTTAATAATGATCTCTTTGTAAATAGGCTCATCTAATATGGGCTTAACAAGGACGGGATGTAGGCCTAAGATGGTATCTATGCTTTGTCTAGTCACAAGTCTACAATGTTGTTGGGATAATGATCTACCAGAGTTAGAAGGGCCTATAATGGTAATGAACAAGTGTTGTAGAGCTTGGTTGATAATGCAAGCTAAAGGTCAAGGGCCTATAATGATAATCCTTGGTCACTATGGAGTTTGGTTGCTAACACAAACTGAAGGATAAAGACTTGGATAAGAAGGTGGCATCACTAAATATTATTCCAAATGGTCATGCCTTTTTTAAATGTATGTAATTTTATGATATATATAGGGATATGTATAATAAGATACATCATCATATGACTCTTTAAAAAAATGATCATGCCTTTGTTTAATGTATGGAATGTTATAAGATAGATTAGGATCCATTTCATAAGCTACATCATTGTACAACTCTAGAATAAAAGGGCCATGCCTTTGTTAAATGTATAGAATGTTATAAGATATATTGGGATCCATATCATAAGCTATATTGCCATACGACTCTTTAACAAAAAGGACATTAGTCACAAATTTTGTATAGTCCAGATTATACATAGTCCCGCTATATGTGTAACAAGGCATGTTCAGATCTATGGATAGGTCTCATGTGACAAACAAAGGGTCTAAAGGTAATGAAAAATTGAGGCCTAAAAATAATCGGCCTTTGGATATTTAAAATAAACACAAAGGGATAAACAACTAAACTAGGCAAAGGTAAAACAAAACAAAACCAAGACCAGACTAAAAAAATGATACTAATTTGCCCAAATGTGGTTATAAGCAGGAACAAAAGTAACATAAAGCCTCAAACTCATGTCTAGAGTAATAATTTACCCATAGGTAGTTATAATCAGTCACAAAAATGATTAAACAAATTTGAACAATTATGAACTAGGATTAAGAGATATCAACGATTTATCCAAGGGTAGTTATAATCATGTTAAAAATAAGGCTAAACTTGAAAACAAAAAACAAGAACTCAAAATAAAATTAAACTAAGGTAATTGGCTCAGATGAAACTTGGTAATTGGCTCACTTAAGGCTAAAAGTTTGACTCATGAAAACAATTAGAACAAAGGAACTAGGACACTCAAAAAAATTGGCACAACAAACTTCAAACAAAGTATATGGCAACCACCTGGCTCAAAAGATGCTCTAAATAAGGTATAAAAACAAATGACAAACATTAGGTCTAATTAATGGGTGCATTCGATCAAATATGAAATCAACCCAAGTAACATTATCCAAACATAAAAAGGTGGACAACCTAATCCCAAATTAGATGAGGCTTTGGCGTGAACCTAATTAGTTTAGGATTTACACTTTGAAAGGTTGAATTTCAAATTTAATGTAAAAAGACTTGAATGTTCTAAGGCAAAGGCTAGACAAATATGGACAACATAATTTTGCATTTGAAATAAGAGAGGTAAAATAATGGTTTGGGACTTGTTTTCAAAAGTGACAAGAGATTAGAACAAATTTAATAGCATAACAATGTTCCTTCAAATAAATGTCATGGCAAATGGTTTTGAACTAGAATATTCAAGGCAAAAGTTTGAAATGAAATAGATATCATAATGATACCTCATTTAAAAAAGAGACATGTAAGTGGTTTTGGAATAAATATCCAAGGCAAAAAGTATGATATAGATGAATAAAGTAACACTTCTTAGGTTAAAGGGGTGTAAAAGACAACGTGAATGTTTTGGACTTATTTTGATGCAACAACACAAATAAATAGTTTTAGTCTAAAAACACATGTGTAAATCAAATAAACATAGAATTATCGCTTATGGATCTTTCTATTCCCTATAACTGATATGAATGTGCATAACTTCAGCTAAAGTTTCCATCAATATACCAATACTTGTGAGGAATTAAGTGTTAATCCAAAAAAAATTACATATGTAGGTAGTGTTTTTTATGCCCCCCTTTGTCTCTCAAGCATTGATGCATGGAAAAAACTTAGAGTGAAAATCACTTAACATTTGGAATGAAATTATGTGGTAAGTGGGGATTTGTCTAAAATCTATAAGTTTTGTGCATACTCTATGGTCCCAAGTTTGGTTAACATAAGAGCGCAATCACATAAATTGGGTTCATACCTACTAACTTACTATGCAAGGGTTTATTACTTTACATAATGACTCTAGTCATGCACTGCTTAGTAGAGTCTAATGTTTAATAAGCCCTGACTTGGGTTTTTGTTAGGATCGAAGAGGCTAACTGCTCAGCCCCCTGGTAATCCTAGTATCATGTACCCTAATTTTTATACCTGATCATGGACCAAGGTTGGTATGATGCTAGGAGGTGAAACCCCAGGTCAATGTACCCCTAAATAACTTATGGGGAGGCAATGAACTCCCACCCACAAGTTAAATACATAAATAGTGAAAAAGGAAAGACTTTAGAGGTTATTTATGGGTCACCCAAGTCACTTGGAGCTTGGTGAGAGCATATGTGACAATCTTTCTGATGCAATTTTTTAAACAAATAAAATAAACTAAGAAATTTTGGTCACCCAAGTTCCCTAAAAGGGATGGGGGAGAGCATACATGCAATAGTTTATAGTTTATAGTTTACCATAAAAAAAGAAACTAGTCTAAGGAAATTTGAAATTTAGATAATAAAGAAAAATAAACATAAAGTGAAAATCTCTTAAGAGCTCTAACTAAGATGTATGTTCCTTTTAATATAATTAAATCAAATTGTGATTGAAATTTTGGTCCCTTGGCCTTGTTTGCACTTGTAAAAATTTCAAAAACAACTAAGAGGCAAATAAAACTATGTGGATTTTAAGCACCAAACAAAATGTATGTGACATTTTAACAATGCTTAAACTTTACTCTCTCCACATTAGGTCCTATAATTTGTTATGGGTTTGCCTGATTAGAAGCCCAAAATCTAGTGAGCAAATAACAATTTAATTTGAGCTCTCATATTTCTATTTTTGTCTTAGAGAAAATCGATAGTTATCACATAGAGGTCGATGTCGATTCCTGAAATTGATGTTGATTTAGTCAGATCATCAATGTTTCCTAAAAACACACAAAAACAACTCTATTTCAAAGGAAAAATGGTTAATAAACAAGCTTTAGGATATAAATATCTTATAGATCTATAAAAAATAGGCTATATAGATAATAAATAGGTTATCAAATATAAAATAAAGGTAAGGAAAATCAATAAAAAACATTTTTAGCCATGTTTTTCCCTTCATCTATTTTTTATGCAGAGATCATGGTCGATTCTTGAAATCAATGTTGATCTAAAAAATTGGTGTCAATCCATGTAACCTTGTTAAAAAAAGACATAAAATTCAAATCTAAAACTCTAAACTTGAATATTTAAATGCATCTAGTATATCAATCTCCTTGGCCATACGAGATGATCCATCCCACCAGGCGTGCCATTTATGTACCTTAGGATTTTGAAGAGGAAATAATATTTAGATTAGTCTTTTGTTAGCCCAAATGAGAAAACAATAATAATAACAATGCACTAAGACTAAACCCTCTTGCCTAAGAATTGGGGGGTATAACACAATGAGCAAGAGCACAAAATAGAGATGAAGACAATACATTTTTCTTAACTTCCTAGTTGAAAATAATGCTTACCTTTTGGCATAAGGATGTTCATGCTCAACCTATGAAAATTTTAGTCTTTTAGAAATTCTCTTCTAAGGTGGTATCATCTCTCCAATAGTCACTTGTGGCTTGCTATGAAGTTTGGCATAAATTGGGCATTATAACACTACTCTTCAAGGGCTTCAAGAAGATATTCCAATAGAATAACCTTACACACAAAATATTGTTTATAAATGGTGTGGGCACTTGTATTTATAACTCAAATAACTAACTCTAACCTTAGGTAGGTTAAGTTCAAGTCTAACTTGGGTTGATTCTAAATTAATCTAGGTTGAGTCAGTTTAACTTTGAGTGGGTTTAAGGTACTCATGAAATCTTGACACCTCAGTTTTTGATATTTGTGAGGCATAAAAACTCACCTTAGATATTTATGATGTGTGAGTCATATTTTTAAATATTTATGAGATAATAAGTCACTTTATAAGCTCATTTGAATTTTGACTTCATTTTTGGCTAAAATTCCTTTTTTAGTAAATAGAATTCACTAATTTAATTTGGAATTCTGGTTTTGGCAAGTTAATTAAGATTTGCAGTATAATTAGTCTTGATTAGTGGTTTTTAGCTTTTGTCAATTATTTTAAATGTCATGAATTAATAGCTTAACATGCCAAAAGTGCTAAATTACTAGGTTATAATTTGACTAGGGTTAGAACTAAACTAAGTTAGTGATGCATATAGGATAATACATCGAATGCGTTAGTCTCGTCACATTTATGGGAAATTAAATCCCTTCCTTACATGGATGAATTTAGGTGATTACTAAGATTAAAAATGTCATTTTTTAGAAATTGAATTGAATACCAATTTTGGAATGAAAGTGGTCAAAATTAAGTGTCTACAGCTCCTATGACTAATAAATAAATAGGGATGAATAAGGCATAATACTTTAGTTATGTGATTGATTGAATAAGATTTGGTAGGTGTTTGCTTGGTATTTTCTATATGAGGAATGAGGAGGCTTATACTTGTATTTATATCACACTTTTTGAAAATATATCATATTAGGGTTTAATAAGACAAATAGGTTGACCCGTAGGTTTTAAAATATTTTTAATTTGGATGACATTTGGCAAGTGGACACTAGACAAGGATCTAGACACTGTCGTTAGTGGTAGTGTCCCTCTATGAATGGTAGTGTCTAGAGGGTTATAAAATAGGTATGGATCTAAAAATGATATTTAAGGATTTCTATTAGGTTTTAAGCTTTCTACATAGTGTATAAGACCTGGGTCATTATAATGATATAGATCAGACTAAGAGATAAGAATTTAGGCACAATGAGATAGTGAATACAAGCCTTTCAACAATAAGGAGGTCTAGAACTAAAGGATAGAGCCTTGATTGATATTTTTCAAATGTATAAGACTAAGATGTTATAAATATTTAGTTTTAGTATCTCTATTCCCCCCCATTTAATTTAATAACGCATAAGGATGAAACTAGTAGTTTAAAGAAAAGAAATATATACTTAGGTGTGTAAAACACACCTTGCCTTTGCTTGAACCCACTTTGAAAGATTTTATAGTGTATGACTTATAACCAAGAGCATTTTACAATGTATATTAGTGCATATAATCTAAAATTTGAAATAATCAAAATGTTTTAAAAGAAAGAGAGCAAGGAAGGAATATACTTGTGTATCGATACAACCATGTTTAATCTTAATGGTTTGACTTGGTAAATATGCTTCATTATGAGGCATTGGAGTTGGAATAAGTTTATACTTAAACCTTGGAGAGTTTAAGAGTGAGACTGGAAGGTATTATTCCCCCAATCTGATGCAAGGATGAGTTTTGACATGACCATTTAGATCACTATATCTCAATCGCACAACTCAAGTGTGAATATGTAATTTGGTGAGGGTGAGTGATTCAATAAACTAATCTTATAAATATAGTGATATTTGATGTTTTAATCACTCCAACATATAAATCTAGTGAATTTTAATTATTTAATCACTTTAACCTATAAAATTCAAAGTAACTGCTACCGTATAAAATGCTCAATAACCATACATCTTGGTATAATCGATGCATCTTGGTAAATAGTATAATTGGTAAATTTTGTAGTTTTTAGTGAAATAACATGGAATATACACCTATAATATGTCTTATTTGGAGTATATGTGTCATAAATTTTTAAAAAAAACTATTTCTAATTTTTCAAAAATTAGTGCAATATATAGGATTCTAACCCAATTGTATATTTGAATCATGAAACTAACCTAGAGATTATGCAAGTGTGGAGGTCATGTCTTTATGACATGCCCCCACTAGAATCTAAATATACTGATTAAGTTCATAATTTTAGAGTTAATGTCTTTATGACATACCCCCACTAAAATGCCCCCTTTTTTAGGTGGGGTAAATAGATTCTGATAGGTACCTTACTTGAAAAAGATAAGGTAGTTGTATAATCTATGTATGAATCATGTATCATATAAGGATAACATGTATAATTATATATAAATGAATCTCATATTATGTGATCACATCAAGTCCTAAGATACATGATATGGATCATGGTAACATCTAGAGAGTAATAATACAAGCTTAGTAAATAATCAAGCACACACACAATAGCACTCAATATAATACAAAGGAATGGTCCAAGGAGACATCATACAAGAGGCATGTTCAGATTATACATAATTGAAAGGAAATGATATATTCAAATATCCAATCATCATAGAATGACATGTTCAAATGTCCAATCAATATACAATGGCATAGGGGCCTATAAGTAAGGAACATATTCAAATGTTCCACAAGAAAGATAATAGCAAGAAATTGAATACACCCAAGGAAGTGAAAAATAAATGAAGTGTAAATAACCAATACAAGCATATCATACTAGTCCATGCATATATTTATTAGCAAAAAATGTCATGTAACATAGCATATTAAGTACACTATGAAAAATATGAGCATGGTTATAAAAATATGTAAGCATTAGTATATAATATCAAACATGATAATATATAAATGATAATAAAGGATATGAAACCTATATCAATCATGATCAAAGAAGTAAATGCCCCCAACGTACATATGACATGGGTAGAGGATAGATCCAACATCTGAAAGTGCATGAAACATATTTGTATATAAAAATGAAATGATATGTTATCTACTAACATAAAACAAACAACATAGATGTCAATGAGCTAATAAGCATATGAATGTTGAATATTTTTGTATTTTTGAATTATTTGAATGTTTTTATATTTTATTAAATACTTTTTTTTGTATTTTTAAAATATTTTTAAATAAAGGGCTTGCCTATGATCCCATGTAAAATATGCTCATAAGTAGTTCCAAACTCATAATATGTACATCAAACTAGCGGTACTACCAACGAGCATCCATAGGTGTCATATCTGGATCTTTAAGATCTATGGTGCTCTATGTATGTATAATTAGACTTTATGGTCATGAAGAAATAATATAAGGATTAAGGGTTAGTATAACCCATCATTTAATTTTATGTGGTTTCTTTGGAGTAGTAATAATTGGAACATGTTTAGTTATTCTATGTAAATGAATATGTTGTATAGGAATATATGAGGATTCTATGGAATCCACTATATATCTTTGGTGTGAAGGCCTCTCAAGTATGGTCCACCTAGGAAAGGGGATTGCATGTTGCTTACCCTTTCGTAGAGGATTAACCTTGGTAGGTTTTATATGTTCAAGTGGATGTTCATATCGAATTCCATAAACTATGACTACCATGTTAATATGAATGTATTTAATAAACCCATGCACTGTGGAACGTATTGCATGGAGTTTATGTATCCAAGGTCATCCCAATAACATATAAAATACTCCTATATATATTATATCTAAAAATGTGGTAACCACATGTTGGACCAACCTGTAAATAATAATCAATCACAATAACATTATGTGATGTCCCATCAAATGATCTAACCATTTTGGTTGAAGGGTATAAATCATTGTGCCTATATCCCAAATGTGTAAGTAATGTCATGGTACATACATTCTCATTATACCATTGTTGATAATAATATTATGTATAGGTTGATGGTCAAGGTATGCTCAAATAAATAAGGAATGAATATCTGAGTCATCATCCACTATTTCAATGTCATCAAATATAATAGGTCTCTAAACCATAAGAGGTATTATGTATGTATAATATAAAATAATCCCATCTAATGGTTTCCCATAATGTTATAGATGATGATGTGTATTTCATGCCATTTTCACTTGTGTATATTTCTTTGAATGATTTTATAAAGGATTGTTAAGTATTTTTTGATTTTGGTGATCACCAAGTTGTGAACCTGTATCCTTTGGAGGATCATTAAAGGTAATATTTTAGTCATCAATAAGGTTTTATATATTAAGCTTCAAGGTATAACATCTATTTTTATAATGCCTAGAGCCATGGTGATAGTCACAATATGCATTAACATCATATCCTTTAGGTAGAGGTAAACTCATATCAACCTTTATGGGAGGAGGGAGAGATGTGAGATGACACTCCATAAGCTTTGGAAGTAAAGAATATAGAGACACAGGTAATTGTGTAAATTTTATCTTGGGTGCATTGGATAAGATGGTTCGATTAGCTTATTGTCACACTATTTTAATGATTGTGGTTGTTTATTTTTTAGGTTATGTAAGTTTTACCTTATAGATTGGTTTAATATGAAATTTGATATTAGATGTAGTTGGTGTATTTGCTACATACTTATTCTTTTTAAATGAAATAAGCTTCATTTCATTAGATCAAATAATATGGCATCAGTCATCGAAAGATTTGAACTTATTGAAAATAATAGAATCATGTAATGGGGCAAAAAAACCTTGTTTGAATATATCTTAAAGTTCTTAATCTACCATTGGATTTGTCATTTTGGATGACATTATTTTATATCTCAAAACATATTCATTGATAGGTTCATTGGTACGTTGTTTGATGTTTATAATTTGATCATATGGCATTTTTTTAGTGATATTAATAGAGAAATGAACTATAAATTAGTTCACTATGGGTTTAAATACTCTAATTGATTATATTGGTAAATCATAAAACCATCATAAATCAGAGTCCTTTAAACTCCTTGGAAATAATTTGGTCAAAATTTTATCCTTGGAGGCATAATCAAGGCATGCCACATAAAAATATCAACTATGTTGTTCAGGTTCACCCTCACCATCATAAAATGTGAACTTAGATGCAACAAAACCAATTGGAAAAGGATGCAAAGATATTTTAGGGGCAAAAGGATCATGTAACACATTTTGTGAATCAATAGCATGAGGAGACTTTAAAGCCTTTTGTTCAATATTGATAACCTTTTCTTCCAATTTTTTTATAACTTAGAGAAGAGTTTTCATTATAGACACTTTGGGATTAAGAGTAGATAGTTGAGCAGTCACCAAAGAGGATGTAAACATGGTTTGAGTTGATATAAGCATTGAAATTGGTATTTGAGTTGAAGCATTCACTAGCCCCATGGTTGATGTAGAAATAGGATTTTGGTCCTTGGGTAACAATGGTTTGAAAACATAATTTGATCCCCACTAGATGTAGGAATCGATGATGTGATCAAGGGGATATTGATTGGTATGGAATCAATTGTAATACCACCTAAATATTCACCATCACTAGGTGAAGATGCCTTTGACCTTAACATGTTTACTGATCTCATTTCTTATAACATACAAAAATGCATCCATTAAATTCTTGTGGTTATTGAGATCATTGACTAATGCTCCCTTATCTTCCATTTGAAAATGATTGTTTTGATTAATATTTTTAATTTCTTATAAATAAATTTTTTTGAATTTGAGACAATAATTTATAGCAATCAAAAAATATAAAATAGAAAACCTTAGGTTAATCTAGGATTTGTAGACCAAAGGTTGAGTTCCCCAAATGTTTAAACATAAATTTAGATATATTGGGATAGGATTAAGAATATGTAAATAGTTTAAGCACAAGGGTGATAAACTAATCTATTGTATGTTAATTAATTACAAAATCAAATAAATGAATATTCTAAATTATAATACTAAGATATGTTAATTATAGAAAGTACCTGATCCGTAAACTCCACTGATAAACTCTAAGTAAAATTTTAAAAGTATGGATTCTAAATTTATCAACTTAACAGATGTTGGAATGATTAAATCTGATTAAAATCTGATCCAAATCAAGTTTCAAAACTGAAATAAAGGTGAATTAATAGATCACATCAAATATCCATTGAAACTGTCAGATTTTTCAAATTCTCTATTTTATCCAATTTCTCGTAAATGATAAATTCATTAAATTTTGCTTTCTGATTAAAAATATGAATTTATAATTTGAATAATAACTGAAACTAAAATGCAAAAATGAATCCAAAGATCAAAACACAGAAATTGTTTACGGGGTTTGGAATTCCTACGTCCCCGAGTTCTTATCGAACTCATCCATTAATGTTTATAAATTTTGCAAGCTAAAATAATACTTACAAACAAAAAATGATCATATCTCTCTAAAATAATAGTGATCAGACCTTTGAAAGACCTTGGCTGACTCAGCACGTCCTTCACCTTCTTGAATCACAGGCAAAGGCTTCTTCAAATCGAAATTGGCAATTTCTATAGCTCAAAATGGCATCACCAATTCTCTAAAATGGGCAAATGAATATACTGCATAGAGTGTATCAAAATTCTAAACAATTTTTTAGTTTACTTCAAGCTCTGGTTTAGCCTCTAAGGGCTCCAAAATGATGAAATACAACAAACTGGTCTATATTTTCCAATACACAGTCGGCCATAAGCTTGCCTTTTTATACAAGTTCGCTCCTTTCTTAGCACTTGGAAGTCTGTGGCATAAGCATTCAAAACTTATCCCTTTTGGATGGTAGGTCAAGAGTTCAAAACCATCCTCCTCCTTTTTTGGCACCTTAGTCTTATCTTTATCCCACATTTGTTGGGGAAGCACTGATTTCATACTAAAAATAGTTAAGCGGCCTCCTTGAATGTGTCAATGCCCCCTTTTGTGGGAGACTTGGGCATAAGACTGAACAAGTCTATTCTCACATTCCCCCAAACATGGCATGTTTGGGATGTGGCATGTGGATAATGACTCGGCATTACAAAGTGTTAAACCAATTTTTTTTTTAAATGATTATCCCTCTTTTTGTGGGATTTCAAATCTATGGACTTTGCAAATACAATGAGATTTTTCTACGGACTTGCAAATACAATGCATTTATCTGTGCACATTGTCAAAGACAAAAATAACCCAAAGTTTTTAGACACCCATTGAATTCCATATTTCACCATTTGATTGGTCCACTTGGCGTGTCCACATTATGCCACATCATCTTGCGACACCACATTTTTCCCTGTCGCATCAAAACTTCAACAGACCATATCTTTTGCATACGGTGTCCATTTTGTGAACCAAAAAAGTGCCAAAAATCTCTCGACGAGATATACACTATGAAATTACTTTCATCATGACTTGGAAACTTTTTATAAAATGAACTCTATATCACACCTCCCTATAAAAGAGGCTTTTGGTCTCCAAAAGTCGACTATCACCTGAAATCTTATAACTGGTCTACTGCATCCATGAAAATAGAACCCAATCATAGCAAGAGATATAAACAATTGAATTCAAATGATTCAAAATCAAACTACAAAAATGCCTAATCCAAAAGGCATGAGTAAGTGAATCTACAACTGCCAAAGTGATTACAACATATCAAATTACCTACCCAAATGTCACATCCTGTAAAGTGGTGAATTGCCAAAAATTGAAACAACTCCCAATGTAGCTGCAAGACAAGTTTATAATGCTGACAACATATAATAAATGTTGTGGACATGTTGCAATATAATGCCCTAGTATGGGACTTATATGCTAAGCAAATACAACCAAAAGTGTATGCTGCCTAACATCTAAACATGCCCAAAGGGTCTTAAAAAATGCATATAAACATCTCTGTACCAAAATAGATACATTCAAAATAGTAGTCTAACTATCAAATGCTGTAAGGAAATAACTCACAACATCACTCTACTATATCCCCAACTGTTTCAAATGAGTTAATGGCTTATCCATTATTAGACTACCCATACAGTATATTCTAGAGATCAAAAACTTAGAGTTATCAAAAAGTGAAAATTGAAAAATTTCATATGGTAAACCTATCTTGAAGTGTTCCCACAACTCTAATCTACATCTATCAAAGCTTGTTCATTCCCTTAGGTGAATTTTTAACCATGCTTTGCAAAAAGAATGTAGTGATAATCCACTTAACCAATTCTTTCTTCCTAGTGAAATTGATTGTCTCTGTGGACTCATTATCAATTGCATACTTTATCAATTTGGGCTTTGCCATATGAAATTGAAAATATTGTTGACTTAACCTCTTAAATGGATTTTCACTTGTAGGTTTTACCTTATCCTAGGTTGTATTGTCGACTACATTATGGATTGAATTAGCTTCATTAACCTTAGTGAGAGGTTTGTAAATCATCTTAGTTTTAACATTACTTGAATGTGAAGATGAATGAAGCTTAAAACATCTATCAATCCTATGTCCACTCACTTTACAATGAGTACAAACATCCTTCTTAGGTGAGGGTCCCTTTTTGCCAATTCCCAACTTAACATGATAATGGTCTTTCAAACATGCAATCTGCTTCAACAAAGCATTTCATTTCCAACAAGTCTTAGCACTATGGTTGTTATTCATCCCACAAAAAGTGCATGGAAATGATTGCATTATCTTCTATACATTATATCCAAACTTCTTAAAAGTATTAATTAGAGCAAAAGATTTAGTGTAAGAATTAGGAGGTGGAATCTCAATACCTATTTTACCTTTACACCTTTGAACTAGTGGCCTAGAACCTTCGCTATTGGAAGCTCATCTTCCTTTAGCCATGGAAGAAACTTCTCCATCATCCACCTGCACACTAGTATAACCCAAACCTACACGAAGAGGTCTATGCTCAACCTGAATTGGGTTAGATATACCTTGGCTATTTTTACCAAGTCCTCCTCCATTATAACCCATTTTAAACAACAATTTAGATCCTATGGCCTTAGTGTATCTTTCAAAATCACCAAAAACAATATTACTAAAATCTGAATCTGAAATGGTAGAAGAAGATGAAGATTCCTGTGGTGAAAAACTTACACTGCACTCAGTCATAGTCTTTGCATCTAAAGTTGAAGGCTTTACCTTTTCACACTCACCATATTGCAATCTAATCAAGAGCTCATCCTTGGATTTGAGCTCCAATTTTAACTTTTCCACTTGTAATTCAAGTGCAAATTTTTGGCATCTTAAGATTTCATTTTCATCTTTGATGACCTCAATATGTGACAACTTACCCATGGTTTCCTAAAAACACCTGATTCCTCACTGCACACTGTAATATAATCAATCTGCAAACCAATAATCCAACTATTCTGGAAGCAACTGTCAATACACAACTAGAAGCAATCCCTGCATTCTAACTATTTTGATACCAATTTGATTCATAAACTCCACTGATAAACTCTAAGTGAAATTTTAAAAGTACAGATTCTAAATTTATCAACTTAACAAATGTTGGAATGATTAAATCTGATTAAAATCTAATCCAAATCAAGTTTCAAAACTGAAATAAAGGTGAATTAATAGATCACATCAAATATCCATTAAAATCGTCAGATTTTTCAAATTCTCGATTTTATCCAATTTCCCGTAAATGATCAATTCATTAAATTTTGCATTCTGATTAAAAATATAAATTTATAATTTGAATAATAACTGAAACTAAAATGCAAAAATGAATCCAAAGATCAAAACATAGAAATTGTTTACGGGGTTCAGAATTCCTACGTCCCCAGGTTCTTATCAAATCAATCCATTAATGTTGTTAAATTTTGCAAGCTAAAATAATACTTAAAAACAACAAAATATCATATCTCTCTACAATAATAGTGATCAGACCTTTGAAAGACCTTGGTTGACTCAGCACGTCCTTCACCTTCCTGAATCACAAGCAAAGGCTTCTCCAAATCAAAATTGGCAACTTTTATAGCTCAAAATAGCATCACCAATTCTCTAAAATGGGAAAATGAATATACTGCATAAAGTGTATAACAATTCTAAACAACTTTTTAGTTTACTCCGAGCTCTAGTTTGGCTTCTAAGGGCTCTAAAATGATGAAATACAGCAAACTGGTCTATATTTTCTAATACACAGTCGGCCAGAAGCTTGCCTTTTTATACAAGTTCGCTCCTTTCAAAGCACTTGGAAGTCCGTGGCATAAGTGGTCAAAGCTTATCCCTTTTGGACAGCAGGTCAAGAGTTCAAAACCATCCTCCTCCTTTTTTGGCGCCTTAGTCTTATCTTTATCCCACATTTGTTGGGGAAGCACTGATTTCATACTAAAAATAGTTAAGCGGCCTCCTTGAATGTGTCAACACCCCCTTTTGTGGGAGACTTGGGCGCAAGATTGAACATGTCTATTCTCACGTTCCCCCAAACTTGGCATGTCTAGGATGTGGCATGTGGATAATGACTTGGCATTACAAAGTATTAAACCAAATTTTTTTTAAAACAATTATCCCTCTTTTTGTGGGATTTCAAATCTACAGACTTTGCAAATACAATGAGATTTTTCTACGGACTTGAAAATACAATGCATTTATCCATGCACGTTATCAAAGACAAAAATAACCCAAAGTTTTTAGACACCTATTTACTTCCATGTGTCACCATCTAATTGATCCACTTGGTGTGTCCACATTGCACCACATCATCTTGCGACACCACATTTTTCCCTATCACATCAGAATTTCAACAGACCATATCTTTTGCATACGGTGTCCGTTTTGTGAACCGCAAAAAGTGCAAAAAAGATCTCGATGAGCTCTATGCTGTGAAATTGGTTTCATCATGACTTGGAAACTTTTTTTAAAATGAACTCTGGATCAGTACCAAATTTAAAAGATGTTCAATTTATTACAATACCAAAGAGAAATGATAGTTGTGTTTATTATGTGTAAGCAGATTCGGATTGGAAACAAGTGAAAATTATGTAGAATTGGTATTCTAGACCAATCATCAGATTCTATAAATTATAATTATGCTAGTATCTGACTGTGATGCAAGTATCTAGTATCAAATAATGACTAGATCTTGATGTAAACAACATCATTATTTTGAGTTTTCATCACCTTTTTACTAATTTATTCAAATCTAGAATATTGGTTTTTATTTTTTAATTAATCAAACCCTAAATCTTCACCCTCCTTCACCCTTAGAATGAGTTTGTTAAAAATGGGTTAGTGGGTCACGATGTCAAGTTGACCTTAATGACCCCTCTATCATTGAGCACTACCTACATAGTGAATCCTCCAAGGAGGGCCTTAGAATTATGTAGTTCTCCCCTATGTGTGGGAGTATATGTACACAAGGGTTTAATATATTACATGAAGATGCATGTAGTGATCTAGCTTGTAACTTGACAAATATCACTCATGGGTTTCTCTTTGAATGAGAAGGCTTTACTTGTATTCATACCTATTTGATCAAATTTGGGATAATATGAAACCTTATATGATAAAATATTGTGAAAAATTAGAGGAAATAATAAAGCAATATCAATCAATTTTTAATTTGAGCTTATTAACAATAGCAAAGTAAAATAAATACTTAGCTAGAAAATAATTTTTTGGGAGTAATCAAAGGCTAATACTTGTTGAGTGTGATTATGTATTGATTGAGATCAAGGATTTTGGACTAAATTAGGGCCTAGAAAACATTACCCTGGGTTAGATAATAGAAGGATGGCACTCGTGTCCACTCTCATAATGCTCTTATCCATTTATAATGATAAAATCAAGGTTTTTGGGTTCTATGTGTCTTTGTTTACATAGCTTATATCTAGTGCGAGAGCTTGTGATCACTTATAGAGACCTTTGTGTGATTGATTTTCCTTCAAAGCCCTAACTCCTTGAGATGTGAAAACCAAATCAAATCAATGGGAAAAATGAGGTTAGAATTTAAATTTGGACGATATCTAAACATCCCATGCATTGAGCATTGCCTACATACCAATACTCCAAAAAGGGATCAAACTTCATGTAGTTTTCCCATGTTACAATGATGTGTGAATAATTAGTAAAATATATTATATTTTGGTGTAATATTGATGTAATTAAGTGTCTTAACTATGATGTATGACCTATAATATATATTCATACTTGAGCTTTGGGAAATTAGGTTGTATGTAATCAAAATTGGGAGAAATAGGTGTTTTTCTCTCAATATCTAATAATTATGTTGGTGTTTTTTGATGTGTAATCATCCTCTTGTGTTCAAAATAGTTTTAAATGTGTTTATATAGTCATATCCTTGAAATTCATTTGACTGGGGATCACTAGGTACATAGGCCAACCTTTTCATTACTTTTGATTTTTCAAATTAGTCATTGTTTGGTAAGAAGATGAGAGAATGCCCATGGACACTATAATAGTGCACTATAGCCCCCTAGGGTGGTATATTAAAATGGGTATTTGATCATGAAGAGTATTAGGTTGGGCCTATAATATGCCTAAGGCTAATATGAATAGGGATGAGTATATTTGGAGGTCATTTATTAGCTTAAAAGAGTGATTATTCTACATGCAAAGTGGTTGAAAGTGATCAAAGGGGAGCTAATATAGGTCTAGAGCTAAGTGTGTAAAAGATTGGTCACAAGTACATAGTTTTAGATTAAATATTAATTTACATGTCTACATTTTTCCTCCTTTTATTCTAGTAATGCAACAAAATGAAAATACTAGAGTAAAAGGAAAAAGAATGTGTACATGGACATACCTATGAAGAGGAGTTATGGATGTAAACCACAATGCTAAACTATGATCCATGCAAACCGACAATGAAACATAAGTAATATTAGTCTTTACTTAAGATAAATATCAAAAGTAAAAAAAATAACTAGAGAGGGATAAGCAATGAATACACCTATTTGGGTACGTGAATTGTTGTGTTTTCCTAGTGCAAAATTGGTGACTATAGAGGGTAGGACCTTTGGAGTTTTCATTAATGTTGAATAACTTGGATTGGAATATGTATGCCCCAACTCATTGATGGTTATTTGTGCTTAAGAACTCAAGGTGTGCTTGAATCCATCATACCCTAAGTAGTGAAGTAATTTAGAATCCTTGTATGAATCCCAATCGATAGTTTTGGTGAAAAATTTGGTGTGAATAAAAAACCAATAATTATAGATGGAATAAGGTTTAATTTGTGCAAAACTATCACAAAACTAGTGCAAATATTGATTATAATATGGGTATTATGTATACAATGTGGAGAATGACATGAATTTGGCATTCCATTTGCAAAACTAGTGCAAAAACTAAGCAATGAAGAAATAATGTGCCATGCACATGCCCCTAAACTAATATCTAGTGGATATAGATTCTGAGACAAACTAAAGCAACTATGATTCTAAGAAATCATTTGTTCTAACTTGGAACATGTTACACATGATTTCCCCCAAACTAAGTAAATATGAAACAAAACTACGTGATTCTAAAATTTGAGTTTATAAAATTGTTGATCACTATTCAGAGTAAACTAAGGTTTTGAAAATGTTTAGAAATGCCTTTTTTAGGAATTTAGACAACACTTGGAAGGATACTAAACTAGTGCTCTCTTGTCCAATATGTCACTCTTGACCAAAATGGAATTTTATGTATTTTCAAAGACTAAAACTATGTCAATTATGTAGTCACTACCAAAATATGTTTGATTACTAATCTGGAAAGTCTAGTCTCTAGGATAAACCTCTATGAATGCCCCTTCTTTTGAAGTGTGTTATTAAGCTTGCACAAGAACCTAGCTTAAAAGAAAAGGTTAAGAGATAGATTGTTATGACATAATGATTGAAATATGAGTAGTATTGATATCATGGCATCATCATATAGATAGGTTGAGCATAGTAATAATGTGACATGCATATAAGAACAAGCATTCATATCAAGATTTTATTGGATAGATGTTATCATTTAGACAAATAGATAAATGATCAAATTGAGTATGTAACACTGAATATAACTGCTTAAGAAGGAATACATTATATCTATCATGGCATTAGAAGGGTTGGTTTGATGCATGATGTCCATCATGGCATCTAAATCTAAGTAGAGAAGCAATTAAGCTGTCATGGCCATGATGCACGCAATCAAAGAGTACACATAAAGCACACAAAACACATAATAGAAGGCTAAGGGGACACATACAAGGGACATGTTCAAGTGTCACTCACTTTAATAGAACCACATACAAGGACATGTTTAAATGTCCTCATACACATATAATAAAGCAATGAAGTCTTGGACCCACATATAAGGACATGTTTAAATGTTTGCACACATAATAGACACACACAAAGACATGTTTAAATGTCATTATATGCATATAATTAGAGACATGAAGGCTTAGCTCCACTCAAAAATGGTGTATTCAAATGTCCTTAAAGTAAAGAGAAAATTCATACAAGAGATGAAGCTAAGAAAATAATATGAAAAACATGCATGATTATATAATTTGGTCAACAAGAGCTAAGTTGTAACCTGAGTATATTCAACAACTGAGATAGACAATAGTATATCATAATGTTAGTGAGTGAAAAATCTTGAAATATGTAATGTAATTTAATTATTTTAGTAATTATGGAATGTAAAACCCTAAGTAAATAAAATGTAATAAACCATGGAATATATATAGCAATATCAATAGCCACTAATTTTTACAATAATTGATTTGTTTGTTTAGCCTATAAATAGAAATGAATTATAAAGGAGGTACTTAACTAGAAAATATGATTGGAACAAATAAGTGGTAAGCTAAAATGTGTTGTAGGAATAGTGTAGGGTGTTATTAATAGGAAATAGGTGTCAGAGTCCTCTTCAGACAATAGTGTGGTCCCTTTGCTAATAGCGCACTATGTTAGTGTCTTCTTATGCTATGTTAATGACCTTGAGTAGAAAAAATAGTGAGTTTATGAGAGGATGTTTGCCTTGTTCTGAGAAGCATGTGTATGACTGAGTTGTGAATTATTATATCTTCTATGTTTTTCACTAATCTCGATATGAAATATTAAGCCTCCATGCTTGCTAGGGTTTTGAGGAACATAATTAAAAGTAGAGTGGCATAAGTAAGGTAGGTTGGATGTGACCTCAACACCCCATGTGTTAAATGTTTCCTACATACCAATACCTCAAAAGGGCATCAAGCCTGAGTAGTTCTCCTAATCTAAGCAATGGTGCAAGATCGAGCTTGAGTAGTTCTCCTAATCTAAGTATTGGTGCAAGTACAAATGAATGTTATTATGAATGTTGATTTGAATTCCTTGAGTGTGTATTGAGACTGAAAACCTAGGTAATCTAAGCTTTGGGATACTATATATGGGTTTATGTAGAATTAGGATAGAATAGGGATTAATGACCTTGATTTTCATAACTATTTCTGAGTTTATTCATGAGAATTGTATCTATTTTCGATCTAGGGGATAAATGAATGGTAGTGGTCTTTATATAGTGTTATGATTCTTGTCGAGACATGAAATGAGTCTACACTAACCCTAAAATTATTTGGGAATCAAAAATATATTTTTTAGGGGTAAATAAGGTTGAGGGTCAATAGCAATGCTCCTTTGCCAATAGCATAGTGTTTTATAAACCAAAGGATCACACTATTATCTAAATGGCTAGAATGAGTGAAAAGGGTCCTAAATGCCTAGGAGATGGCCTAATGTATCTTTTGGTATATCTAGGCAATGGGTTGAGTGCACATATAAGCTATAAAAGGATTAAAAGAGGCCCTAAGATAGGTCTAGGGTTAAGCTATGAATAGGGTTATCTCAAATGACACTCATTGCATTAAAATTACATTTTAGATTACTACATTCCCCCCCTTTATTCTATAAATGCAGTAAAGTGAAATGACAAGGATAAAGGAAAGAGAGACTTACTTAGACTTACCTAAGAGGTGAATCCCACGAATGTGGGTCTAAGTTTATGAACTATGTTCTATTGTGTGTCTTGCAAATGAAACATGTATGAATCAGTCCTTAATAAATATCAAAATTAAAGATAAAACTAAGTAAAATATGAGAGAGAGGAAAAGAATGAATGCACCTCACTAGGTATGTAAACCAATGCAAAAACATGGTGACATCCTCTATGTGTGAAAATGGTAATCAAAGTGATGAATAGCTTGGACTGGCCTAATGGCTTGCCTAATCCCCATGTGTGGGTGGCTCAAGAACTCAAGTTAGCCTTAATTCCATCATTATCCACCCCTATTTTGTGGATCATAATATATGAATAACTTGGATTGGACTTATGAGTTTCCCAACCCTCTCATGTAGGTAGCTCAATAACTCAAGTAGGCTATGACTCCATCATTTCCTACCCATGTGTAGTAGATGCATATAAAGCTAAAACTATGTGATTTAACTAGAAATGTGTAAAATGGTTGTGGGCCACATATAAACTCTAAAATGTAAAAATGGTTTTGGTCTACTTTGGAATTCCAACCATTTTAGATGGAATGAAGCATCAATTTGGTGTGATCATGCTATAAAACTGGTGTATATGGAGTATATAACATGGAAAATGACATGGATTTATCATTCCATCGAAGAAAACTGGTGCTAAACTTAACATATGGGAATAATGTGATGAACACATGCCCCTAACTTTGATATTTGTGTATGTGGATTCTAGACATAGTCATAATGATTTATGTCTTTGCATATCTAAAACTAAAATGGGAGTGATTATGTCACGTATGATGCCCCCAATCTGAGAAACTTGTGTAATCTGTGTAAAAATTGAATATATATTAAACTTGTTTGATAATCTATGATTGAGATTATGCAAATATAAACTATAATTATTATACATTTTTTAAAATTCTAGAATATTTTATGTCAAGGGCTACTAGATAGTAGCATGGTCCCATTTTCCAATAACACATTGTGAAATAGACCATTGTATTATGTTATTAACCAAATATGTTGTTTATGAGGAAAACTAAGATTGATCTGGGTGTGACTATGTTTCACTATATTTTTTGGAAGTTGAGCTCTATACTTTGTGTCTGCATGTTGAAAACTATGTTCTAAGTGTACTAGGATGGCCTGATCTCTATGACAAACCCCTGTGAATTCCTTCTCTTTTAAGGGGAATTGTTAAACCTCTATAGTAATTATCCTTAAAATAAATCTATAGATCATGTGTGTTAGACTGAAAAATATATGATATCTATGTTATAAACCAATATGATGTGTATACATGACATTGGAATATAAAAGAGTCTAAGCATAAGTTGGCAATGTACGATGTATGTTATATCTAATAGTCACAAGGTTTTCAAGATAGAGATAACAATGTAAGCATGTATATGAATATAAAATCTGAATATAATCTAAGTTGCATAGGGGGATGGGGTATGATGTCCATCAAGGCACCCAAAGAGGAAGGGGAGATACATGAGGTCCCTCATGACATCATAAATTGGATGTGAAAGCAACAATCAAGAGACAAGTTTCATGGCCATGATGCATACATGAAAACATACATACAAACACATGAGGCACATAAATTGAGCCAAAGGGCCATAATACAAGGGACATGGGAACATGTCACTAAATTTGAGAAAGAGCACACATATAAGAACATGTTCAAAATGTCTACATATACAAAAAATTAATCAAGATTGGCTTAGAGCCACATGGAAGGACATGATCAAATGTTCACATACACAATCAAGAAGCACACACAAGGACATGGGCACATGTACAAAACATACACACGATGAAAGGAATTGGCTTAGAGACATATAACAATGACATTTTCAAATTCCCTCGAAGAGATGTAGAAGCAAAGAGACAATCAAATTTATACTAGTAAAGCTAAAAATGAAAGTATGCATAATCTTATGGTATGAATCCATATAAGAGCAAAGATGTACATAGGTTGAGTCTATAGTAGTAGTAGTTGGAAAAAAAAATCAATATAGTATTGGATGATCACTATCAAGATATAATCAATGATAAATTTGTGATATGGAGTATAGAAAGATATAACCTAGTAAATTGGAATTTGTATGTATGATGTCCCCAATGGGTAGATATTAGCAAATCCGGATCTATATAGAGGATCTAAGTCCTATAGTAATCTGTGAATATTCAAAGGGTATAAGTGAATAATTTATGTATGATAAATCTAACTACACTAACATAGATAGCATATGTAGTACCTCAAAAATAGAATAAATGTAAACATGGAAATGCATACAATCTGAAATTTGTATTTTCTAAGTAAATAATTGAATGTTTTTTATATTTTTTAATATATTATATTATTTTTGCATTTTTTTATTATAATCTATGTATAAGCAATATGAAAATGAAACTATATATAAGGATCAATATAAAAATAAACTATGTACAAGAGAAGAGATACTACTAACTGATGAGTACCACACTATCAACTTGGCCTGTGTCAAAAAGAGGAATGGTGAACTCTCATGAAGTGTGATGTTGTGGTTGAATTGAATTTGAGTATTTTGAAATTGTATTCATTATAGGTATATCTTATTTTGGAAGATCTTTCTTGGAAAAATATTGTCATCTCTAGAAACTATGATCATTGCACTATCATGTGCAAAGGTGACTTGGTTGGAATCTCTATCCAATGTTCCCCCATTGTTGTCATCCATGGTATTTCTAATTTAGCATTATATTGTATCAAATTAGGATGAACATTAAATACCACTGAATAAGTCTTTGGTCTAACTATGCAAGGAAGCTCAATGGATCCAATAATGATTTAGACAAAGTGTTGTTACCCAAATGTTCCTTATCACATCTAAGAGATTGTAAGAGTGTCATGCTAAAAATATTGATTTCAATAAAATGATTGATTACAACATTGGTATATTACTTTCAATTTTTTATTGGAGTAATAATCAAAGGCTCTATTAAATTTGAACTATTCTTAGTCACTTGCTTTAGAACCTCATTTTAAATTATTTATTTTGTATGAATTTATTGCTTTGGACTTTATTGGGTTAGAAATCCTCTCTTAATAATGCTCTCTTGCTTACCTAAATTTTACTTTGTAACTTATATGGTTACTCATTTTTTAATATGACATTTGTATCTTGATCTTGTGCCTTGATAAACTGTGTCTGTGAATGATTTACCTTAGTATGTTCCATAGATCCCAAACCTTGTTGACCAACATTATCAACTACTAGAATAGGAGTAGTGATGCCTTGGGCATGTTTTCCCAACCCTTGACCTTGATAATCAAACTATTATAGATATTGTTGACCAAACCCATACTGCTTTGAAAGTGGGACCTCATTTTGGAGAGATATATTTGTATCCTTCACTTGATTTAGATGTGCTTGTTGTATTTTTTCTTGCTCTGATTTTTCTCTATGAACCTTTTTTTGTTCTAAGTTATGATTTGGTAACCACTTTTGTATTATTTTTAAATTTATCCCTTTTTGAATGTGTTCTTATATCACTATGGATTTCTTAACTAATTTATCTTGTATAGGGTCCTTATTAGTAATTATTTGTTCTATATGTTTTTTCAATTCCAAACATGAATTTGTGTGATGACCATGCATTCTATGGTATGCACAATAAGATCTATATCTACTTACTAGATGTAGAAGATGTAGTTTGATCAACTTATTCTTAATCATTTCCCTTAGTACCTCACTTTAAATCTTATTCAACCCTTGAAATATTTTTGAATCATTTATAATAGATGCATTATGTTGTACTTTATGATTTAGATATGAAACAGTGCTAGGCACAACTTTACTAGGTGTAGATGCATATACATGATGAACACTAGCATATTCTAAAGGATTTATACATGTAATATGATTTTATAATACTATAGTATTTGTAATTAACAATTGATTTTGATTATATAATTTTGATATTAGCTTATTCATACTGATAATTTGATCCCTTAGAGTCTCATAATGGCAAACCTTAGTTGTTTTTTATTAAACATGTAAGCACACACCATGTAGAGAAAAGGTGGAGGCATGGATAGGTTGAGTATGGGCATTAGTAATAGTAGTATAGTCCACTTCATCTTGTGGAGGAGTGATAATAGGAACCTAGTTAGAGGGAAAGTAGTTATCACCCTTGTGGAGATGAGGAGGAGAAGGAGATTCTTTCTTGTGCATAAGATATGACATTGAAACTTGAAAAGTGGTTGTTAATGTATTAAAGTTATGGAGTAAGTAAAATAAAATATATTTTAACTAACATAGGACATCATGTACATATGTTTTTATATCTTCTTTGTATTGATTCTAAATGAAATGAAACAAACATGCAAATGAAACTAAAAAACTTTGCATTAGAAAGTGATAAACAAATTTTGTCATTATTATCACGATTAGACAAAATAAAAATTAGAAGATACATGGATCTAAAAATTAAGTATGAGTTATAGAAGGATGGAAACATAAACCCTAAAGGTAGTCTAGGGTGACAATTTTTTTACTATTTGAAGTAAGTCAGGTTCATCAAATGAATTAACTATTTTGAGAATTTTGGAATGTAAAACCCTGAGTAGATAAAAGAGTTGAATAATAAATCAGGGAATAAATATAATAATATAAATAACCACTAATTTGTATAATAATTTATTTATTTACTTATCCTATAAATAAAAATGAATTACAAAGGAGGTACTTAGCTAGAAAATATGACTAGAACAGACAAGTGGCAAGCTGAAATGTGGTGCAGGAACAATGCAGGGTGTCATCAATAGGAAATAGGTGTTAGAGTCCTCTTCAGATAGTAGAGTGATCCCTTTGCCAAAAACACATTGTACTAGTGTCCTCATGTGCCATTATAATGACCTTGAATAGATAAAATAGTGAGTTTCTAGGAAGATATTTGCCTTATTCTGAGAAGCTTGTGTTTGTATGACCAAGTCATGAATTATTGTTTGTTCTATGTTTTTGACTGATCTCAATGCAAAACCCTAAACCTCCATGCTTGTTATGATTTTTAGGAACACAAGCATAAGTAGAGTTTCATTAGTAGGGTAGGTTGGACATGACCTCAACACCCCATGCATTGAATGTTACCTATATACCAATACCTTGAAAAGGGATCAAGCTCGATGTAGTTCTCCCGATATAAGTGTTGGTGTAAGTGCAAGTGAATGCTAGTATGAATGCCAATTTAAATGCTTTGAGTGTGTATTGAGACTATAAAATTGAGTAATTTGAGCTTTGGTCTACTATAAATGGGTATATATAGAAGTAGGGTAGAATAAGGATCAATAACCTTGATTTGCATAACTATTTTTGAGTTTGTGCATGAGAATTGCATCTATTTTCCATCTAAGGTATAAATGAATGAGAGTGGTCTTTAGATAGTGTTTTGATGCTTTTAAAGACATGAAATGAGTTTAGGATGACCCTAAAATTATTTGAGAAGTGGAAAGAAATTTTTTAGGGGTAAAGAAGGTTGAGGTCAATACCATTGCCCCTTTGCCAATAGCATAGTGTGTTATAGACCAAAGGGTTGCATTATTCTACAAGTGGCTAAAATGGGTGAAAAGGGGTTTTGGATGCCTAGAAGAGGGCCTAATTTGGATTTTTGTATATTTGGTCATGGGTTGAGTGCAAATATAAGATGGAAAAGGATCAAAAGAGTCCCTAATATAGGTTTAGGACTAAGGTAAGGATAGGGTGGTTTTAAGTGACACTCATCACATTAAAATGAAATTTTAGATGACTACATAATTATAGATAAGGAACTAAGTGTATAAGTGGTTAAATAATGATATAACCCATGTAAAACATGCCCCCAATAAGCTAGCCAATGAATGTACATGTTTTAGGAAGCTTGTGTGTAATTTGGAACTAAGTGGTGATAGTCTAAGGTCACTAGGATAACATCAAGGTGAGGGACACTATAATAAGTCAATCCTATCCAAATGTAGTTTATGAGTATGTAATAGTTAAAGTACATAAAAATAAATTTAAGACTGATATTTTGTGTAACTTGTAATCACTCGTGTACACTAGTGAAGCATATATGATATAAAAATGGCTAAAGCAAGTATGAAATTATATGCATAACTAAATTAATGTATGAAAAAGTACATTAAAACATGTATACAACTTGATTGTGTTATTTTCTAGAATATTTTTGTATATTTTTATTTTTGCATATATATATGAAAAGAGTGTGTACAAAGTGAAAGAGAGATACTAACCAATGAGTCCTACAATGGACTCACAATCAATAAGCCCTACCTCGAGAAGAGGGATGGTAAACTTTCATGAAGGGAAAGGATTATGTTGTGGTGATTTAGTTGATCTTAATTAATAATCTAAATATGGAATACCAAACATGTTATAATTATCACCAACATACTGATAATATGTAGCATATTATCTCTGCATTTGACCATGATAAACTATGGGGATTTTTGGAACCCATCTTGTAGATTTTGAATCCTATGCAGGTTTCATATGTGAGGTAACATTAGTGATATATAATATCAATTGAGGACATTTAGGAGTAGAGAGAGACTCTCTAGAATATGTGACAAATCTCTATTGAAGGGACCTCTCTAGGATAGGCTTTTATAAAAGTGCATATATCTATTGTGGAAATATTTGAGTAGGTTGCACCTTTTTAGGTGGATTAATTAAAGGTTGTTGTGTGGTAACTAAATATATTTATCATAGAGGGTACTCATAATGGATACCCAAAACTATACTGACCACATTAGCATATATGTATTTCAAGCATTTATGGGTTGTATTCAGGAACTGCATGAGTTTGATGAAACCAAGGGTGTCCCAATAATATATCAAATGCCCTTGCAATGGGTACTAATATGAATATAGTGGCCACATGTGCAATACTAACTAAGAATGGTAATGTAATCTCACCCATGGAGATATTAATATGATCATTTAATCTTTTTATGACCATGGTGGTGGGAAGCATATCATGATATATGTATCTGAGATGATAAATAAGTGTGTTTGTACACATATTCACACTTGAACCATTATCAACCATAATAATATGAATATGTTGGTGATTAATGTGAGCTCAAACAAACAAAGAGTGTAAATTTGAGTCATCATCGACTATCTCATGCTCTAAAAAATGTGATGAGTGGCATAGATGGCACTGAGGTATGCTAAGCACCCATGATACCACTCAAAGGATGTTGTTCCTTTACATAAGAATGTTAAGAAATTGGTAGAGGGTGTGAATTATATGAATAATTCACACCTGATATATTTGTTGTCTCATTATTTGTGTGCTTATAAAAAGAATCATTAAATATTTTCATTACTTTACTTTCACTTGGTTGTGTTGTCATACTTTTTGTTGGTGTACCCACATCAATGATATTTGCATCTATCAAATCTTGAATCTTGTGTCTCAAACTAATGCATATATTAGTAATATGGCTTGTTGCCCTATGATAATCACAAAAGGCATTATGGTCAAAATTTTATTGAAGAGGTCAATTCACATCAACCTATTTAATGGGAGGGTGAGATACGACATTGCATTCCAATAGTGTTTTAAGAACCTTATATGGAGGTTTTGGGATATTAGTAAGTTATCTCCTTGGAGGCACTGATAAAATAATGCATGTAGTAGGATCCATGTATTATTGCCTTCTTATCATTCTTATTATTAGTTGGCCTTACCTTGTATGGTGGCTTGCTTGAACTCTTTATATGTGACTCTGAATTGGTTTTATACTTAAGCTTGCTCATTTCCAATAATGCAACTTATCTTTCCTTTAATATATGGTAAAAATATTTGAATGAGATAAATTTATTAAACATAATGGATTCATGCAAGGATAGAAGTAAACTTGGCTTAAACATGTCCTGTAATTTTCTACCTACCATAGAATTTGTCATTTTTGACAACATGGTCTTGTATCTTAAGACATATTCTATTGTAGTCTCATTAAATTTTTGTTTGAGTAGAGAAATTTGAACATATGAAACCTTCTCAATGATATTTATTGATGTACATGCTAAAAACATATTGGTCAATGTATTAATGCATGTACCAATTGGTGTGGTAAATCATAAAACCGTTGTAGTGCATAGTCTTTGAGACTTCATAAATAACTTAGTCAATAATCTATCATTGGATACATAGTCCAAACATGTTACATAAACTCTCAAAGATGTTGCTCATGGTTTCCTTTTCCATCATATGTTGTAAACTTTAGTGCATAAATCTAGTAGGTAGTGGATATACTATTATATGTTGTGTTAATGGAGTGTGTAATAAAACATGAGAATTGAGTGCTTGATTAGGTATCAAACCACCTTAATCCAAATGTAGCACCTTAATTTGAAAAGATATAATCTCTTTCCTAAGGGATTGTACATTTAAATATGAGTAATGTGTGCTAATAAAAGGCAGTGTTCCCAATGGCATAGTATCTATTGAAGCCATTGAGTTTCCCCTATTGTGAAAGATGGTACAAAAGTTATATCCAATGGAGTAGTGATCTAAGAAGACTGTGAAATGATTACATTTCTGATATCCAAAAGAGATTGAAAGTTTTTTTTATGATCAAGAGGTTTTTCACAAAGTATTTCTCTAAAACTTTGTAGGATTTCCTTTTTATTGAATGCATTTTTTTCACCATTTAGAGGACGGAGTACATCTTGGTGTCCATCTTGGGAACCAATGTTATCTTGATCATATTGCTAATGTTTGGAGGTAGTATCTTTGGATTCGATGTGATCATCATGTGTAGGAACATTCATATGTGGGGATATACCCTTTTTCTTATCCATATTATGAATTATAGCTGAAGGAATCTTAGTATGCTCAATTAGAATACTAGTTAATCTACCACATCTTCTTAAAGGAGTAGAAATAACATGTTTAGATTGCATATAATAGGGATGGAAAATTGAAAAAATAATGTTATAAGTAAATTTATTAAATTTTTAAAATCCTAAAACAATAAATAAAAACAACAATAAGAAGGATAAAAACCCTAACAATATATATGGGTAGGGTTTGCAACATTCAAACAATAAACGGGTTCACTAATATGTTTGTTCAAATTTGGGATAATATGAAACCCTATATGACAAACTATTGTGCAAAATTAGAGGGAATAATATATCAATTTCAAACACTTATTGATTTAAGACTATGCAATTTTTTAAACTTATAAAAAATAGAAAAGTATAATGCATAACAAAGACTTAGCTAGAAAATAGTGTTATAGGAGGAATTTGAGGTTGATAATTTTTGAGTGTGACTACGTGCTGACTGAGATCAAGGATTTAGCACTAGATCAAGGCCTAGACAATATTTTCCTGGGTTGGATAATTGAGGGATGGTGTTTTGTCCACTCTGATAATGCTCTTATCCACTTACAGTGATAAAATTAAGGTTTTGGGGATCTTTGTGTCTTCATCTATAGAGCCTGTATCTGGTGTGAAAGATTGAAATTACTTGCAGAGACCACTATGTGATTAGTTTTATTTCAAAACATTAACTCCTTGATATGTGAAGACCAAATCAAATCAATGGGAAAAAAGGAGTCAGCAGTTAAAGTTGGGCAAGACCTCAACACCCCTTGTGTTGAGCACTGCCTACATACCAATACTTTGAAGAGGGAGCAAACTTCATGTAGTTCTCTCATGCTATGGTGGTGTGTGAATAATTGGTGAAATATGTTAGATGTTGGTATAATATTGATGTGGTTAAGTGCCTTAACCATGATGTATGACTTGGAATATGTATTCAAACCTGAAATTTGTGCTACTAGGGTTGTATGCAATTAGAATTAGGAGAAATGGGTGTTTTGTTCTCAATGTGTAATTATGATTCTAGTGTTTTTTGATGTGGAAGCCTCTTGTGTGCAAAATGGTTTAAAATGTGTTTATATAGTCATATCCTTGAAATTCCTTTGAATGGGGATCACTAAGGTCATAGGTTTACCTTTTCATAACTTTTGATTTTGTAAATTAGATGTTATTTGGCAGGAAGACAAGAGAGGGGCCATGGACACTAGAGTGGTGTGTTATAGTCCCCTATGGCACTGTATTCCAATGGGTGATTTGATCATGTTGAGTGATAGGCCTAACCTAAAATATGTTTAAGGTTGATAGGAATAGGGATGAGTATACTCAAGGTCATATATCAGTTTATAAGAGTGAGTCTTCTATGTGAAAAGTGGTTAAAAGTGATCAAAAGGGCCCTAAGATATGTCTAGATCTCAGTGTGTAAAAGAGTGGTCACAAGTGGATGGTTTTAACTTAAATATTAATTTATGTGTCTATAATATCACACCTTTTAAAAATATTTCATAATAGGGTTTGATAATACAAATAGGTCAACCCATAGGTTTCAAAACATTCTCAATTTAAATGAATTTTGGTAACTGAACACTAGATAAAGATTAAGACACTATCATCGGTGGTAGTGTCACTTTGTGGTTAGTAGTGTCTAGAGGGTTAGAAAACATGTATGGATCTTAAATTGATAGTGAAGGATGTTTATTAGGTTTTAAACTTTTTTTTTGGTGCAGGAGACTTGGGTTATTAGAATGATATGAATCAAACTAAGAGATAAGCATTTAAGCATAGTGAGATCATGAATGCGAGCCTTTTGATAGTAGAGAGGTCTAGAACTAAAGGGTAGAGCCCTAATTGATATTTATCAAATGTATAAGATTGAGATGATATAAAGATTAGTTTTAGTATCTATAGAGTTATTCTAGTATATACAATGTCTTAATTATTTTCATTTGGTTTTTTTGCATATATTGTACTTGCACTGAATTATAAAGTGTCATGGGGGTTACTTTTCACAACCTAGTCTACCTTCATATATGTGTGTCTTATTTCGTGCACCCTATTTCTATTTTAGTTGCTAGTATATCCCATCACTACTAGGGTCATCTTTTTGAGAGATCATTTCTATATTATTTGATAGCTTGACAATCAGTTTGTCTCCTTTTAATGAGCATTTTTTGGCATTCCTAGATTTTATCATTGTTTGATGTTTGAGTCATGAATTTAGACCACTCATAGATAGTTTTTCATCCACTTCACCCATTAAAAATTATTATGGGAGTGTGTATTCATACTACTTCTTTGGGTTTTGAATCCCTTACTTACCCTTAGCACATCATAACATCTAATTGAGGTAGTTGATCACATTCTTATTGTACTCTTTTGTATTCTTGACATTTCACTTGACAATATTACCATATAGCATCTTCGACACTTATCTTTAGTGATTGAATAATGGATTCAAACCATTTGTATAGATTTGAGATCTTTAACAGTATTTTTATAAACACTTCTTACATTTTCTTCAATAATGTAATTCATCCCATCTAGTGCATCTTTGGTGATGTGTTTCATTCAATCTAGTGTAGTATTCATAATAGTTTAGATACATTTATTATGTATCTCATTTTTTATAGGTTGTACTTATTGTACATGGGTACCTCATTAGACATAGTTTTTTGGACCCATTTTAGATGATTATTAGCCTTCTTGTTTTGTATAGGCCTCCCTAAGTTACATTTAGGGGGGTGTTGGTGCAATATTCTACTGGAACTAATATTAAGTTGAATTAGGTTAGCTTAATTATAGTAGGCTTTCTTTGTACACACATCATAGGCTTAAAATAGGATAAATGACATTAATAATCACTTGCCACCGCTTCCTACATGTCTATTATGTGTCCATAATTTTAGATGTGTCAGTTACTTGGTCAAAAGTACAATTGGTTCACAACTCTTACTTTACTTATTAAAATAAAAGTTGGAACTAACCTTTTGCTTTTGTTATATATTGACCACCTCTCTTACATATTGTAATGCTTTATCAAGATAAATAATATTATTCATTTTTTCAATTATTAGATTTTTCATGGTTGGTTTGAATCCATATTGAGGATTTCCATGAGTATCCCCCACTCTTACATTTTCTCCATGTGTTCAAATAATATTAGATGATGTTATCTTTATACATGATGTGATACAATTAACTCTTATTTTAAAATGAATGACTTAACTAATGCATCCCTCATCTCAAAAGGGGGAATCATAGTGGGACTTTCATAGAGACATAAGCCTCCATGAGTAAAAAACTGATCAAAGTATAGATTCTTATAATCATCTAAAAATGACACTTGAGTGCCAAGAATGTTACTTGAGACCACCCATCCCTATCTTAGCCCTAGACCTATCTTGGGTCCTGTTTAGACACTTACCCATCTTTCATGTATGCCACACACACCCCTAAACATATAAAAATTAGTCACAAACCTTTCCTTAGGCATACAATCCCCTAGTGCATCAATTTCTACCACTTGGAAACTAGTGTTATAAGTGGATACTAGCACCACAGTGCTATTGTCCTATTTGGGCACTATTGCCATTTTCCCTCTTTTGAGCTCCAATAGATATATTTTCAATTCTTAAATCACCTAAGGTCAGCTTAGACCTATTTCAAACCATGCACAAGCACCAAATAAGTATATATACATGACTTTTATCCCTTTATCCAATAGATGGAAATCATATGCAAATACACACAAATAAGCTCAAAATAAGTGCATAATCAAGGTTATCAATCCCAATTCTACCATATTTCTATATACAAACATTTATAACCTTCTTAATCTTAGAATACATAAATTTCTAGTCACAAGCCTCACTCAAATCACTCAAATATACATTTATATTAGCTTCACTTGCACTTGCACCAACACCTAGGTGTGCAGAACTACATCAGGCTTGATTGCTCCTCAAAGTATTATTATGTAGGCAACTCTCATCATAGCGAGCTGTTGAGGATGTCTAGACTATCCAAATAACACCACAAATTTACTACTTATACCAAGTCAAATTCCCTAATCGCATGAAGGTCTAGGGTTTGCATACAAAATTAGTCACAATAGGTCATATACAGTGAATCAAGGTTTTTCCACATAGGAACAAGCTTGGAAAATTCAAAAATAGGTGCTCCTAGAAGCTCAGAATAGTTCCCGCACAAAAGACACTAGTGCTACAATGCTACTACCCAAGGTAGGGAACTATTATCCAAGAGATAACTTGACACTTGGATCCTATTTATGACACTAATACTAGTTCTTGTACTAGTTTTTAACCTTTAAATCCTTCATCTTAGACATTTTCTAGTTAAAAATTCATTTATCTCCTTCATTGGTATTATTATAAATTTTAGTTTAGCTCAATTATTTCACAAATCAATGGTTGTATTTATTGCATATTTTATACCCTAATTTACTCTACTCAGACCCTTCAACAACCTAGGACTTCAACTCCATAAACCCTAAAAAAGTTATTTCATTTGGTGAACTTAGCTTATTTTTAACCTTGTTAAAACCCTAGCCTTATATGCTCTTAGGGTTTGTATCCTTTTATTTTCTATGCTCAAATATTAGTTTAAAAACCTTAGATTTGTTTTAATATTTAATTCTTACAATCTTTCATAGATTAAATTTCTTTAAAGGTTCAAAATATACAACTATTTATTTTTCAACTTCCCAACCTATAATGGCTGAATTCAACAACCTATTCAATGAAATTAATAATAGACAATTGTAATATTTTGTTTCCAAACATTCAAATATGTAAGATTACCTTATCAATATTGTCCATGAAGAACTTCAAAAATCAAATAATGGTCAATCTTCTACTCCCTCAAATAATAATATTGTTACACCTACTTTGGGGGTAACTTAACTTATATAATATCTTATTTTAACTCAACAACCTTCAATAATGGAAACACCTCCTATGGCTAGTTCCTCCTCTCCAGATGTATAATCCCTTATGCATGAGATCCATGGTCTATAGGCCAAGGTGTTACATCTTTATCAGGGTGCTAATAGGCCATCACATGCCTTAGATTCCCATGTTCTTTTATATACACCTTTGGCACAACACATAGTGCTAACCCCTTTGAAATTCATATTTGTGGCACCTAAGCTTACTTTGTATGATGGTAAGGGTGACCTAAAGCACCATATATGAGCATTCTACACAACATGTTTGGGCTATGTATCTAATGATTGGATCCTTACTAAGTTGTTCCCACATAGTCTAAAGGATTATACCTTTCAGTGGTTCTATGATATTCCAAATTAGTCCATCACCACATTCAATCCATTGGCATATATGTTTTTGGCACACTTTTCAATCAACATCAATTATAAGGTTTCATATGCTCAAGTGGCTCAACTTAAACAAAAAATCAATGAGCCTATAGCAGAATATGTCTTGCGATATAAAACTATATTGGTAAAGATGACTAGCCCCATTGAATATAAAGAACTCCATGACATATTCAAACAAAGTCTACTACTAACATTGCATGAGGTTATATTATTTAATAAGTTTCCAAGATTCACATATTTATTCCACATAGTGAAAGAAAGGGAATTCAAGATTTTCTCTGTGGCCAAACTAAAGTACACAACTAGATCAAATTCAACTAAGAAGAGTTTTAATAAGCCTCCATACATGGCAAAAACTAATGAAAATAAGAATGATCGAAAGCCCACAGTTAATGCAGCTTCAGAGCCACCTCCTTGCTTGGTTTTATCAACTCTTTCATGAAGAGTTTTCACAAATATTCTAGAATCACCGGCACGTGTTTTATATTAGTTCTTGAAATGCAATGTCATATCTCTCCCTCCCATTAAAGAGGTTGATACAATTATTCCTCTCCTAAATAACTATGATTCTAATGCAGTATGCAACTATCACATGGCACTAGGCCATATTATAAACATATTCATCATTTTGAGACATAATGTATAAGACTTGATAGAGGCCAATATCATTGATGTGGTCACATCTACGAAGGCACCTAAAGTTTAACCAACAAAAACTAAGGCATTTAAAATATTTTTAGATCCATTTCCAAAACATACAACTAATGAGGTAGGAGGCACTTCAAGTGTTTACTACACATCTTAGGCTCATCCGCTATCGACATCCTATCATACTAATACAAAGGATACTCACCCCTACATAATATCACTGGGGTATATCATACTATAGTGTTAGCTAAACCTCTCATCACTTTCTTAGAACATGAGATTATCGATGATGATTTGTGTGTGTGTGTGTGTGTGTGTGTGTGTGTGTGTGTGTGTGTGTGTGTGTGTGTGTGTGTGTGTGTGTGTGTGTGTGTGTGTGTGTGTGTGTGTACTCTTTATATGAGCCTATATTGATCATCATCTTATTCATGTTGTCATGATTGGAAATCGATCAAGTGTCAACATGTGTACCACTAAACTTCTATAACATTTGGGTTATTTAGAGTAGGACATTTATGTGACTGATATAGTTATTTATGGTTTTTATGTCCATGTTCAGAGCTCCATTAGGGGAGATTATACTCCCATTACATGTTGGGTCAACACATGTCGCCACAAGGTTCTTAGTCATACCTAGTGCAGGCACATTTGACATTTTATTGGGTAGGCCATGGATACATTACCTATGTTCCATTCTATCCACCATACACAAATGTCTCAAGTATATACATGTTAATAAGGTGGTTATAGTTGAAGGGCTTCCATATGAGTATCCTCTACCTATCCCATGGGAAATTACATAATAACCACTAGTTACGTGTCTAAGTATAGTTTATATTAGTATACCATAGATTTTAGTTGAGCTACCAGCGTAGGTGAGGTCTACTTATAAAATGTTACCACATATGCATACTCTCCCATGGAGACCCTTATTAGAGAGACCCCTACATCAAAGACATGTTATAAATTCTAGAGAGCCTCTCTCCACCCCTTTCATTTTGAGATCAATGTTATTGAGTTCTTAGGGTTCTTAGCACAAAGCATCCACATCAGCTACAACATCTCCTACCAGATGGGTCCCTAAGAACCTTATAGTTCATAGGCTAGTTTAGTTAGCTTCTCAAATTCCTAACCATACCCCATAGGTAGTGTCAGCTATAGATCACTCAATAGACTTAGTTCCTAGACCACATATACCCTTTCACATAACACACATGATCATTCTACCTTTGTTTAGTACAAGACACCTTGATAGTGAGTCTCTAGTGAGACTCATCAGTTAGTATGTTATTTCCTGCTTGTACATAACTTCATTTATTTTTGCTCCTTGTATATAATTTAATTTTCATGTTACTTATACATAGATTATATTGAGAAAATACAAAAATAATATAATATGTAAAAAACATTCAAATATTTGCTTATAAAATACAAATTATAGATTGTATGCATTTACACATTTGCATTTATTATACTTATTAGGTACTACATATGTTATCTATGTTAGTGTAGTCAGTTTTATCACACATACATGTTTTACTTATTCTTTTAAAGTCTTCATAGATACTTAAAAGACTGAGGTCCACCACACAAATCTAGATTTGCTACTATTTATCCATTAGGGGCACATACATAGATACACAGGTTCTTCATTTGACACATTCACCCATTTAGGGGAATCCTATACATAATTTTGATTGACAAGTTACATCTTTCTAAACTCTATATCATATATTTAGCATTATTTATATCTTGATATTGATCATCATAAACTACTTAGATTTTTTGCCGACTACTATTACTATAAACTCAGTTTATGTACATTTTTGCTCTTACATAGATTTATATCACATGTTCACACATAATTTCATTTCTAAATTTATTAGTATAGACTTGATTTTGCCTCTATGATTTTACATCTATTCAAGGGCATTTAAATATGCCATTTTTCTATGACTCTATGTCACCTCCTTTTATTGTATGTATGCTTTGGACATGTGCCAATATCTTTATGTGTGTTTTCTTGATTGTGTATGTAGACATTAGAACATATCCTTCCATGAGGCTATAATCCAGCCTTGTTTGCTTTATGTGTATGTGGACATTTGAATATGTCCTTGTATGTCTTTTTGTCTCATATTTAGTGATGTGTGCCCATGTCCCTTGTATTATGGTCCCTTGGCCTACTTTGTCTGCCTCATGTGTGTTATATATATGCTTTCATATATGTGTCATGACCATGACACTTGTCTATTTATTTTGCACACTCTAGTTTTAAATGCCATGAGGGACCTCATGCATCTCCTTTTTATCCCTAGGTGTTATGATTGACATCATGCCCCATCCCCCTAGGTAGTTACTTAGTTTATTACTTAGATTTATTGTTCATACACATGATTACATCGTTACATATATATTCATAATTTTGTGAATGTTAGATCTAACATACATCATATATTATAAACTTATGCTTAGCTTATCTTATATTATGATTTCATGTATATACATTATATTGATTTATTACGTAGATATCATATATTCTCAGGGAAACACATATCATGCAAAGGCTTTTTTTAGGACAATTCTTGTAGAGGTTCAACAATTCCCCTCAAAAGAGGGGGTATTCATAGAGATTTTTCATAAATATCAAGCCATTTAAATACATTCAAAGTATAATTTATAACACATAGGCATAGAATACAGAGCTCATTTTTAGAAAAACATATTGGAAAATAGTCAGCTAGAGATTAGAGTTAGTTTGGCAAAAAAACAACATAGTTGGACACTAGCGCCAAAAGTAAACACTAGCACCATAATGTTACTATCCAAGGTAGGGAACTATTATCCAATATCCCCAAAAGTACAAAAATATAGATTTTCTAGAACCACACAATAGTTACAATCCAAGTTTGCATGGATTTAGTTACAAATTATTAGTTTTTACTCAATTTTGCTTAATTTTGCTCAAATTCATACCAATTTACTTATATCAGGGGTATCATGCATGGCATGAACACTCCTATTTTATTTTTAAATACTTAGATATAGATTATTACAACTCAATCTAGAATCCATATGTTCAAAAATTAGATTTAAGGGCATATGCGGGGCACATTATTTTTGTATGCTCACTTATATACTAGTTCAAATGGGATGGAAAACTCCGTGTCACTCTCTATGTTGTACACACCAGACACCATGTTCCAATTAATACACCATATTGATGCCTTACTCTGTCTACAATGGTTGGCATTGTTGCATAGTCCCTAAGCTACATACCCAAGTGCCTGAAGAGGCTATTAGAATAATAATTAGAATAAATATATTTAGCTTATTATGTATTTGGTTATATTGTTATAACCAATATTGTTATTAATTTTCATGGGTTTTATATTTTCTTATTCCCATTAAATCTTTGTTACACCTACCTCCTTGTTTTTAGGTGCTTGTTATTTGCCTATAGATTAGGCTATCTTCATGTTGAATATCATCACATATTCTTTTAGATTAATTCCTTTGTTAAATTAATTATTTATGGAAATTAGAGATAATGGTTAGTAAGACCAAGATGAAGAGGAGGAATTCTTTGTAAAAATATATTGTCAAGGAGGAAACATACCCACTGGAGATAGTTTAAGAAAATACCTCAGATAGCCAAGCACATGGTGGAGATTATCTTGCAATAAGAGAGGACATACTCATTAGGGAGAAGCGTGAAGCACCCAGTGGAAAGCCATGAGAGGAAGAAAATCATTTTTTTTGTGTGACCATCTAAAAATATAGACAAGTAGATAAAATCCAGAGAAGGCCTGAGATGGTAAAGAAAAAGTGAAAGGAGGTAATAAAAGAGGCTCCCATGCCTCACATATATTTCTTACTCACCCATGTTATTTATACATCATACAGTGTTTGGAGGGGAGACCAAAACTTCATTTGGTGATGGTTTACCCTATTTTATGGGTATATAAAATTCTCTCACCTAGGAGATATATGTTGGATCTAACAGAATCAAATTTGGTTGAGAATCAGGTCTAGATATAATGTCTCAAGTTTACTAGTTAGTAAAATCTATACGGTTTGGGAAGGAGACCTAATTTTTATTTGGGCACTATTTTTGGAATGTCAGGAGTTTAAAAAATTCTCTATTCTAAGGGATGATCATAAGAGCTAACAAAATTGGATTTGGTGAAGAATTACATCCATAATTTGCATATGAAGTTTTGCATATGACTAATTTGCTAAAATCATTTTTGATTCTATGGTTTCTTTTATGCATCATTTTATGCTAAGTTTTAATCCACCAATTATAAATTCACTACATTTGTTTTAAATCAAAAAGTGGGAAAATCATTTTTTTTAACTTTTGAAAACCTTATTTTTTTGCCTAGACTAGCCTGAAAAATCACAATTAATTCTGTTGAGAACAAACCGTAAATTAGAATATTCTAAAAATTTACCCATATTTAAAAAAAATTGTCCTCTTCTATCCAAAAAAATAATTTTTGAAAATAGAGTTTTAAAATTTGAGATTTAGTCATTTGTCTTTTTATAGCAATTTTTTAAAAGATAGAAACTTTAAAATCTCACAAACTATAAAGTAATTTTTGCTGAAAATTGATAGCTTTAACCAATTTTAGGTTAGTTTCAGTATCCAAAATAAATCATTGTAAAAATCATTATATTTTTTTTGATTTAATTATTTTCATGAAAATCTAGGTAAAAATGGCTAGTTTGCAGCATTTGTTGTTGCCATATTCTCAAAAACTACATGGTAAAAAGTTGGGCTTGTAGAATCATATGATACTTACGATAAGTGAGTATCAGAACATTGACCAGATTATTCTTGATAAAGAGTCTAGACTAGTTAACCAAATAGATGACTATGATAAACATCATCATGGGGCTCTCATGTTATTGAAACTATTTGTGGTAGACAATTTAATTCTAGAATTTAGAAATGTTGGTAATGCCCCATATTTGTGAAAACACCTTAAGACAAAATATCAAACATCTAAAGCTGGTATAATTATGTACTTGAAAAATCTTTTATTTTTCACTAAGATGCACGAAGGCAATTTTATTTCTAAATATTTGTTGCAGTTAAAAGACATTTATGATTAGTTTAAATAGTGGGAAAACCTATAGATGAGCAAGATCTCATTACTCTGGTTATGTAAAATTTAGCATCTTCTTATGATTCTTTTATAGAATCATTACACATAATTGTAAAAATATAGACATTGGACTTCAAGCAGTTGTCAACTCTTCTCATATAAAAAGAAAGGCAGGAGGAACAATCCATTACTTCAACATCAAAATTTTTAGAAAGTGCACTCATGAAATAGATACAAGATAAAAGTAATTATAAATCTAAATGAAAATATTTTTATTGTAATAAACCTGGTCATGTGAAAAAATATTTTTATAAGCAATAATATGATTTAGAAAATCAGAGAAAGAAGTCATAAACTGTAAATGTGGATGGGTGAGTTTGCATTTGTTGTGACACAATATCAGTCAATAGAGTCAAGACTATAATATTTTAACTCAGGTGCATCAAGACATTACATGTGTCATAAATACCAGTATGTAAATTTTGTAGAATATGATATTTGCAATGAATCATTTACTTTAGGTAATGGTTGGGTTTACTATGTGAAAGGTTATGAAGATGTTCATATTTCATTGAATTCTATTAGTTACACTTTTTACAATGTTCGCTTTGTTCCTAACATGGAAAAAAAAATCTTACCATAAGTGATAACCATGAATCCTAACCTTTGTGTGGAGTTTAAAGGAAGCAAATGCTTGGTAAATAATTTTCATGCAAAGAAAGTCATTGTTATTGGTATTGGTAACAAGAGATTGTATAAGTTGGTTGATCCTAAAATAGCAAAATAGAATGCACTAGCAGCGGTTGAAAGCACTAGTGATGTATGGTATAAGAAGTATGGTAACCTCGGTTATGATAATATGCATATATTAAGTCAAACTAACATGGTGACTAGAATGTCTTCTATTCAAAACTGTCATAATGTATGTTCAGGATGTCAAATAAATAAACCAATTTCAACTTTATTTGGCATTGGTAAGGAACAGAGCTAAGCATGCATTGGATTTGGTACATGTGAGTTTGCATAGTCCAATGTGAACATCTTCAATATCAAGAGCTTTGTATTACTTGTTGCTAATAGCTAACTTTTTAAGGAAAATGTGGGGGTTTTTTTTTTGCATCGAAAGTCATAATATTTCTCTAATTTTATTGCTTAGAAAGCTATAATAGAGAAATAGGGAGGGAAACATGTAAAATCTATTAGATTAATTAATGGGGATGAATTTATCTCTAAAAATTTATGAAATTTTGTAAGAAATAAGGTATAACTAAGCAATATTACACACAATAGAATGATATCATGGCAAGGCAGAATATGATAGTGATGGAGATGGCATGGTGTATGGTGGATATCCATAATATACCATATCAGTACTGGGTAGAAGTTGGGAATACAATATTGTAAACTTTTAATAAAAGTCTCACACAAGCCTTTTCGAATGTAACACTAGAAGAAGCATGGTTAAGAAAAACACTAGATGTAAGCAATCTTCATTTTTTGGATCTACTACTTTTGTATTGAGTAAATTATTCATGTTTGTTAGTTATTGTGAACAAAGAGATGCATACAAATTACTAGATGTATCTACATACATAATTATGGTTAGTAAAGATGTTGATGTATATGAAAAGGTACCATTCTTTTCTAATAATGATAAATCTACTAATAGTAATGTATTGCTACATGTTTATGATATTTTGGGAGCAAGTTATGGTACTAAAATTAAATAGGGTTCAAAAATTAAAAAAAATAAAAAGTGTCAAGTTCTAGTGGTGACAAGAGTGTTTCTCACTCTTATCATTCAGATCAAGAAAACCAATATAAAAGGCCTAAGTGGTACCATACCACAATGAAAGATGTAAGAAAATATGAATCATTGTACTTGTTGGAAGGGAAATCTATCAGGTTAGGAAAATAGGAAGTGTAAGGTGAAGAACAGGTAAATTTTGCTCCTACTATTGTTTCACAAGTATTAAAACCAAGCACAAGTTCACATACCAAAGTCAAACCAAAATGGAAGCTTTCCATGAAGGTTGGTAAAAGAGGAAGGGGCATACATAAAAAACACAATGGTGTTGTGAATAGTAAATGCCCCAAAATTATTCAACATTGAAAAATAGTAGGTGTTGTTTTTTCAAAAATTCAACACCAATATATCTCTTAGGAGATATGTTATGTTGTTTAGTCTTGATGTTTATTCTAATTTTTTTCAGACTTGATCACTCTAACAAACAGGTAAAGCATGACACATCTAAGACATGAAAATAATTTAAGGAACTATAGAATCTAATGAACCCAATATTTAGTACCATTTCCTACTCTACTTGGTGGTTGCAGTGGCTCATTACCCACATACTCCAGTAAGATGGATTAGCGACAATAGGGACATTTGGATATATTGTTGTAATGGTAGTAAACTATATTTTGATTAAGTTCATGTATAAACTTAATTATATTATTGCAATAATGAATAAAACATGTCATTTAGTCATTTAGAGAGGGTATTAGAATAATAATTGGAATAAACATATTTAGCTTATTATGTATTTGGTTATATTGTTATAACCAATATTGTTGTTAAGTTGCATGGGTTTTATATTTTCTTATTCTTGTCAAATCTTTGTTACACCTACCTCTTTGTTTGTAGGTGTTTATTATTTGCCTCTATATTAGGCTATCTTCATGTTGAATATCATCATGTATTCTTTTGGCTTCATTCTTATGTTAAATTAATTCTTTAAAGGCCGTTAGGCCAATTTTCATTCCAGAGTTCTTGAGTGGCTGCAAAGACATTATATACAGTTTCAATTACAATCATACAACTTCAATTACATTTCACAATTTAATTACAGATACATCTACTACACATGGGTAAGCAATGATGTTTTCATAGTGTACTTGAGTTCTTGAGCCACCTCCATAAGAGGGTTAGATAAGCCATCAATCCAATCCAAGCTATTCATAGGTCATGATCCACCAAGTAGGGGTGAATAATGATGAAGTTAAGTCTAGCTTGAGTTCTTGATCCACCCACACATGGGGATTGAGAGGGCCACTAGCTTAGTCCAATCCATTTACCGATTGATCACTATATATCTACACACACATAGGATGTTACTAGGTTTATGCATTGGTTCACATACTTAATAAGGTGTATTTATTCCTTTCCTCTCTCTTATCTCTTTACTCAATTTTGTCTTTACTTTTGATATCTCTTAAGGACTAATCTATGCATGTTTCATTTATAGAACATGTAATGAAGCATGCTTCACATACTCAGATCTAAATTCATAAACTTTGCTTCACATGTAGGTCTAGGTACACTTTTTTTTCTTTTATCCTAGTCATTTCACTTTGCTACATTTCTAGAAAAAAGGGGGGGAAAATGTAATCATCTAAAAATGACACTTGAGTGCTAAGAGTATTACTTGAGACCACCCATCCCTAGCTTAATCCTAGACCTATCTTAGGACCTATTGAGACACTTATCCAGCTTTCATGCTGGCCAAACACACCCCTATACATCTCAAAATTAATCCCAGACCCTTCCTTAGGCATCCAGGCCCTTGGTGCCTCAATTTTTGCCACTTGGACACTAACACCATAAGTGGACACTAGTGCCATAACACTATTGTCATATTTGGGTGTTATTGTCATTTCCCCTCTTTTAAAGTCCAACAGATCTATTTTTAATTCTTAAAGCACCTAGGGTTGGCCTAGACCTATTTCAAACCATGTACAAGCACCCAATCAATATATATACATGAATTTTTACCCTTTATCCACTAGATGGAAATTAGATGCAAATGCACAAACAAGCTTAGAAAAAAGTTATGCATAATCAAGGTTATCAATCTATATTCTACCCTATTTCTACATATAGTCATCTACAACCCTTCTAAGCTTATAATACATAGATTCTAGTCTTAAGCCTCACTCAAAGCACTCAAATTGACATTCATACTAGCTTCACTTGCACTTACACCAACACTTAGGTGGGAAGAACTACATCGAGCTTGATCCTTCCTCAGAGTATTGGTATGTAGGCAACTCTCATCACAGTGGGGTGTTGAGGATGTCTAGCCTATACAAATACCACCACATGTTTACTACTTATGCCAAGTCAAATACCCTAATCATATGAAGGTATGGGGTTTGTATGTAAAATTAGTCACAATAAGTCATAAACAACAAATTAGGGTTTGTCCACATATGAACAGGCTTGGCAGACTCAGACACAGGTGCTCCCAAAAACTTAGAATAGTTCCTACATAGAGGATACTAGCACCATAAGTGGACACTATCACTACAAAGCTACTATCTAGGGTATGACACTATTATTCATGAGAGTTTTTGACACTTGGATCCTATTTATGACACTTAGATCATCTCTTGTACCAGTTTTCAACCTTTGGATCCTTCATCTCAAACATTTTACAGCTAAGTATTCATTTGTCCCATTCATTGCTATTATTAGAAATATCATTTTAGCTTAGTTATTTAACAAGTTAGTGGTAAAATTTATTGTATATTTTATACCTTGGTTTGTTGTACTCATACCCTTTAACAACCTAGGGCTTAAACTCCATAAACCCTAAAAAAATTAATTCGATTCCAAATATTTAGAATGGTTCAACTACATAACATATATTGACACATAGGTATAGATTATAGATGTATATTTTATGTATATGCAATCACATTATAGACACTTGAGCATATATTCATACACACCTAGGTGCATATGCACATAATTTACAAGAACATGAATTACAGGTTTCCACATTCACATACATTTGAGATACATGTTTTCAAATTTAACATATAGATGCACAATATTTTATATCAGTTGGTGCATATTTAAGGGGAATGGTACAAATTATGCACATATACACATTTCCATATCTATAAGGTATGATATTAGTTCATGCACATATGTACAACAACACTATTTACAGTTGAATGACAAATGGTTGTCATTCCACTTCACACTTATCATATTTGTGGTCATGATGGGGGTATGAACATTGTTTATTTCCTTTTGATAATACAATTTTTATTTACATGGAGTGAACTTAAGTGACTTTGAGTGAAACTATACAGGTTGAATATTTAAGCTATATGTAGTGATTAATTTAATTTCTTTGAGTGAACCTGCTATGTACCTAAGGATATGATATATTAATGTATATGGGTTGATGGATATGTTGAAATGTGACACACATTCCCATTATTTAGTTACATGGGTCCAATATATTAGGATAAATGAGTAACTTGTGAAATTAGTGTATTAGGTAATAGTCGACCTACATTGGGATTAGGAGGTTACCCATCCATTGTTAGTTATATAGAAGTGTATATAAAGGAGGTGAATATCATTGTAATGGAATAAATTAAGCATTGAGTCTTATATTGTAAGAGGATATTTAAGGTTGTCCCCTCAGAGAGACATTATGGAGTTATTCCTTCCTAAAGGAGTATTGTATGGTGTTGCCCTGTCATACGAGTATTATTCTATTTCTACATATATTGAATATTTAAGCATCTTGGCCCACCAATATTTATTGTGTTATGTTAATATACATTATATTATATAAATTTTAAATATTATAAGTTTGGAACATAACAAGTAGTATTAGAACCTTGATTTGGGCAATTTGTGTAGGGTGAAACCCTAGTTTTTGTGGAATTGTTAATATCTTGCAATTAGTTGTGAATTTTTGTACAATTTTTTTACTAGAGCTAAAGAATAGTTAAAATAAGTCATAGTAAAAATTTTGAAGTTGTATGATCAATTTTGAGGGAGTTAATATTTTAGGGTTTGTAATAATTTCATCATATTTACTGAAATATAAGGAATTTTTTTGTGAAATTTTTACTAATACTGTATCAACATGCAAAAGAGCTATAGTCAAAATTTTAGAATTTTAAAAAATGTTTCGAGTGATTTATTGTGATTTTATAATTTTTCATAGGTTTGCTCTACAAGATGAATTTTTTGGAATTTTTTCACAAAATTTTTGCTAAAGTTCCACTATCATACAAAAAAATAATAGTCAATTTGGGACTATTTTGATTAATTTCACATGAATTATTGAAATTTTAGGGTTTGTTCATTAACCCTAGTTTATGTGTGGATCATGGAGTTATATTTTTTAATGGAAAAGAGGATATCAATGCTAGAAAATAGTGGATCCTTTTTAAGAATAATTATTGTTATAGAAGCACATGGAAAAATGCTTTGTCATTTCATTTCAGGGGTCTGACACAACTCTGGTGGGCTCAACAAGGAGTCAAAAGATGGAAGTTTTCATGGGAAGTAATGAAACAACTTTTTGTCCATCGATGGGGTATAAAATAAAAAGAAAATACAAAAGAGGAAAAAGAGAGTGCATATGAAGAAGAAGAAGAAAAAAAGAAGAAGAAAAAGAGGATGGAAATAATTATGATGAGGAAGGATCTACAAAGGATTCAAGAGGAGAGGTTGAGGATCATGATGTGGAAAAAGATGAAGAAAATAATTTTGATGATGGAAATGAGGAAGAGTATGCAAGTGTTTATGAAGAAGAAGAAATAGAGCATAATAATGATGATGAAGAGGCTAAAAATGGTGTAGAAGGAGAGGTAGAGGATCTCAAAGAGGATGAAGAAGTATTGGGTTCAAAAAATTTGGCTCCAAAGAAATCAAAGTCAATTTTTCAGTTTCATGGATCCATTCAAAAGAAGAAGGTCATTGTGTCCATAAACCCTAGCAACAAGCATAACTTCATCAACATGGATGTGGCCCAATATCTATAAGTTCAAATCAAGAATATCAAATAGGCTTAAATAGATGGTCAAAATATTCAAGTTTTTGAAGATTTGAAGCTCACTATGGACAAATATGTTTTGCATTCATATTTTTATGCTTTGGATATGGATGGTGTGGATATGGTTCTTGGATATCCATGGTTAAATAATTTGAGAATAATCAATATTAATGTTCATAAGAAGTTCATGACATTTTAGTATAGAAAAAAGGTCACTTTATAGGGTATCATAGTTGGAAAGGCACAGATAATAGTCAAGGTAGAGCATGAAGATGACATTGAAACATGTAATAAAGAGCATAATAAATATTTTAATGAAGACATAAATGAAGAAACAACACAAGCATAAAAGCACACTTCATCTATTCAAGAGAAAAAAGATCACCAAAGGAAAATGTGGAAGAGGTAGAAGAAAAGGTGGAAAAGGTCAAAGTATCATAAAAAGTTGAGGTATATAGACACCCACATCATCATGAGAGAAAACAATCACGGAGCCATGGTTATACAAGTAATTAGAGTACCAATCACTATGGATATGTATGGAAGCAAAAAAATAATTACTATGGTCAGGTATGGATTTAGAGTAGCGCAATGGCATATAGAACATGGAATCAGTGGAAAAATTACTATGACTATGCATATAAGAATAACTACTATGGTCATGCATGGAATCAGAGTAACACAATGGAATATGATACATGGAATAAAATATAAAATGATTATGTATGGACAATAATGTAGTATAATTATGATAACGAATGGAATTAGAGATGTGTAATGGCATTTGAAAACAAGGTTAGAGAGTTATTACTAACCATGATCACATACTAATAGTTAGATGATCGAGATTGGAGACAAGTGTGCAAGTTTGAAGCACATTCATTACGTGGTTTCTTATCATATTTCATGGTTGAAATACATCAAGGAGGGAAGGAATGCCATGTACTTGTTGATATGATATATTAATGTATATGGGTTGATGGAGATGCTGACATGTGACACACATCCCCCTTTATTAGTTATATGGGTCCAATGTATTCAAATAAATGAATAAATTATGGAATTAGTGCATTGGGTAATGGTCGTCCTATATTGGGATTAGGATATTGTCCATCCATTGCTAGTTATATAAAGGTCTAACTAAAGGAGGTGAATATCATTGTAAAGGAATCAAGTAAGTGTTGAGTCTTTTATTTGGTAGATGGATATTGAAAGTTGTCCCCTTAAAGAGACATTGTGGGGTTATTCCTTCTTAAAAGAGTATTGTATGGTGTTGTCCTGCCATAAAGGTATTATTCTATTTCTACATATATTGAATATTTAGTAATATTGTCCCACCAAAATCTATTGTGTTGTGTTGATCTACATTATATTCAACATATTCCAAATGTTATAAGTGTGGATCATAACAAAGCTTCGATGTGGGTAATTTGTGTTGGGTGAAACCATAATTTTGTAGAATTGTTAATATCATGTAATTAGTCATGAATATTTGCACATTTTTTTTATAGAAGATGAATAATAGTTTAAAGAAGTCACAATAAAAAAATTGGGGTTTTATGATCAATTTTGAGGGAGTTATTAATATTTTAAGGTTTGTAATGATTTCATCATATCTACTGAAATATAAGGAATTTGTTTTTGAAATTTTTACTAATACTGTATCAACATATATGATCTACATTCAAAATTTTAGAATTTTTTCAAATGTTTTGAGTGATTTATTGTGATTTTATTATTTTTCATAGATTCGCTCTACACGTCGATTTTTTAAAAATTTTATCACAATTTTTTAAATAAAGTTCCACTATCATACAAGAAAACAAAAGTCAAAATTTGGGACTATTTTGATTAGTTTCACATGAGTTATTTAATTTTTTAGGGTTTGTTCATTAACCCTAATTTATGTGTGGATCATGGAGCTAGATTTTTTTAATGGAGAAGAGGATATTGATGTTAGAGAATGGTGGATATATTTTAAGAAGAATAATTGTGATGGAAGCACATGGAAAAATGTTTTGTCATTTCATTTCAAGGGTCCAACACAACTCTGATGGGATCAATTGGAGTTGAAAGATGGAAGTTTTCATGGGAAGTACTTTTCATCGATCGATGGGGCATAAAAGAAAAGGAAAATACAAAAGAGGAAGAAGAGAGTGCTTATGAAAAAGAAGAACATGATTCAACTACATAATATATATTGAAACATCAGTATAGATTATAGGGGTATATGCCATGCATATGCACTCATATTATATACACTTGAGTATATATTTATACACACCTAAATGCATATGCACACAATTTACAAGAACATGAATTACAGGGTTCCACATTCACATACATTTGAGATACATGTTCTCAAATTTAACATATAGATTCACAATATTCTATATTAGTTAGTACATAATCAAGGGGCATGGTACTAATTATGCACATGTAAACATTTTTATATTTATAAAGTATGAAATTAGTTCATGCATATATGCACAATAACACTATTTATAGTTGAATGACAAATGGTTGTCATTCCACTTCACACTTATCAGATCTGCGGTCATGATGGGGGCATGAATATTGTTTATTTCCTTTCGATCATGTATTTTTTATTTACATGGAGTGAACTCAAGTGACTTTGAGTGAAACCGTACATGTTGAATATTTAAGCTACATGTAGTGATTGATTTAATTTCTTTGAGTGAACTTAGCCTGTTGGTTCTTTTTTTTACCTATGTAGTTATTTGGGTTAGTACATTGCATATTTTTACTCACATTCATGAGGGTTGGGACATCATGTCATCCCAACCCAAAACCCTGTATAGTTACACAAAATTTGGTGCACAATCACCCTTACTCTCCATATGCTTTAAAAAGGAAACACAAGTTTCTTTAATGCTTCAACAAGGAAGCATCATCTATAAAAACTTGTAAGGGAAACATTATTTTCACCAACACACAAGGGTACTCTTATCCTTATTCTTTCAAAATTTCTAAAATTTAGTTTTAGATTACAATTGCCAATCTATGGAGATTGATTACATGTTGCGCTATTGAGTAACCTGCATAATTAGAGCTTCATATGAAGGACAAAGTGTATTGTACACAGTGAAGTATATTTTATCATTTTAGTCTAGCAATTCTATTACTAGAATAAAGGCAGGCATTTGTAGGTACTAAAATCAAATCTTTGCTACTTGATCATGACAAGCTTGACACACATTTACCATGCATGACTTTAGTACATAAATAAGGTCCTAATCTGCCATTCTCTCACACTTACATTCTATATTATAAGTTTGACCCTTGTTTTTTATTGTTATAAACTATGTGAATCTCACTATTTATTTCAAACCTACTTAATATCTTGCATAGACATCTCTAAACCTTTAGTTCGATCCACCTGTACATAGGTCAGTTTTGCCATATTTGGTCACTATCACCAGTTGATACTGACTTAATTTGGTTGGTATCAATCTACTCTCAACAATGATTATTTTTAAAAATTAAATCTCTACTTAGGGTTGACCCATTTGTCTAGTGTGTCAGTGGTGTGAAAAATTACCAATTAAACTCATATATAAACAAATAAAGGTCTCATTCAAAAGGAACTTGACACCTATTAAGAACACATCTATACACTATTTCACATAAAAAAATCTGCTCTATTCCTTCCCAATTGAAAACTTATCACTAGGAGTAATCACAAGCCAAGTTTGAAGTACACTAAAACCAAGTCAAAGCAAGCATTGTCAAGTATCAATGTTGAATCATTAGTTTCATATAGTGAAGAAACACAATTTCACAATCACACTAGGTGGGAGAACTACGTGTGACTTGATTTCTTTTATCAGAGTATTAAATACGAAGGCAACAATCAATATCAAACAAATGTGATTGGAGTCAGCTCAATCCATTACACTTTCTTGATTTTTACACGTTCCTAGCTTTCACAAGCACACATGGAGTTTCAAGGCAAAAAATATTAATTTGTGGAGCTATGCAGATCATCAGGGTTTGGGATTGCAAATAGAAAGCATTTAAAGATAGACAAACGTGATTGTATGGTCACATCCCATTATTTTTACCCAAGTCAGCACTGACCAACATAGGTTAGTGTCGAGCAACATAAGTCAATACAGACTGACGATATTAACTCAAATCGACAAAATTGATCATGCATAGACAAAGAATTAGTTCTAGAACTAAATAAACCACATTCCTACTTATACTGATTTCCACTACCCAAATACTGTCATGGTTAGACAACGACCCTCAAAAGCTGAGTACTCATCCCTTTATTGTTCTTACTAGATTTAACATATGTCGCTTGTCTAATCATTACAATCAATTTAAGTATTTTACATTCAAATGTATGTTTAAATGTCATATCTTAATATTTGAATCCAATATATAATAATATCCTATTAAGGTTAGTCTTGATTGCATTAATCTAAATTAGAGTAAAACACATACGTTGTTCATGACAATATATGGTTGACAAAATATCTCAAAGAGAAACTTATTATCATTGAGATGCCACCTATTTCAATAATGTATTGGGTAATTGAAAAACTTCAGTAGATGCTATAGATTATATGGACATATGTGACATATCATTGAACTTTGCACGTGTATTTGGTTAAATTTTGTCAAATCTATAACTTGAAATGCTCCCAGCTCACTTTGAAATATTTCACCACTTTCATGTTTTATATGACTTTGCCCTTCCCCACCACTTTACCGTTACTCAAGTTCACCATGAAACAATATGTCTCCTCCCAATACAATATAATCCCACACTATAACTCAATTTTTATTGTCACCTCTACCTAAAATATCAAATTATTGTTGCTTAATACATACACAAAAAATGAAACATTATTAATATTCATAAATTTCAAGTGAAATACAACTTATGATGTACTCTTTCTCTTTACAAACCTTCCATCACCAAAACATCAAAGTAACACTCATCAAAGCCTAACTCCCACCTTACGGAACTTCTTCTTGTATATAATATGCATATCCAAATCCCCTTTGAAAGGATAGGCAAGGCACGCGGGCAGCGAGTAAGTAATAATGGGGAAAAGAGAAGTGGAGGAGCAACACAGCATTGAAGCAAATGGATTGCATTTTGCTTACGGTGACCAGCCGCCATTCATTGTTAATTTTAACATGCGCCTCCCCCAGGGATCCAGACAAATCCTCGTTGGTGCCAATGGCTCAGGTGATAAATTGCTCCTCTTTACATGATAACAACTAGAATGGGGAGTGCCAACTTTTGTACTCACTCACTTTTTGTTTTAAAAGAGAATGCAAAAGAACAGTCTCAGATCTGTCAGCAGTTAGGATTGAAGTATAGAAATTGATCCATTCAAGAATAGGAAGGACCTCATGGGAAGTTCATGCACTGGGTTATTCTATTCTATTCTATACAATGCTCTTAGAAGCGTATTAATCCTTCTATTTGTGCTTTCTTCATGCAAATGAAAAATGGGTTTGTAACTGTGAATAGGACTTTATTCTATCCCTGAGAAACAGGGAACGAAGAGATCAATTCGATACTGAAGAAGAAGACTGTCATGTACCTCAAAACCGAAGAAGACAGATTGGACAATATGACTGATGGGAGAATCGTTTTGCAAGAAATAAGAAATGGAACCTCAGATATGTCTGCAAGAAGACAAGAGAGGAATCGCATAAATCAAAGGTTGATAGAGAAGGTGCCCCTTATCAAGTTTGACTGAGGTGAATGGCAGTATCAGTTTAGGGCTTGGATTGGGAAGATGGATAATCAATTTAGACTAAATCCTATGGCATTACACTGGGAGGGAACAGCATTTGATTGATGAAAAATGGTTGAGCGTGAGCCGAGAGATGATGATGACGATGTCGGCTGCGGCGGCTAGAGTGGTTGCCAAGATATAACCACTTGAGAAAAAATTGTAGTTGCACTTTTCCATAGTTTTGAGGCTTATACCCAAGAAGATTATTTCTTGGCCCTTGGAAATAAGAAGCAGCCGGACACAAGGGCATATTACTACATAATTTTGACAAACAACTTGGTTGAAAAGATCTCCCGTTTGCAGGTGGTTAATATGTATATAAATTGTTTGAAGGAGCCCATTATGGGGTACGCATGAAAAAACTTAGACATTCCGTTGCACGGGTAAAATAAAGAAAATCACACCCAAAAGAGAAGAGATGCCATGATTTGAATAGAGTACAAAGCACCTGGATAATTGTACTTCACAAATATGAATGATTCTCCTTAATTGGATATTTGATTGCTTTAAATACATATCTAGTAGAAAACCTTGACTTTCTTCAGTCCCAATGATGTCACAAGACGACATCTCAAGGAACCCAAAGTCAAAGTTTACACACATCAACATCTTCCCTTAAACTGGAATTTGGGACACAAGATGGAAGTTTACACACACGAACATTCCCTCCTAAACTTGATTTCGGGATACAAATGGAGAGGTATCATTACATAACGTATTCTCTGAATGACAACTTTTCCAACGACAACATATTTTCCAAAAGGTGATGGTGAGGAACATATGTTGAAGCAAACATGATCCGACTATGATGCACAACCAGAAAAAGCTAAAGATCAACCCTTGCTCTAAGTGAGATGCATGTACTTCGCAAGAAGGCATGATCCACGAATGGCTGTCCCACAGCTACTGGGATGTTTTCCACAATCACATGCAAATAAGAAGAAAATTGCCCACAAACAAAGCCACCATCATGGAGATTTGCAACGCCTGGCATTCTCGAGGATAAGCCTCCAAGAATGAATGATTGATACACACGACAAGATGGTCTTCCCATTAATGCATTTGTCTTCCACAATACTCTCATGGGATAAACAAGAAGCAATGATGAAAAGATACCATTAGTGCCATCAAGAAGAGAGCGATGCAAAATCATGCAATCCAATAATGAATCATCTACCATGAGATCTGAGCAGTTATAGTGTTAGGAAAATAACTAATAAGATGTTATCAAACAAGAGCTCAAATGTTGCGATAACCAATTATCAATTTATACAGATTTTAAATTCACAGTGGGTAGTAATCCAAGACTTCGCCATCTGCGCTTCTTCATAATTATATGACGACTATGATGGCCGCCATACCAATATGTCTAGTGATAAGAAGGTTGATAGCTCAATTGAGAACAAGAATGCCCCTATCTCCCATTGGTATCCTAATATGGCTTCATTGTGCTCTGATTCTTGCTGCTAAGAAGAAGAAGAATCCACTGATGCTTGATGATCTTCCCACTTGTTTATCAGTGGAAGAAAAATCACGACGACCATCATCTTCCAATGTGGTCTCAGGGAAGCCAAGGCCTACCCTCTCTTGTTGCATCTCTGGCTTCATAGGAGTGAAAATATCCTATTCATGCTTACCGAGTCCAGCACCTGTATAACTCATCCACTGAAGCAATTTGGAACCACTGTCTTTTGTATGCTTCTCAAAATCACCAATGCAAAGACAAGAGTGCTCGTTGGTGACAACCAAAGCATGATCATAGAGATATGCATAAGAGGAAGCAAAAGAAACATCATTATCAAAAGAATTTGATTGTCTTGCAATATATCCTTCAAAAGAGGCAGAAAAGTCAATGACATTCGATAGTGAAGAACTAGATATGTCGGGAATTGCTCAAGTATTTCTTCTCTCTCCATATCGATCCATGAGATTATGAATGATACATTCAATAGTGCCATTCAAAATATTAAGTCTATAATTCCAATCATCAACATGCTCATTATAGTTTTCACAAAGAGTAGTAACAACTTTGGAATTTTTATCAATGCAATCCTTCATATGAACATGAGCATTCCTTAATTCAACAATTTCCTTCACAAGGAATTAATTATAGAGTTTCAAATTTTGGATGTCCGCGTCCTATGTTAGTTGTTTCAAAATTAAAGTGACCTCTTCAGAAGACCTGACATTGCCTCATGCCATGAAGCACCCTCCTTAATCTTGTGACTCCCAAGGTGGATGACCTCATTTGGTATATTGGTTTCCATGTTCTCCATATGGAACAACAACTCACGAGAGACGCTACATGTACCCCATCAAGCCTTTTCTTTGCATTAACAAGTTCTGTATCATCACCCTTGATAATGCCCCACAGTGCATAATTTTGCAATCCTTCCTTTCTTTTTTGACTCTAGAGATATGATTATCCCATGTAAGCCTAATTTTAGGTTTAAAGTACACCACTTTCGATGGATAAAATGGTGGGGTTATTTGGAACAAAAGACAATAACAAAGTATTCCATCAAATTCCTCGTAAAAGATTTATCCAAAATTAAAAAAACTTATTAAAAACTGATATTGAATGTGAAGCTTATGCCCATAGTGATAGTCTAAAAATGCAATTTGCAGGCCTTGACAAGTTGTTTTACATCTTAAAAGTAATAGATTAAAAAATATATTTAGATACCTTTTTTTGCATATAAGCACAATCTGCCATTCTTCATACAGATTTTTTCTAAAAATTGGACAAAAACTGAAATTACCTAAATATGGGCAGTTGAATGCCCTAACAGGGGTTTGTGGACCATTTAACACTTTGTGAACCAATCACATATTAAGATGGCCATTTATGCGATATGGGTTGAATCTTGTTTTGCTCATAACTATATCATCCATGGTCAAAATATCAAAATAAATACGTGCTACACATCTATTGGTACGAGCTAAAAATGGTGATGTCAAATTGGAAAACATGCAGATATTTTTTTGCAATCCTCAACAAAAGTTTTAATGTTCTAAATCTTCCAAAGTTGAAATCTTTGTGATCTGATGATGAAATATGAAAATAAAATATTCGTTAGAATCCTCTTTCAAAGAACACACCATAGAAACAAATTTTTGAAGTATTCCTTTGTTTTCTTGCTTCTATGAAATGAAGTTTTGGCCTCTTGAGATAAGCTTCCACTTGTCTATATCAATCGACAGGACTCTGCTTTGCTACATCCTTGCCTAGACTTCTCAAGTCTTCATATTCACAAGTATATTTGTACATATGAACATCTTCGTGCAACAAGGGAATAAAGAAACTAGCATTCCATTTTAAAGATAGCATAAAGAAACTCATACCAAAACGAGAAGAGCCACCAAAATTGGGATGGAGTTCAAGGTACCCAAATAATTGCACTTCATAAAATGCAAATGACTCTCCTTGTTTGGATGATATTGCATTTTGGGATATTTTATCCCTTTAAATATGAACCTAACTTTTATTGCCTAAATGCTATTTACATTTCTTATATAGGGATAACCTTGACATTATTTGATTCCAAGGATGACACAAACCAATAACCCAAGGGGCACCGAGTCAGTTTACACACACTAACACCCTCCCCCATAAACTTGACTTGGAGCAACAAGATGGAAGTTGCACACACACTAACAACGTAAAGGATTTGGAGTCTAGTACCTTAGAGGAGGCCACTCAATAGTAAAAGGCCTATTTAGAAGTGGTTAGTAGTTAATTCACAACACGTGCAACTTCTGAATTCCCCATGGCAGCAGAGATCAACACTAAGGTAATGAGAACTCAATTTCTCTTTGGTTCTAAATGTTAAGAGTGTAAAATGCATCTTTTTGGGTCCCATCAAGTTACCTTTGATTGTGGTACTCCTTTGAATTATGTGTCATATATATTTAATATTTGTATTGGGGTTAGAGCCTTTATGGGTCGGCCTACCCTTTTGTAACATGTTGATAGGTATATAAATAGAGGTTATTCCTCCTACCTATTACAAGCATTTTATTCATATTTCAATTCCATTATATATTGTGATATTATTCCATTGGATTCTTTTGACACCTCCACGTATTTGTGTTCTCTCTTTTGCGTGTGGAGTTTATTATTTGTTCAATTACGGACATGTGTCATGCATCTCACATGGTTTCAGAGCCTAGGCCTTAAAACTCTTTAGGTTTTGGTCCTTTGCTACTGCGAAGGTGCACGAAGGAGTGGCAATAGCTCACAATGTGTTGGTCCTTTTCTAAAGGTTGTTTTTTCTGCTGAAGAGGAGAGATCCAACAAAACTGTGAGCAATGGACAATTTCTGATGTTAGATAAGAATTATTTGCGGACTTTGGAGATAGTAGAAACTTGTTTAAAGAGAATTGGTTTTGTGAAGCTCTCCTTGCATGAGATTTTGTCCATATAGGAGAAGTAGGGTTTCTAAGGTAACCCCTATCTAGGCATGACATTTCCTAGATTTGATTACATTTTTAGATTCCTTGTGAAAAATCGTTAGGGGTCCAGTTTTTGTTTGTTGTAGATTTCCATCATTTTGCCTTTCAAAATTGCCTTTGAAGTTTGGTGGTACCCTGATGACTTGGTGCTAGCATGCAGTTGCGTGGTGGACCGAGTGTTGAGAGTGAAGAAGGTTGGAGAGGAGGTAGAGTGGGCGGTCATAAGTGCTAGTGGCAGGTGATTAAGCATGTGGTGGGTGAAGGATTTTTGTTGGGGTACTTTTAACAAAACCTTGGCATAGCCATATATGGGTGTATGTGCGGGTTGTTGGGACCTAAATTGTCGCTATACAATTTGGTTCAGCTTGCGATGTTTATTGAGGAATGAGGGTGCCCTTATATGAAAAATTTAAGTGATTAAGACGAACACTATTAGTGAAGAACATCCTAGTTGTCTTGAAGGTGAAGTCTGCAATTGGATAGATGAATTGATTAATGATTTTGCAATAGGGGGTTGGTTTAATTTGATAATCTAGGGCATGGTCCATGGGGATGAGTCATTCATGTGGAATTTGGACTTTTGAGTGCACGAGTAATAGGACACACTTAGTACCAAGCCAAAATGATTGAGGGATCTGTTGAAGGGCATAAATATTATGTGGTGGTAATATCATTTTCGTAATTATGAATGATGTATGTGCTCAAGGCATCTCTCCATGTGGACTCATTACGAGTAAATGATTTCTAATGGTGTATAAAATGGGCTCACTATTTGATAGAATGCAAAACATGAATTAACAGTCTTCATTATTTGAAAGGTTATAATTGTGACCCTTGTGCATGGATCCACCCAAGGCTTCTCGCTTCTATTTATTGGCCTTTTATATTTATACATGTAACTACATTGTGTAGCATTGAAATGGGATAGGTTGAGAAATAATTGTATGAATGAGAATAGAGGATTGAGCTTTGGTGAATGGGTTGAATCATATAAGGATGGAGGAGTCGAGTTTGGGGCGATGCCTTGGATGTTCTTGGAGGCATAGACGGCTCGCATATCTCTGTGGGAAGATATTGTAACGTAACGAATGGCAAAGGATTTTAATGACAATTCGAGCTTGAAGAGCTACTTATTGGGGGTCGCATTATTCTTCGCAAAATATTGTTGAGGGAAATCAATTTGAATGCCTCATATCGATGAGCATGGTTGGGAGTAGTAATTTCTTTGAACTATACTCCATGAGTTTTTCCCTTCATATGAAGAGACCCTTTCCTCGCAGGCATTGAGACCTGATCTTCATGTTAGTAAAACGGCTATGCCATAGCTTCTTAGTATTTCATGTGCGGCCAAACAATGGAAAGGCGATGCAATTGATGAAATTGGTGCGGTTATCTCCTCTGCCAATGCCATGATGGTGCTACTTGTGATGTCTTTGTCGAAAAAAGTTCATATATAGGTTGGATTGCACAATAAAAGTCTTTGATTCATAATAGAAATGGGTATGCGTAGGACAAAATCCAACTTTGGCATAGATGGAGGCTAGTCGTGGACTGTGGGTTGAATGGTGGAGGTGGGGCTTTGATGCAAAGAGAGGGAGTCTAAAGATATAAATGTCAAGGCACATCATGTATTGTGTGAAGCAGATGAGCCAATTATGCTTGGTCAACCGATGGCTTGAGCACCCAATACTTTGAAGCAATGGATGTAAAGTTTGAACTATGTTTGGGGAGAATGATCCCACACGCATGCTGAAAGGGGGCTTTTTATGGTTTTTATGTAAAATGCAAGCTATGTTATAGTGAGAAGTCCACAGGATGGGTTGTGCTCCAAGGGCCGTGAGGCCTATCCTTTTAAAGGGTGGTGCATGCAAATAGGTGTAAAGCTTAAAAAAAACCATGGGTTTAGTTCCACATGCAATGGTTATATTGCAAATACGGTGAATATCTAGAAAGTTGTTGGCATACTATATTAGGAAGCTCCCACAAGGGGGGGAGGGGAGGTGGGCCTTAAGCCAAAGCAATTATATGAAGATCTCATTAGACCATCAAAGACCATAGGTCATCAAACCAAATTTCTAATGGGCGTCACAAGCGAAGCAAAAGAAAGTGTGGGGTATTCGCAGGACAACGAAGGTTGATTGAGAAGCTAAACTTAATGACGTGACAAAAAGAGTATAGTTTTGGGAATTTGCCCTTAGCTTTGCATGAGGAAGCTTATGTCCGAACATGTAACAAAGGAAAATTGCTTGTTGGGATTTTGCCCATTATTTTTGCAAGGCCTAGACCTTATCAAACAACAAGCTTGTAGAAGGCCTTATCCAGGGTTTTGCCCATAAGGCATGTGGGACCTATAGGGCAAGGCCCAAAAGCACAACAACATGCCACATGGCACTAGGTGATGGGTATAAATTCAATGGCTGTCACATAAGTGAGGTTAATTTTTTTATTAAAATGTCAAATTTTAATAGTGGTGCATGGGTCTGCTTTCTACATGGAGGGCAGCAATGTTTTGCCCATAAAATTCGATCCGCAACTCTGTTTGACCTCCCATTTGTTGCACTAGAAAGCTCGTTTGGAGAGCTACATGGTATGTAAGATTTCAACACAATTGATGTAGATCCTAATTCATGTTCATGACTGCGTTTCAATGTATTCTTGTTCCTTGCAAAGAAAATGACAATGCATAGGTAAATTAGATTGCTGGGAAAGAATTGGTCTTTGTTGGATAAGTAATTTTCTTCAAGTGATGATATGAACACACTGCCCTTGTGTTTGCCCACGATCAGTTGCCATTTGAAATGCTTATGCATGTCAATGATTCATATGCCCATGGATATGATCTGTTTCTTGAAGCCGCCATTTGTCAACCAATTTCTCACACATTGTGATAATGATCACTAACTGCACATACTAAAGGGTTCAAGGTGATTCTTGATTGGGGTCATGCCTATTTACACTCAAGGATTGAAATGTATACATGCCGATGCCTTTCATGTGACAATCCATTTGACAAATGTCATTGGATCCTTTACTTCTCAATTGTGGTCTTCTTGATCAAGGATGTGAATGGCTTCTTCCAAGTGGAATGGGCATTGTGACACAATATTCTAATCCACTGCCAGATGTCCTTGGATCCATTGCTCCTACATTACAAACATTTTGCCTCCAATTACTGGGTTGATCCTCTACACATCAAATATGTATCTTGATTGGTTTCATTGCTAAGATGTTCCAGCATGTTGCCACATGTTGATGGATCTGGAGGTGCTCAAAGATGCTCTCCTTATTCTTCTGGGATCCTTTCCTTCAACCTCAAGCGATCTCTTCACAGCTGTTCTATATATTGACGAAGCATGCCTTCATCTTGATCCTTTTGCGAATTTGAGAATGCTTTTGTTCTAATGAATTCACCATTATATCATCTTGTATTTTTTATGCGAAATCATGCGTTGCTAAGTAGTTTGACTGTTAGTCCATGTCATGAAGAATACTATTAGTGTAGAGCAGAGCTCATGGAATTCTAAGGTCTCACAAGACTAGGAAATTGTCATCAATCTGCAGCTTAAAGTGTAGTATGGCATGTGGAAAGATTGTAAAAAATCCCTGTACTGTCTTATGATTGGATTCTGGATTTAATCTGTGTTGCACAATTGTTTGTTTAAATTCTGCTACTACATCAGTTCTTTCCTATGGTCACTGGAACAATTATTAAATTATTAGTAAAAGCTCTATGTAAGAACAAATTTTATTCATGTGTATCAGTTGCATTGTCTGTTGCTGTTCATGCAGGGTGTGTTTCAGACGTAGCTTTGCAAGGTATTTCATGAATTCTGTAAGTAGATGCAGAATGTTGCCCAATGGGTAGTAAGGTGCCAGTCTTGGCAATCTGTTCAGACCTTCATTAAATCTTTTCCCTTCTTGTTTGTGAGAATTTTGTGTTTCACGGCAGCATATTATGCCTGAATTCTGTGTTTTTAAGAGCTCTGCATTTTTGTTGTTGAATATCTCATGGATTCTTTTTATTGGTCCAGTGCACATTGGCATTGCGATGAGTTTATTTAAAACAATGTGCATGGGTCTGTATTTGAGCTGGGAGTGAGCTGAATATGTATAATATTCACCTCTTTGCTGTAGATCTTAATTATTCCAGGTAGTGGGCATTTAGTGTGTTATTTAGAAATAACTTTTCTGATACATGCGTTGAACTCTACTCATTATTCAGATCTGGGTTTCTCATTGTATTTAAATGCTTCAAGTTTTGTGGGTTTGTGAGAAGAACTCGTAGGAAACACATCCCTTTGGCTTGTGTAGTTTGAAGTGCGAGAGAATTGGTCCTTTCTCTGATTTGTTGGAGCAGTTGTGTCATTGTTTGTGTTCATTTGCAGCCTCTGTATCGACATGTTTGTAGTTTGTCATTGGGTGTGGAATTCCAAGTGAAATTTGTTCATATTTTGTGTGAATTCTCCATGAGCTTCAAGAGATCTTGCTGATATGATAGTTCCTTCATTTACTGGGGTGAATAATTGGTTCATTTTGGGCATGGTAAATGGGAATACAAACCTGTAAGGTCATCCATTATCCATCTGTGATTAGGTTCTGATATGGATTTCATTATGTGAGCAAGTGTTTATACTATTAGTGATAATAATTGGGCATATAAACATAGTTGGCCATGCTTATTTGTCTGTATCTGATGCGTATACATAGTATTGAGCATAAATGCATGTGAGAACCTCTTAGGGATGCCCCTCTTGGTGTTGTATAGCCTAAAGCGTGGAGAGTAGACCCCCTCATTGTATGTTGTTGCTTGTGTCCAAATCCTACTAAGAAGAAGAGTGAGTCTCAGAGGCATTGCTGAAAGGTTCATCCCATCCCCTTCTCCATTAGGAAGCTAGGGTGCCGATGAGCACCGACATGGGCTTAGCCTACTTGGTGGCATGGATGGTGCAAAAGTGCCTGTGGTTGGAGGTCAAGGGGTTGATCCCCCACCCTGATCCTTGCTTGGCTTTTGTTTGTTGTGCCGCAATTTGGTGGTTGCGCAGGCAATTGTGTTTGACGGTTTCACATAAAATAGTGTTCTGTTGTGTAGGGTGTGACTTGGAATTAATGACGAGGTAGTGCCATGTGGCAGCTCATTCTATATATGCCAACAACCAATGTGAAAAAAATAAAAAATTCAAAAATCCCCAAATAATTGGGTTGAGCTGGCCGACACATGTTTGAGTGTCATTGGGCCAAATTTATGCCTATTTATGTCCATTGTCTAGTCAACATTTTTAGACAAATCAACAAGAGGAGTTCTCATGATGGTGATCGCAAGTGTGGTCATAAAGGAAAAGAGAAGCAGCACAAGGAGTGTACCTACTGTGGCAAGCCTAGACATATTGAGGATACTTGCTTCAAGAGGATGAAGGATCTAGTGAAGGAAGTCAAGGATCTGAAGGAGCGCTAAGGTAAGTCAAATGGTAATGGCTAGAATAATTCTCTTGTTGCACATATTTCTCAAGATTTTCATGTTTGTAGTTCCAATTGGGAATCCATTATTGTGGATGCACTCATCCAATGGCCAAGGATGATAGTTTGTTCTAAAAGCTTGACAAAGCTGATGATGAGAAGGTTTATATAGCAGCTGATTCAACTCTTACCATTGCTGGTAGTGGTGATGTGCTAGAAGATGGCATGATAAGGGATGTTTACCATGTTCTTGATTTGAGTGTGAATCTGCTGTTTGTTTTCCAAATAATTCAACAAGGAAAGAAAGTTGAGTTTTGGTTGGGGAAATTTGTTGTGAAGGATATTAACAATAAATTTCAGGTGATTGTTGATAGTATATTTGATAAGAAATTACATGCTTACAAGTTTGTTGGAATTAGTGATGTTCCAAAGAATCAGGGTTTGTTTGCACTGGTGGCTAAGGCAGATAATGCAAGTCAGTTGTGGCATGAGAGATTGAGACACGTAAATTTCAGAAGCATGTAGTTGATGGGCCATAAGAATATGGTTCATGGGTTATCTTTTATCTCTCCATCCAAGGGCGTATGCGTAGTGTTGGCAAACATCACTGAGAAGGTTTTTAGAAGGGGAAGGAGTGGCATGGAACATCTTTAGCTTGTTATTTCCAATTTATACGCTATGGATCATCCATCTCTTGTACGATTGAGGTATATTATGACTTTCATTGACGATTTGTCTAGATACGATTGGGTTTATTGTGTTAAAGCAAATTCCCTTGCTTTGAAGAAATTAATTGAATGGAAAGCCATGGTTGAGAAACAATGTAAACATCCAGTCAAGTGTTTGAGAAAAAAATTTGGCACGCCCATACACCAAAAAAACATAAATTTCAAAGTGCCCAAAAAAAAAAACCTTTTTCCTGTGGTGTGATTTTGAACTGATTTTCGACCCCTGTATGTTTCTCAAAACCCCATATTATAGCATATCATTTTGAAGATATCTTCAACTTTCTAGCAATTTATGTTTTATTTTTATTACTAATGGATTTCTCAGTCAATAGATTTGTCCAGAATGCAGACAGGTATCCAGGGCTGTTTTAATGGTGGAAATATAAAGTACAGAAATATAAATTTTAGTGCATGTATGCAGCAATAAAATTGTTTAACATTTGCTTTGATAAATTGGCAAACAGACCAACAAGGCTCTGATAACACACAGTTTTAGACCCAGATTAATACATGCAGCTCCCGACTAACATGTTCAAACTGAATACCATACACACTAAGAAAAAAATGCACAGAAAAATATTGCATTAAGCTAGAGGTGCCTATTACACTTGGGTATCAAGACCCTTATTTATACAAACTTGGATACAAAAAACCAACTAAGATTAAGACTCTTATGGACTGTGGAAACATCAAAAATATTAACAACTCAGATTAGTCTTTAAGAAACAGACCAAACATAGATTGTGAACCAAACACGTGGAACAACTTGCTAACAAATAGACTAAACAAAGTCCATTTATTAACTTGTCCAATAACTTGATCAATCTTGCCCTAGACTAACAATAAAGACTGTACGTGATCTTCTTGAATGGAGGTGACTCAAAAAAGGGTGACATGCTCCATCAACAATTATTATTTATTTAATAATCTAATTAACTAAACCTAACTTTGGATTACACTAACAGTCAACATGATCATGTTGCTCGACAACTAATTGCGTTGAATATGCTTCTCCACTTGTTGGTTGCCAGATATTCCTTTCCCCCCTCTGGCATGAATTTTGGCCAAGTCATTTGTGTTCAAGTCGTCCTTACACTATTTTTTTATTGAATAATTGTAATGTCCCCAAATTGGGATGGCAACCAAAAAAGAGGGTTTTCCAACAAACCCTAACCAAACCAAGCACCAAACTGAATTTTGAAATCTATAACCAGCCAAACCCTAGTTGGAAAAATATATGATATTCAACCAAAAGAGCATCCAAATAAATTTACAAGAAGCTGGAAATTATTTAGGACATTGAGTACCTTTTTGGAGTCCAATAATATGGCAAATTGCTAAAAATACCTTACAAAATTATTTTGAATTTTTATTAAAAGTACAATTGTACTTTTCAGCCCTTAAATGTCTCGAAAAACTCCCCAAGAGGTTTGACACACCCAATAAAAATAGAATAAATAAATTTGGAATTTATTCTTTGATTTTCTCTCAACGAAACCTCTCCCAAAGCTTGCCAAACAATTCGCCCAAGAAGTTAGAAACCTGCAAATCAACTTTTCCCAAACAAATCACTGCCCACAATAATTAGTATCTCCTACAAACAGTCTGAAACTTAAAAAATTCATAACTATCTCAATACTTGGAATTATGATGCAAATAAGAGTTCAAACTGACCACAAAATTAGTGACTATCCAATAAAAATAATATCAAAATTTTTCTTTCATGGGAAGGCCATCAAAACTTGCTTTAAAATTCTGAAAACCTTAGTTTCTTGAATTTTTCTCCTCAAACCCTAGGTTCACTCAAATTTTCAGAAATAGGTGGTATTTCAAAACACCTTTGTAGATCTACGTGCATGAACACATGCAATTTGAATCTCACTTACAACCCTTGAATAGAGTTGCCCAAGTTAAAGGAATGGAAGTTTTTGTCCCCAAACCTAAGACACTTCTTGAAGGTTTTCGTCCTCAAGAGGTGGAAACTAAGCTTGACATACTTGATCAATAATTTCAATATCCAATTATGCATAATCTTCAAATGAATCTTTACTTGCCTTTATATGCCACTCCTCCAAGTGTAGCGTCCAAAATTGGAGGGAAGAGTTACCTTTCTTTTAACATATTAAAAGGTCATTTTAATTTCGCTTTAGGTCTTAAGTCCCCAAGATCTATAAACCCCACCAATTAAGTGAAATAAAAACATAAGGTGCTTTCTCATAACTCAACTCAAAATTAGAAATATAAAGTACTTTTTTTATTATTAACTCCTCACAAGTGGCGCACAATGTTCCCTTTCCTTCCTCTACCCTTAGCCATTGGAAACAAGAATGAGCTAAGGGTCCCATGAGGGTCTAGATAAAAAATGGGGACATTACAATGATCCTTTTGGGAAGATAAGACTATTTGTTGGCTAGTGGGTTTTTTAAATGAGTGCCCAACATATGGCACTCCAAACCCTAGTTGCAAATTTTTTTTTCAATCTAGAAGTGTTTTTAAAAAAATCATGATTAATCAGGGAAAAAAAAAAAACTACCAAAAAAAGGTGGAAAAAGGACAACTTTTTTTAAAAAATTTAAAGGCATTTACATTGTATAGAGATACATATTAGGTATTTCAATTTCATAAAGAATAGATATAGATTCTGAGACGAAGATAAATAAGAACGTCATCAAAATCAGCCAACAATTTTCTTTCATTAATTTTCATATTATTTAAATTTTATTACATTTGCATTTCAAAATGCATACTATTTCCGTTGACAAAGGAACAAAAAAAGGGAGGGAGCCAATGGCAATGAGATAGACTAGGCATCAACAGGTCTAAATGTTGAAGCTCTAGGGTTACAACCTCCCCTGATTTGAGAGAGGACCTTGGTGTCATATCCAACCTCAGTGATTATGTTGAAGTCAAAATCATCATAAATAGGCTCATCATTATTTTTGAGCCATTTTGATTTTGGATTGATCACGTCAAGGTCAATCCATTGATTTTCTTTGACGATACATAACTGTTGACACTGTGGATTGCACCCTTGAGAGAAGGTTGGGCTCCTCTCTTCCATGCGGCACAATGAAAACTCTTCTCTTGCCTGTGGGTCTGGGAAAACTGAGGGGAGAGTCTCTAGATAAGGGCTAGCTCCCTTTGATGCATCTCTGATTTATTTCAATACATTTGCTAATATATATATAATGGGGGGTTGAAAAGAGAGAAAGATACTGAAACAGAACCTAAACTAAGAGGGTGATGCACCAAAAAAGTTCGATCTACTCATACTCACACTTGGAACCATAAGAACACATACACTTTATCTGGTAAAAAGACCAGACTACAGATAACTTAACAGAAAGGCTTAATGAAGACACAAAAGATAAACTTACCACAGGTGCTATAGGAAGGCACACTGTCTGATAACCCTCTCCTATCTCTGCACTCCAGATATAGCTCTTTTTGCTATCTGCAAGAATGGCGCTTTGTCTATACCAGGTGTGCTGGTATCAAGCCTGTGAAAGCATCATGGAACAATGACTGAACACAAGGTTAACACTCAGACACACTCAGAGATATACCCAACCAAAATAGAGGTAAAAAATGCGTATTCTATTGATTCTAGCTGAAAATTGGCAGGGCTTCGCCATACAACATGAGAGATATCTTTTCTCAAATGAGAAGTTACAATATATATAGAGGAAGCAAATGGTGCCCCCTTGGAAAAGACTTTGGTGCCCTTTTTTAAGTGGCCCATGTGCGTTGAGAGCATTAGGAAGAGGAAGCCACTTGAAAGAGAATGCTGTCGGCTCCATTTTTGACTTTAGGCATTTAAAATATATTAAACGCCATATGTGAAATCACGGGCTGCGCCATTTGTCTACAAACAAGACCGCTCCTTCAAGACATTCACGCGGTTTGTCTGCTCATTTAATGCAAAATGAAGAAAAAACAGGCCGCGTCTTCACTGTTCGCGCTCTTTGATGACCACTTGGCAGAGACTGTGTCAACCGCTGGAATAACTCCTTGTGCCGACACCTTCTTTTTCCACCTGGGCTGTTTTGTCCACATCTGTACTTAGCTGGGTGCGTCTTTTGGAACATTCCAGATGTTGTATGTGTGCGTGGCCATGTTTTGGATTCTCTGCTTTGTTCCGTCTTTCCTTGCTATTTTTTGTCTCTTCTTGGCTTTGTCTTTTCTTGGCTTTGTGAGCACTCGGGCTATCTTCTCGGCGGGTCGCTGAGTTCACTTGCAGCCTGTCCTTAAGCTTTTCAAAATCAACGGCTATTTCACCGCCTTAAATTTGACGTCTGTGCACCTGTCAGTGGGTGTTTGAACCTCCAACAGCTAGTTTGTCATGCTCAATTTTGACGTCTTCGGGCCCGTCATCCCCTTTGGCAATTTCTTCGGCTTTCTTTCCTTCGGCCGGGCCTTTGTCTTTAAATCCTTCGGACAAAATGTCCGAAGGAAATGTTCCTTTAAGTTTTTTCTCGCTTGCTTTCGGTCGGCTTTCCCTTCGGTCGGGCTTTCCTTTTTGGGTGATTCCTTCGAACTTTTTGTCCGAAGGAAGGAATTCTTTCGGACGTTTTGTTCGAAGAAATTCAGCGTTTGCTTTTTCTTCTATCTTTGCCTTACAAAAATTCCCTTGGTCTTTCCTCCGAAGGGCAAGTCCCTTTTGGGCCTTTTGACCAGCTGCTTCCGCAGGGGCTAAATCAAACCCAAAGTTACTCTTCGGAGCTTTGCAATGGTCCACTTTTCTCATCACCTGCCCTCCGCAAGGGCTGTTTGGTCTCCAAAATTGCCTTTCGGAAAAGTTGCAAAGGCCCTTTTAGTTGCTTGAGTGCCCCTTGCAAGGGAAATGATCCTTTGGCGAATACCTTCAGACAAAATGTCCGAAGGAATTCCTTCGGACATAAAGTCCGAAAAAATTCATCCCTTTGATTCCCTTGGATTTCTTTTGCCTTAGTCCTTTTTCTGAAGGAAAACTTTGACCCTTTCAAGCATTTTCTGCCCTCTGAACTTGGTCTATTTTGCCAATAAAAGTCCTCCGAAACGGTTTAATTGCTCTGTCAAACCTGAGAACACATCATGGAGCTCTTTAGACGTTTGAGACATGGAACTTACACTCAACTTTGGGAACTTTCATGAAGCTAGCACCTTTTGCAAACTCCTGTATAATCGCTCCTTCCAACCTTGCCTGTTCTTGCAAACGCTTGAAGTTAAGTCTTTTGCATGCCAAGAGAAAAAATGAGTTGCAGAAGTATACTTTTGCATTATCCTTCATGTCTGAGCTTGGAAATGGAAGGAGAAAAAAAGGGAGACCGATTTTGGTCTGCAGGACAAAAAATGGTCAACAATTTGGCGATTCCCAGGGGAAGCATGCCTGCTATGCTGACAAGCCAATAGCCTCAGAATCCATTGGGTACGGAGTTAGAACGCCGCTTGAAAAAGTTAGCAACAGCCTCGAGAGATCCAAGAATCAATCATGAAGCTTTCTACCCCAAACACAAAGGAAAACAACACACAAGGCTAAAAAACACTACCTGTGCAAACAACACTTAGGGAAAATAGGGAAAGAAAAACTGAAAGCAAATTACTATGTACAGCTAACCAGGTATATTTGCCTCCCTCCTGGATCAAAGGGAAAACTTCTTAAGTCTCCTTCATGGCAAGAAAACTTATGATGCCAGACAAGTGGCTGGATAGAATGGAGATTTGGTGACTTGCTCTTCTTGCCTACCACTTTGATTGGCTCGTATCTGAGTGATTCGGGGGCAAACATGCTTCCAACATATATGTATTCATCTTGTTGTTGGAAGCTTGCCCCCTGCTGGTTCTTCATGCTAGTGTGTTTCACCAAGAAATCCATGGCTGCTAGCTTGTCACCACAAGCCCTTTGAAATGCATCATGGATTGGCTTGTCCCCTTCTGCTTCATTGAAAAGACTGTCAAATTTATCTTCTGCTTGATGGCTTTCTTGAAGAAGGGTGACTGTTGTGATGTTTAAAATGAGACCACAGACTGATTGCTCATCTCACGGAACATCACCTTCTTGTGCAAGGCTCTCTTCTTCAAAGCTTTCCTCAAGATAGACAAGCCTCTCTTTTTCTTGCTCAAAGACTAGAATCTCTAGTTGTTGACAGACATGCTCCTGATCCTCTAACTCGGGTTCCATGGCATGGTCATCCTCCTCAGCAAAGCAACAAGGAAGTTCATCAAACAAGGGAGGAGAGAGCTCACCATGCTTACCTTCCTCTTCATATTGCTGGAACATCCGCATGTATGCATGACCTGTGTCTTCTCCATTGTTGATGATGTCTTCAAAAGGAGCATCCATGATTATTTCCTTCTCATTGTCATCCATGAGAGCTTCTTGATCAGCCACAAATTGTATCCTCTCTTCTTCACTTGCTTCCTGCAAAACAGGTTTCTCCTTGAGAAGGGATGAAGTAGAAGGCTGATGGTTAAACTCACGTGGAAGAGGAGGCAGTCCTTGAGCTAGAATCGAATGATTCTCCTCCTTTCATTTGGCCAGCACCTCATCTATATCAGATGTGGCCTGATAGCTCTCTTGACGGAGTGTAGATGGGGTGTGTTCAAATGTAGGATCTTCTGCTTGATCTGAACCGTCCATCACACTTTGGCTGAGGAATCTCATTCTGGACTCCAATTTTGCAATTCGCTTGGCTATATTCTCTTGAAAGAGTCTTTCGTGGAGGTCACAAGCATCATCATGATGAGTAGGAGCAGCTTCATCTTCTTCAAGGTTTTGAGCAAAACCTTTCTCCTCCTTTTTGCCCCATGATTCCATTGCTTGCTTCCAACTCATGACCTTGGGATTTGAACTTTTCCCTTGGGAAGAGGCAACATCTTTATCTTCTTCAAGGTCCCGAGCTGGGTCATGATTTTCCCTCTTCCTACTTGAAATCTGGACATCATATTGAGAGATCTGAGGAGGTTGGGGAAGATTAGGAAGAGACTGGATGTACAGGAAGAGTTTCCTGAAGAGAGGCGTGCTAGTTCATGGTATTCCTTTCAAAGGAGGATTCACAATCTAAGGAATTGAGAAGGTTCATTTCCATGGGAGGTTGCTCTAATACCTTTTGATGTTGGAAAGTTAGGTGCAAGGGATTAAGAGCAGGGGTGGTTACTGCATCGGATGAGCTAGAGTGAGCAAATGCCATCTTGTAGAAAGGATTAGGTGCACAAAAAGGAGCTTTCTTTAGAATATGAGGGGGCGCACAAGGCTGACTGCCTTGAATGAATGGACTCTTCCATTTTGCTACCTCCTCCTCCATGGATTGCAAGGCCTGAGCTTGCCTAAACAAACACTCCTCTTTGTACATAAGCTCCTGCTGATATCTATACTGCTCATCCAATCTATCTCCATCACCTGCTTCTCAAATTCCAGTGTTACTTCCCTTATTGTTGAAGGGCAACTAGGAGAGCTGTTTGAGGTGATTCCATGAACACCCTGAGCTTGATCAAAACCACATGAAGGAAAACAAGGCCCATGATTCTGAGTGATGGGATTATACATACAAAAATAAGATTTCTTGATGGCACCTGGACTGCTTAACCAGCTGATTCAACTCGGAGTCGCCATTGGTGTTGATGAAAAAAGCCTCCAAAGGCTAGCTGGTTGAAGAACACACCAAAATTCTTCAACTCTTTGGAATAAAAACTTGTCCCACTGGGTGTGCCAAAAACTGTTGAATCTGTGGATTGCACCCTTGAGAGAAGGCTGGGCTCCTCTCTTCCACGCGGCACAATGGAAACTCCTCTCTTGCCTGTGGGTCTGGCAAAACTGAGGGGAGAGTCTCTAGATAAGGGCTAGCTCCCTTTGATGCATCTCTGATTTATTCCAGTACATTTGCTTATATATATATATATATATATATATATATATAATGGGGGGGGTTGAAAAGAGAGAAAGATACTAAAACAAAACCTAAACTAAGAGGGTGATGCACCAAAAAAGTTCGATCTACTCATACTCACACTTGGAACCATAAGAATACATACATACACTTTATCTGGTAAAAGGACCATACTGCAGATAACTTAACAGAAAGGCTTAATGAAGACACACAGAAGATGAACTTACCACAGGTGCTATAGGAAGGCACACTGTCTGATAACCCTCTCCTATCTCTGCGCTCCAGATATAACTCTTTTTGCTATCTGCAAGAATGACGCTTTGACTATACCAAGTGTGCTGGTATCAAGCTTGTGAAAGCATCATGGAACAATGACTGAACACAAGGTTAACACTCAGACACACTCATAGATATACCCAACCAAAATAGAGGTAAAAAATGCGTATTCTATTGATTCCAGGTGAAAATTGGTAGGGCTTCGCCTTACAACATGAGAGATATCTTTTCTCAAATGAAAAGTTACAATATATATAGAGAGAGGAAGCAAATGGCGCCCCCTTGGAAAAGACTTTGGCGCCCTTTTTTAAGTGGCCCATGTGCGTTGAGAGCATTGGGAAAAGGAAGCCGCTTGAAAGAGAATGTTGTGTTGGCTCCAGTTTTGACTTTAGGCATTTAAAATATATTAAACGCCATATGTAAAATCACGGGCCACGCTGTTTGTCTGCAAACAAGACCGCTCTTTCAAGACATTCATGCAGTTTGTCTGCTCATTTAATGCAAAATGAGAAAAAAACAGGTTGCGTCTTCACTATTCGCGTTCCTTGATGACCGCTTGGTAGAGACTGTGTCTACCACTGGAATAACTCCTTGTGCCGACACCTTCTTTTGCCACCTGGGCTGTTTTGTCCACATCTATGCTTAGCTGGGTGCGTCTTTTGGAACATTCCAAATGTCGTATGTGTGCGTGGCCATGTTCTGGATTCTCTGCTTTGTTCCGTCTTTCCTTGCTATTTTTTGTCCCTTCTTGGCTTTGTCTTTTCTTGGCTTTGTGAGCACTCGGGGCTATCTTCTCGGCAGGTCGTTGAGTTCACTTGCGGCCTGTCCTTAAGCTTTTCAAAATCAACGGCTATTTCACCGCCTTAAATTTGACATCTGTGCACCCGTCACTGGGTGTTTGAACCTCCAACGGCTAGTTCGTCATGCTCAATTTTGACGTCTTCGGGCCCGTCATCCCTTTTGGCAATTTCTTCGGCTTCCTTTCCTTCGGCTGGCCCTGTCTTTAAATCCTTCGGACAAAATGTCCGAAGGAAATGTTCCTTTACGTTTTTTCTCGCTTGCTTTCGGTCGGCTTTCCCTTCGATCGAGCTTTCCTTTTCGGGTGAATTCCTTCGGACAAAAGTCCGAAGGGATTCATTCGGACTTTTTGTCCAAAGGATTTGCTTTGTCTTTTGCCGTGGAATTTTCTTTCAGAAGGATTTATTTGGACAAAATGTCCGAAGGAATTCCTTCAGACATTTTGTTCGAAGAAATTCAGCGTTTGTTTTTTCTTCTATCTTTGCCTTACGAAAATTCCCTTGGTCTTTCCTCCGAAGGGCAAGTCCCTTTTGGGCCTTTTGACCAACTGCCTTCCGCAAGGGCTAAATCAAACCCAAAGTTACCCTTCAGAGCTTTGTAATGGCCCACTTTGCTCATCACCTGCCTTCCGCAAGCGCTGTTTGGTCTCCAAAATTGCCTTTCGGAAAAGTTGCAAAGGCCCTTTTAGTTGCTTGAGTGCCCCTCACAAGGGAAATGATCCTTTGGCGAATACCTTCGGACATAAAGTCCGAAAGATTTCATCCCTTTGATTCCCTTGGATTTCTTTTGCCTTAGTCCTTTTTCTGAAGGAAAACTCTGACCCTTTCAAGCGTTTTCTGCCCTCTGAACTTGGTCTATTTTGCCAATAAAAGTCCTTTGAAACAGTTTAATTGCTCTGTCAAACTCGAGAACACATCATGGAGCTCCTTAGACGTTTGAGACACGGAACTTACACTCAACTTTGGGAACTCTCATGAAGCTAGCACCTTTTGCAAACTCCTGTATAATCGCTCCTTCCAACCGTGCCTGTTCTTGCAAACGCTTGAAGTTAAGCCTTTTGCATGCCAAGAGAAAAAATGAGTTGCAGAAGTATATTTCTGTATTATCCTTCATGTCTAAGCTTGGAAATGGAAGAAGAAGAAAAGGGAGACCGATTTTGGTTTGCAGGACCAAAAATGGTCAACAATAACATTATCAAATAGAATGCATATGTTAGTGACTTTGACGAATGATACTCTACAATAATAGAAATCAACTTTTCATATGAATTGAGAATTAGAAATGCAACATTTCTTAACCTTGAGCTTTCTTAATTTTCAGGTGAAGATTGTGGTAGACACTCCAAATCATTCATTCATTATTGAGTCGATTGCATTTTTTGGAATGTATATGTTTGAACACACTCCAACTATGCTCACAAGTGGATGAAATGTATGGCTGACTCAAAATATGCATTGCCATTCATCAAAGTTGTTTGGTTTTTTGGCCAAAAAAATTCCGTCATTGTGCTGCAAAAACATATTTTGTCAACATTGTAACATGTACAATTTAGTAAAAATTTAATGCTTTCACTGTATGTATGTAAAAAAATTATCTATCTGGTTTGCAGGTTCCTTCCTATGACGATTGTCTTACTAAAGAGAAATCCTTTGCTTGTTTGTACATCGACAACTCTCCTATAATTGCCTCCAACTCCATCTGATTAGGAAACATTCTTTCTATGAACTTAAATAGGCCCTCTGAGACCTATACATTATCTCAAAATGAGTCGTCAAAGAACAGTGTTGGATTCAAGAAATATCCAGTTGCATTGAGGGGATAATGCATTTGTCAATCCCATATTTTATTAATTATCTCCCATAATGGTATGTACTTGGCCATTTTATTCTTCAATTTGCTCTTAATAGCTTCTTTGGCCCTATCCATTGCCTCATACATATAATCTATGGAGGATTTATATCCATCGACGAGTTTCAAAACTCAAACTAGAGGCTTAGATAATAACACAATTTGCTCTGTCTCTTTCGAAAAAGATGCCGAGAAAACATTGTCAGCCACCATTTTGCCCTCCTTATGTTTCACAAAGGAAGATTCCTTCAACTAAATTGAAATGAACATGTTATAGCTTGGAATTGCACCCTTGTGAGAGTTTTTCAGGCTCCCTCACTTCCATCTACAAGCATGAGGACAACCTTAGGATGTGGGTATTCTACGGTGAGGTTGAACCTCTAGGCTTTTTTGTGAGGTTAGTTCCTTAGGTGCTTCACTTCAGCGCTTGATCTCACATTAAAATCTACTGTCTGCTAAGGAAAAGGGGTAGGAGGATGACTGAAAAAAAATCTAAGCTAAGGGAGGTGATGCACCAAAAGAAGTGATCCACTTGGTCTGAGAAAAGAGCCAACTACTGATGAATCCAAACAGGACACAGGGTATTATGGTTCTATCTCAAGGCCATAGGCATGGAGCTTTTGCGTGGAGGTTGGAGAGAAGCTTTACACTTTAAAGGATAACAAAATAGGTTTAAGGGAGACACTATGAACTGGTAACACTTCAAAGGAGCTCGACACACAGACACTTCACGCAATCCTGCACAAAACCGAGGAAACTAAAATCAAGGTGCTGAAATAAATCGCAGATGAAAAATAGCAATCATACATTCTGCAAAAATGAAACCAAATGTGCACACTTGTTTTAACCAGAAACAAAAAAGTCTTCCTTGTATTGCTTCGAAAGAGTCTTTTACAAAGTGATTTCTGCAAAGTGATTCTATCGCCAATCCGGAGATCATTTTCTTGGCTCCAAGGCCTCTATTTATATAGAAAAGGGGGAAGAAAGAAGGGGAAGAAAGAAGAAGTCGCCAATGGTGGGAACTCTCACGTTGTACTTCCTTGTTGCCCCTTAATGTGTTGCTTAGGATCACTAGACAATACTCTCAAGCCCCTCCTGGCTTTAAGTTTTTCTTTGGCACGCTTGAAAAGTCATGTTGTAAGCAGTTGGAATGTCTCTTCTTGGCATGACGCATTTAAGCATCAAATGGTGATTGCGGGCAGTGAACCATGGCGGATGAGAGCCTTCATAACTTCCAGCTACCAGCGGCTCGGACTCTCTCGTGTTTATTGATCCTCCTTGTGCCATTTGTCCTTTATTGATTGGCCCTTTCTACTCTAGTTACGCCACGTGGCAGCCTTTCATTCATTGCATCATGATTCTCGCGTTGCTGGACCTAGCTTAAGTCGAGCACTTGGAGAATCCGGATTTACTCTATGTAGAGTAATTCGGGTTCTTTGGCCTTTCCAACTTCGGACTTTCCCAGATCCTTCACTTATAAAGCCTTTTAAGTAGAGTACTTGAAAAAATCCGATTTACTCTATGCAGAGTAATTCGGGTTCTCTAAGCCTACTTACTTCGGGCTTGTCCATCTTGAAGTCTTCTCACTTTGCTGTTTCCCAAGCCTTAAAACTTCGGGCTTTTCAAACCCAATTACTTCCAACGGCTAGTCGCTTATTCTGATTTTGACGTCCATTGACCCATCATTTCCTTTGGACACTTGGTCTCAGGCTTCGTTCTCAGCTTATTTTTTTCGGGCAAATCTCCCAAAGGAATTTTTTCGGACAATTTGTCCAAAAGAATTCCTTCGGACTTTTTGTCCGCGTCTGTCTTCGGAAACTACGCTTCGGGCTTTTCACAATGGACTTTCTCGAAGGGTAAGAGACCCTTTGGGCTTTCTGTGTGTCCCTTCGGACTTCCATGAATGATCCTCCCGAAGGGAAAGATACCCTTCGGGAATTTTGAAACGGTCCTTCCGAAGGGTAACACACCCTTCGAGAAAATTGTAACTGTCCACTTGGAGAAGAAAAGCCCTTCGAAAAAGTTGGAGTGTACCTTCAGGGTCTTGAAAGACCCTTCGGAAAAATTGAAGTGCACCTTCGGGCCTTTTTGAAAAAGACTTGTCCCTTGAAGAACTCGAGAAACACTATTTTTTAAGACCAAATGGGGTTTGTCAAGCCTTTTTACTTATTTCGGGTTTTTGACTACTCACAACTTATGAAGTAATCAAGTAGTGTTCCTTGGAGAACCCGAAATACACTGTCCATGAGTAATTCAGGTTCGTAAACCCAAATTACTTCTACTTATAAAACATTTAGAAGTTAAGCACTGCTGGAAACCCGATTTGCACCCAAAGACTTGCTATTTCCTTGCCTGAAAGCTCCATTTTTCATACTTAGGCAAATTTAGATATGTGGGCCAAAAATGGCCAACAAAACATTCGTTTCAAATTCATTTGTTGTTGGCAAAGAGAGTGCAATGCAAGGAAGTGGGTTGCAAACCTTGTTACCCCTCGCTGAAAAAACTTCTTGCCATCTGTGAATGTGCGCATCATATTGAGCACACTTGTGGGATTGTATATGAACTTGGTGATTGTGTGGGCATTTTGCGAAACCTCTTTTACCCATGGAATTTTGCTCATGTCCTCCAAAGTTAAATCAAGACAATGTGCCACACATGGAGTCCAAAACATAGTTCCATATTTGTCCATAAGAAGCCTCCCAATAGCCACGCAAACAACAACCTTATCTATTATGAATTGGATCACATTTTGTGGCCCTACCTCAATCACAACCTCATCAAATAGATTAAAGAGTGTCTCCCCAGATTTCATCATATCAGATGCATTGACACTCTTAAGAAAAATTGTGCCAATGTCACACGACACAAGGAATTTGATAAGTGTGCACCTCCTTCTATCTGTCCATCCATCTGACATGATAGTGCATCTTGATTGTGCCCATTCCTTGCACTCACATCGTATATGGCATCTTTCAACAAATCGGTCCACAAAGGCTCGTATGATGGGGCTGTATATAGAGCAAAAACACATTTTTTGGCCTTTTCTCTCTCTTTTTTTTGCATTTTGACCGAGTTTGATTGGGTTTGACTGAATAAAACGCATTTTTTAGGTTTGAAAAAAACATTTTTTGCCATGTACGGCATATAATCCGTATTAAATGCGTTTCTGGTAACTATACTGCAAACAATCTCGTGAAGTCATCAAGCTTGTAAGTGATGGTTACCTCTTTGCCCATGTAGATGCCTTTGCATCTCTATTGTAATTGGAAACCATTCCAACCGATTAAGGTTCGAATTCCTTAGTACAAAAATGTGCAATATGGAGAACGTGTGCATCTCCTGCTTGCCTTCAGGCCACCTTAAGATCATGATTGTCAGCTTTGCTCGAGCACCACATCCTTGATTCAGTTGCAGGTAATCCTGTCCATAGAAAAAGTTTGAGGCATCGGTTCTGCTCTTGGCTTTTTTCAATCCTCCCTTGCCTTGGATGCCTTTGTCTTCTTGCTGGACCCTGCCCCTGGTGTCTGAAGATGTGGAGCCAGAGATGGTTGCACTTTTGTTTTGAGTAGGTGCAGCAGTTGTAGAAGGAATTAATCTTCCCTCTTGAGGTTTCCCAAATTTTTTGAAAGCTAAATCAAGGTAATTTTTCAAAATCTTAGGCATTACTGATTGACTAGAAGTTCCTTCACCAGAGGGTTTATGTGCAGATTTGTTCTTGGCAGCCGTGGCTATGGCCGCAAACTCTGGCTTATCCCTTTGAATTCACTGAAGCCACCCAATACTGGCAATTCGCAGGTTTGGGTCGTCCAATGATAAACAATGAACCAAACAGCTGCTACAATTGGTTGGGATTTTCATCCTTGCCCTCTCCTTCTGGAATTACTGATATTTGGGCCAATTTACAAATTTGCTCAACTTATAACAATTTATTTTCCGTCGCTCAGGCTGGAATTTACACTGATGAATTCACTATGTTTGTCTTGGCTGAGAATTAATATTTTTTTATTTTTTAACCAAAAATTATATTAAAACAAAATCAAAGAGAACATATTTGAATATGCCAAGCTTGAAAACTAATAGTCCAAGCTCGGGCATTGAACATAAAGGATAACCAATAAACACTCATTGATGTAAATCCAGATCCAGAATCGAGAAAGTAGAAATTTTATAGTGACTGTAGAATCTGGATTCTAATACTGAACTGAAGGATATATATTTAATTAATTTTTTTTGACAGTATGAGGGGTCAGCATAATTTGCACCCCTCCCAAGATACTCTGCCAAACCTGAAAACTAGATAATATGATAGCCAAAGACTAAGATACCTCGGACAATGGACAAATGGGTTTTTGGTATGGTCGCTGAGGTAATTTGCCATCCTACCAAAACTAAATGCATATCTATAGAAGCACTAATAGATATCGAGCTGCTTTTATTATTTTCCTTGTCTTTTGATTGATGGATTTCTATATTGAGGATAAGATTATGAAGTGGATGAAGCAAAAGAGAGAGGACACGTGTTCAGAGAGTGTGATGAATTGTGAATGCGTCAAACTTTCCATGGATAATTGAGTAGTCTCTGTTTATAAAAGGTAGCATACAGACGTAGGCATCGACAACCAATTAGTCTTTATTCATGAAAGGATGGTAACTTGATACATATCCGTTTCACCCTATAAAAATCGGTATTTCCCTGTTAGGTATGTGGAAGAACTCCTCTTCAAAACTTTTTCCTCCTGTCTTTGGCCTTGACAAATATGGAGATAGGAAATACGATGTTAAAGGGCAGAATTGGGCAGAATATGGCTTGGCCCAGGAGAAAAAGGAAGTTCACATTTAGAGCCATGTTTTTCAGAAATGATTAGAAGATGACATTGGTGAAATTCGATCCCAATAGCTTCTCTCTTTTGATCACTAGGGAATTTTAATTTCTGGATACACAATCCAATGGCGGCTTCTCATGGTGTTATTTGAAAATCTGAGGGAGCTGCTAGCCCAGAATGGAGTGCTAGCCTCCTCATCACTCTAACTAGTAAAGTTATGTACAGAATATGTAAAGGAATGGAATCAGATGAATGGGCAAGTACGATATAGGAAGATGTGGCAGCTTGTTTACTATCTATGCATCCGAAGCTTGAATCAGAATCTCAAAAGAAATACTGAAGCTGTAATGGGAATTGGCTACTACACACTATGTCGTGTTTAATAGAAGGGTCGAGACTCGCTGTCAATCTATGAGGTTGCAGAAACCCATATTGGTATCTGACTTTGGTTCCAGAGTGTGGCAGCATGATCATATGCACTCTTGTGCTATATGGATTCCTGATGAAGTTGGCTGTTGGGAGTCAATATTTTCACTCATTTTTTGCGGGTCTAGGACCCCTAAACCTAGCGAATTTAGCCCAAAAAAATATTGAATATTTGGAAATGTATGACAAGGAATGATGATTTGTAATATCCCTTTCCAAGCATAAGACAAGGGCATAGCCATTAAGGACGGCGCAACAATTAGAATCGCCCCTCTTGAGGGGAGCGCCACATTTAATAAAAAATAAAACTTATATAGGTAGGCCGACCCACCTAAACACCAAGGCACGCCACCCTTTGGGACATCACCTCCCTTGGGAAAAGACATTTGGAAGAGACACGTCTTTCGATGGAAGGTGACAAAATATTTATAGTCATTCGTTGGTATGGAAGGAATACATTCAATCATGTATTAAAAATATATAACCATGTACAAGCATTATGCTTTGCAACCACTTTTAAGGATGAAATCCATTAATCATATAATTTGTTGCAAGGACGAAAACCCTTGTAATCATTATATCCCAAGGACGAAATCCCTTGAGGATTTATATTTTATTATTAATACAATTATATTTTTTATTTTAAATATTATTCTTAGTACAAGTTACATTTATAAAATATTATATTAAAAGGAATTCCGAGGAATCCGAATTATCAAATAATATTCCGATTAAGGATATTACATGATTATTTACTGACAACGTAAGGTTTTCCATTGTATCTCTACTACACATGAATTGTAAATTTAACCTTCTATTGCAATCTCTAGCTCCAAAGAGAATTTGAAGGCTTTGGCCAACATATTCCATTCCTTATCATTAGAAGGCATGTAGACCTGTATATTTATCATTGTCCATGTCTTCAAACAGTAAAGATGAGATGGCAAAGTTTGAGGGAGTCCGGACTTGGAGCTCGATCTCAATTAGGTGAGGCAACCATAGGAAAATTCTAATTCGTAAAAGGTTTTTCAATGGCCACATTTCATCTCCTAACCCAGAGGATTCAATACAAATATTAATACCTGCCACTTGATCATGGTGTTTAATTGCATGTGCATGCTAACAAAAATTACCAAACTGTCTCCTCTCCACATCTCTATACCAAATACAAGGAAGCTGGATTTTAAGCACAGCCTTGTAAAATGGCATGACAAAAGCATAAAAGCCAAAGTAATTAAAGGAAAACACCATATAAAACAATTATAAAAAACATAAAACAAAGAATCGAATTAATAGTTGGAAGCACTAGTGCTTTTTGGGTCACTGCCAATCAAGTACTGGAGCAGGTTAAAAACAATCCTTGTTCAGGTTCCAAGGGGCAACAATGGGTTAAAATAGAGTTAAAAAGCCCTAGAGAGCCCATGATTCAGTGAAAATTTTGTGGAGAGGAAAAACACATTTTCATGATTTACTCAGATTCTAGCTACACAAGCCAATAACTAATTTTTAAATTGTTTGGGCCAGGAGACTACAATTCAAACCTCCTTTTAAGTATGATACCAAGTTTAGCCTAATACACTATGAAGTAGATGGTGGCATGGTTTTAAGGGCATAAAAGCCAAATTATTTTAGCAAAAGAGCACACAACAAATGTAAGAAACATTGTCATATTTTCAAGGTAAAGAATCAATCTACTTGAGGGCCTTATAAAACAAATATTGTTAAGCACTAGATTTTTGGCGGCACTGTCTATAAAGTACTTGAGCAGTTGAAAAAAAAAAAATTTGTTCAGTTACCAGGGACAACAACGGGCCAAAATAGAGTAAAACAGCTATAGAGAGTCAATGATACAATGAAATAAATTGTGGCGAGCAAGAGTACGTTATGAGAATTTACCTAAACGCAATAGATAGAAGATAATAACTAATTTCTAAATTGTGTGGACTTGGAAACTACCACTGCGAAAGTTCTTTTAAGTATGCTACGAATAGATTCACTCCCTCATTAATACATAGAATCAGATTGCAAATGAAATATAAAACTCTTAATCAATTGCAATCGTACGAATACAGACTATAATTCTTGACCCCGTATTTTCTTGTTCAATCTTTGAAGGGGTTTTATACAATGATTATGTCCTATAATTTAGGACATGTTCTTATTACATCCCAGACTCCCTTCAGCCAGTTCCTATTTTCTGTGAACCACCTAAAAAGAATTCAAATAACAGATATGATACCAATGATAATTTCAAGCCCAGATTAATACATAAAATCAGATTGCAAATGAAATATAAAACTCTTAATACAATGCAACACCTAGGAATATATGATCGATTCTATATTTCCTTATTCAATCTTTGAAGTGGTTTTATACAATGATTATGTCATGTAATTTAGGACATGTTCTTATCACATCCCGGACTTCCTTCAACCAGTTCCTATTTTATGTGAACCGCCTAACAAACCTACTAACAATAGACTGAGCGATTTTTTAGAGATGACCTAAGTTCGAATTAGGTGGCATGCTCCATAATACAATTATTTATTTAATATTTAACTTTGGATTAAGGATTAATATTCCAAGAGCTACAACCAGGTTGAAGTTGATAGGCAATGAATTAGACGAGCATACATTTCACATTACAAGCAGTAAGAGTAACCCAATCCTCAACCTAACAAGGATAAACTTATGGCATCAAGAGAGGTAGACGCAAAGCAAATAAAATCTCCTTCACCGATGATGTGATTAGTTTTCCAATAAGCTCACCTAGACAACAATACTGCAAATGATTTATTAAAATTGAACAATTTACATTCTCTCAATAATCTAGAAGTCAGCATCAAGTCAAGCATTAAATTAGAAACTCCTATTAATTTCATTCCTAGATTGGTCGAAGCATTTCAGTCCAAATAACTGACCCTTGGTGCCCTGCACAATGTAATGTCCCCTCCAAGCAAGTCATCAGTCATCAGTGAGATTAGCCTATCATTTTGACCCTTGTAGGCTAATAAGTTGGATCAAAGGATCTTCTGAGGCTTGTATCGTCTCCAGAGTTCAGTGGTATCCAGTCTTGGCTTTCGTTTGACGTTTCTAGGACTCTGTATGCTCTACGTACTATTTATAATAAGTCAGGAGTTGATAGAGAGGGACCCTTACTATTTTTAGTAAGGCATGTGGTTGTATGGAGATTCATCAGCTTAGCCTCCAGTTCAGATGGCGTGATGAGATATTGTGTATTTAAGGAGTTATTAATGTTTATTTGGTTCAAATAACATTAATAAATTAAAAGGTGATATTATTGAGTTATTATTTAAACTTAATAATTGTGGGTCTAGGCGTCATGAGGAGGGGGCCAGTTGAGTCAATTAATTATTGGGCGCCAACTTTGACGTATTTAGTGAAATATTAAAAGAAGTCAATGTAATAACATTTAATGTTATTAATGGTGCTTTTGGGGAGAAATCGACCCCCTCTTGAAGGGATATATATTTTTCATTGAAGTTTGTGTTATTCATTCTATTGAGCATGGGTTTTGGTGAAAATTGTCTGAGAGAAGGAAGCCAAGGGTTTTAGTCTTCTTTGAGCCATTGGAGAACGATTCATTCTGCAGTGTGCAGCCATATGAGGTGGTTAAATATCCATTGGACTTGGTTTTTGGGAGAGCTTCATACAGAAGTTCCATTTGAGCTTAGCAGTGGAGAAAATCATATTGTTTTGAGAGAAATAATATAACATTCAGAAGGTTCACGTTTGGAGCAGAGATTCGGGCAAACATTGGCACAAATTCCCGAGGGTTTGATTTGTTTTTTGCAGCCATTCATTTGCAGCAAGAGGGCAGTCTATGTAGAGGGTCGACTTTGACCCAGAAGTCACCAGAAAAATACTAGGAGGCACCTAGCTTTGTTTATCCCAGCCACAACGAATTCGAGTAAAAAGGCATCATATTGGGTGTGGATCGAACTTTTATGTGTTATGCTTTTTTCGCTGCAATTCATATCAGCCATTGTAATACTTCTATATTTTTCCGGTTATGCTTGTATTCAGTTTTTTTTTCTGAAGTTGATCAATAAAGTATTATAGTGAGGAGCTGCATTTCATCTTGTTACGGTATTTCATTCTATATCTTGCATTTAATTTCAATATTTGCAAAAAAATAAAAAAAAACAGAAAAACCCTTAAAAACACAAAAAAAAATTGCAAGAACAAATAAACCAAAAACAAACACCAGTAGTTGGGGTTAGACGAGTTCTTACATTGGTATCAGAGCCACAACCCTGCCATCCTGAGGATTAGAGGCTTCGCATGCAGCCGCCAAAAGTTGATCCTCACAGGTATTACACACGCAAGACGGCCTTATTACAGGGAAATCAGAATTTGGATATTCAGCAGGATCCAATGGGTGACAAAAGAGAAGGAACTCCACCGAGAAATGAAGGAAATAATGAGGACAGGGAAGTCAGGGACCTTTTTAGAAATATGGCAATAGGGCAGCAGCAGGTTGCAGATGCTATACGGACACTCACTACCATGCTTCAACGAATGAACCCACAAGGGAGACATGATCCAGAACCAGAAGATAATAGAAGTGTAGTTGGGACTCCTAGAGTTCAGAGAGTATCCACTCGTACTTCAGATAGGCCTACACATCCCACTTTCTTGAGAAATGAACCAAAGAGGGACATGCAGAAGAGGAAGGAGAAGAAATGTTCGCAGATACTCTTATGGCAGCGAATGATGAGTGGAAGTTATTGGCACCACAGGTGAGAGAGCGCATTAGCTTTGATAGATTTGTGAGCCAGAGGAGAGAGTATTATAGGTCCAGACAGGAAAGGAGACTGAGAAATCAGAATAATGAATTGAAGCATCCTACTAGTAAGCTCACATTGCCCATGTTTGATGGTAGTGGGAAGGTTACCACTCAGGGTTGGGTTCACTAGCTTGACACCTTTCTAACACTTAGACCTATGGCAGAGGGAGATGCGATTAAATATGCCACTTTACACCTGGAGGTAGTATCACACGATTGGTGGTACTATGGGATAGTTACTCTGCAACACAGCCGCATCACCACCTATCAGGAGTTTGTTGATAGATTGGTGGAGTGTTTTGACAAAAAAGATCAAGAAATTTACTTCAGAGATTTAGCCCAGCTTAAACAGGTTGGGGGTTTGGAGAGTACATTGGCGACTTCCATAAGTTGTCAGTCATGGTTCCCAATATTTCTGAGAGGCGGTTGGTTGTTTTATTTATTGAGGGACTATTGGAGCCTTTGAGAGGTTGGATAAAGGCTTTTGATCCACCGACACTGCAGTAAGCAATGAAGAAAGCAAGGACTATGGAACTTGTAGCCCCATCAAGCAAGTTCGGGTCATCAAGTAAGTTCGGATCAAAGTGCTCTTCTTCATTTATGGACAATAAAACATTTCCCAAGAGCAAAGAAAAATCAGATTCCAAAGGGCATCATAAGGGAAAATCAGCAGCTCCATTTGATCGCGAAACTCTAAATGATTTGCGAAAGAAGCTATGTTTTTACTGCAAAGGCCCCTATGATGCAAATCATGATTTCCCCTTAAGACCAAAGGGCAAAGCTAACCGAGTTATGTGGGCATTTTATGAAGATTCGGAGTCTGAAAATTCCGATCAACAAGCTGGACAAGAAGAATCAGAGGACGAAACGTCAAAAAAAGAAGAGGAAAAGGAAGTAGAAATCAATCTTCAGGAGGCACGGCTTACTAGTATCCAACAGGAAGGTTCATTTCAAATGCATGGTGTCCTAGCTGGTGAAAAGGTCATCACTCTTTTGGATACAGGTGCCACTCATAACTTTATCAATGCACGTTTTGTGGAGAGGCGTGGGATCATGACTGAGGAGTTTGAAGGCATAAGGGTGAAGGTAGTTGATGGATACACCCTTAAGTGTCACAAGATGATTAAGGATCTCCCTATGCGCCTAAATAACTATAACTTTAAGGCTGATTATTATGTGGTAAACATGGGGGACATAGATGTAGTCCTGGGAATGAGATGGCTTCATGATATTGAGAGGTTCACTCTCGACCTTCATGAGATGGAGATGAGTTTTGAGGTAGATGGGAAAACTCATTCACTGAAGGCCATAAGAGATAGCAGTTTCAGGATTTTATCACTCAGGCGGATGGAGAGACTCATGCGATATAATATGGTTGAATGGGCAGATGAGTGTGTGTTGATGCCATTGCAGGAGGAGCAGCAGAAGTCAGAATATCATCCGGATATATAGGAGTTGAGAATTAAGCATGGAAAGGTTTTCAGTGACATTCCACCAGGTAGACTACCCAATAGGGGTATTGAGCATATCATAGAACTGGAGGAGGGGGCTAAACCAGTGATGATCACCCCATACAGGTACCCAAAACGACTAAAAGATGAAATAGAGAAAACCATTAAAGCGCTGCTCGCAATGGATCACATTAGACCTAGCAAATCACCATTTGCCTCATCAGTGATCCTGGATAAGAAAAAAGATGGTACCCTACACATGTGCATTGACTACAAGATGCTAAACAAGAGGACCATCAAAAACAGGTATCCTATCCCACGGAGTGATGAGCTGATCGACAAGCTTCTTGGCGCTTGTCATTTCTCGAAAATTGATTTGAGGTCTGGCTATCATCAGATTCGAGTCAGAGAGCAGGATATAGAGAAGACGACATTCCGGTGCCATTGAGGGCACTTCGAGTTTGTGGTTATGCCATTTGGGCTAACCAATGCGCCAGCAACTTTTCAGGCCACCATGAACAGAGTCTTCGAACCACAGTTGAGGAAGTTTGTACTTGTCTTCTTTGATGACATCTTGGTGTACAATAGGACATGGGAAGAGCATCTCGCTCATCTGGATATAATATTGGGAATTCTAGATAGGGAGTCTTTGTATGCAAAGGAGTTAAAAGTGCGAGCTTGGCATGACAGAACTATTATATTTAGGCCGCATCATTAGTGCAGAGGGTGTGTGGATGGATCCTGATAAGATCTGTGCCATCATGGATTGGCCGACTCCAGAGAATCTCACTCAGCAGCACGGATTCTTGGGTTTGTGTGGTTTCTACCGCCAGCTTGTCAGGGGATACTCACGTCATGCAGCGCCGCTCACTGATTTGATGAAGGGTGCATTTATATGGACTTTTGAGGCACAGGAGTGTTTTATGAGGTTCAAACAGATTATGACTACATGTCCCGTCCTTGCTTTGCCTAACTTCATGAGACCTTTCGAGCTTCAGTGTGACGCTTCGAGAGAGGAGATTGGTGCTGTGCTTATGCAGGATAAGCACCCGATTGCATTTGAGAGAAGGAAGCTCAGAGGACCAGAGCGGAGTTATAGTATTTATGATAAGGAGATGTTGGCCATAATATACGCTTTGGCCACATTCAGGCAATATCTTATTGGCAGCAAATTTTGTATAAAAACTTGCCATAATAGTTTGAGCCACTTCTTGGGGTAGCGAGACATTAATGACCATCAGCAAAAATGGGTCAGTAAACTTCAGTCATACGACTTTGACATTACCTATTTCAAGGGTACTCAGAATGTCGCTAACGCTTTATCTCGCCGACCACACTTGAATGCTATGGTTCAGATTTCAAAGGATTGGAGGCATTTGATAGTCCCAGAGTACACCAAGTACACATGGGCATCAGGAATTATTGAGGGAACAGTACAAGATAGCAAATATATAGTTGTAAATGAACTCATCATTTACAAGGGCAAGATCTATTTGACTCTAGGGTCAGAGATGAAGAGCATTATACTGTGGACTTTCCATGATGTGCCCACTACAAGACACCCAAGGTATTTCAAGACCTACAGGCAGATCAAGGAGAGGTTTACTTGGAAAGGACTTAAAGTAGTTGTTCTACAATATGTCAGAGACTGTCCCGTTTGTCAGCAGAACAAACAAGAACACACCTATCCGGCAGGTTTACTACAGCCACTTCCGATTCCTGATAGGAAGTGGGAATGCCTGTCCATGGATTTCATTTCGGGCTTGCCTAAAGCCCAAGGGAGAGATTGTACATATGTGGTTGTAGATCAGGTAACAAAATATGCCCATTTCTTTCCGATTGCAGCTACATACATGGCTACACAGGGGGCAGAGTTGTTTTTTCGAGAGGTATTCAAGTTACATGGGTTGCCTCGGAGCATAGTTAGCGACAGGGACAGCCGATTCTTGAGTCATTTTTGGCAAGAGATATTCAGACTCTGTGGGACCGAACTTACTCCGAGTACCAGCTACCACTCGCAGACCGACGGCCAGACAAAGATAGTTAATAAATGGGTGGAAGGTTACGTCAGGAACTACATAGCCGAGCAGCAAAAGGCTTGGGTTAAGTGGATTCACCTATGCGAGTATTGCTATAACTCCACTTATCACATGTCGATACAGATGACACCGTTAATGGCTTTATATGGATATGAGGCCCCGAGTTTCCTCGATTTACTGTTGGGCGACAATAGGTGCCTAGTGTTGGTGACTTGTTGCAGGAGAGCCATGACATCATGAGGGCTCTCAAGGAGAACATTGCTAAGGCACAAAACCAACAGAAATAGTATGTAGATGGACTGAGAGATCTTTCAAGGTTGGGGACATGGTATATCTGATGTTGCAATCGTACCGCCAATCAACACTTAGGAAGAGTGGTGTCGAAAAACTGAAACCATGCTACTATGGGCCTTTTCGGATTATCAGGTGAGTTGGTAAAGTAGCATATGAGCTAGATCTCCTAGCAGATAGCAGAGTACACAATGTTTTCCATGTATCACGCCTCAAAAAGGAGTTGGGACATCATGTGATCCCATCAGTAGTGTTGCCACCCTTGGGAAATTGATTCTAGTGCCAGAGGCTATACAGGATTTCAGACAAAGACAGTTGCGCAGGCAGACAATCAGGGAATACTTGATCAAATGGAAGGATTTACCGATAGAGGATGCCACCTAGGAGGGTGAGGAGATCTTGCAGCACCTGAAGTTAAGATTGCTTGGGGACAAGCAATTTCAGGGAGGGCGGACTGTAATGTCCCCTCCAAGTTAGTCATCAGTGAAATTAGCCTATCATTTTGACCCTCGTAGGCTAATAAGTTGGATCAAAGGGTCTTCTGAAGCTTGTATCATCTCCAGAGTTCAGTGGTTTCCAGTCTTGGCTTTCGTTTGAGGTTTCTAGGGCTTCGTATGCTCTACTTACTAGTTATAGTAAGTCAGAAGTTGATAGAGAAGGACCCTTACTATTTTTAGTAAGGCATGTGGTTGTAAGAAAATTCATCAGCTTAGCCTCCAGTTTAGATGGCATGATGAGATATTGTGTATTTAAGGAGTTATTAATGTTTATTTGGTTCAAATAACATTAATAAATTAAAAGGTGATATTAATGAGTTATTATTTAAACTTAACAATTGTGGGTCTAGGCATCATGAGGAGGGGGCCAGTTGAGTCAATTAATTATTGGGCGCCAACTTTGATGTATTTAGTGAAATATTAAAAGAATGCAATGTAATAACATTTAATGTTATTAATGGTGCTTTTTGGGAGAAATCGACCCCCTCTTGAAGGGATATATATTTTTCATTGAAGTTTGTGTTATTCATTCTATTGAGCATGGATTTTGGTGAAAATTGTCTGAGAGAAGGAAACCAAGGGTTTCAGTCTTCTTCGAGCCATTGGAAAACGATTCATTCTTCAGTGTGCAGCCATTTGAGGTGGTGAAATATCCATTGAATTTGGCTTTCGAGAGAGCTTCATATAGAAGTTCCATTTGAGCTTAGCAGTGGAGAAAATCAGAGGGTTTTGAGAGAAATAATATAACATTCAGAAGGTTCACGTTTGGAGCAGGGATTCGAGCAAACATTGGCACAAGTTCCAGAGGGTTTGATTTGTTTTTTGCAGCCATTCATTTGCAGCAAGAGGGCAGTCTATGTAGAGGGTCGACTTTGACCCCGAAGTTACCAGAAAAATACTAGGAGGCACCTAGCTTTGTTTATCCCAGCCACAACGAATTCGAGTAAAAAGGCATCATATTGGGTGTGGATCGAACTTCTATGTGTTATGCTTTTTTCGCTGCAATTCATATCAGCCATTGTAATACTTCTATATTTTTCCGGTTATGCTTGTATTCAGTTTTGTTTTCTGAAGTTGATCAATAAAGTATTATAGTGAGGAGCTGCATTTCATCTTGTTACGGTATTTCATTCTGTATCTTGCATTTAATTTCAATATTTGCAAAAAAATAAAAAAAACAGAAAAACCCTTAAAAACACAAAAAAAAATTGCAAGAACAAATAAACCAAAAACAAACACCGGCAGTTGGGGTTAGACGAGTTCTTACACACAACCCACCATTAAAGAAGACCATTCTAAGATGGGTATGAGAGATACCCAACACAGATTGAATCTTTATTCCACACGTGTCAAGAACTAATGGATTTCATGCATATACTTATATGTGCAAACACATGCACTTTTAGATGTCAGCTCTATAATTACGGAGAGAAGTAGATAAGATAAAGATAAAGATAAGTAGACGACAAATCCCAAAATTTGATGGTCGGCATGCAATATTGTTTATATTACAAAGACAGCATTAACTCAACCACGTCTGGCATTTCTATCAAGTGAGCTCTTCTCTCATGTACAGACTGTAGAGTTTTGGGAGCATAATTCGATTGAGCAAGTTCTTTACATTCTTGGTTCATAAAATTGTGTTTGTGGTCAGCTCAGTTGGCACTATATGCAGGGTTATATCAATTTTGCATCTAGGCCAACACCAAGAATCTGCCTCGCAAATACAAAATTTGGAAAATCATCTTGGAGATCAAATCACAATGTTTGGCTCACAAGTAAAAGCAACTTTGATTTGAAGAGATGTTCCCATCACCAAGGGAAACCTCCTGCAAATTTTCAAATCATGACTTGGTGTCCACATCATACCATTGCATATACATAGGAATCATTACCGACATTAAAATTGCTGATTGTATTGAAATTTCCCATAGATCTGGTAATTCTAAACATTTTCTCTTGTATGATCAAAGCAGTTTAAGCCTCTATAGTATGATTTGATCTGACCTCAAGACACATGTCAAAGCACAGGTTCCCAATTCAACCCAGAATTTAAATAGAAAGTAGACCTAATTATTCTAAGCATATCTTCTTCTGTTGTCAAACCTGATTATGTGCCCATGTATATCTCTCGGACTGCAAACTCTTTTGTAAAATTCAAAGATCATCATATTAACATGAACTTCACACGCTAACCGCATACCACAATTCATAGGCTTTTGACACATCATTGTAAGGGAATATAACCTTAAGGCCATTCAGCTAGGTGTATCCTTATATGCCAGACACGGGTCAAATCCTAAGTTCCCAGGTTTTGCAACCTGTCTGATCCCAGGACTGTTTTACATGGGCACTGTTCCCAGTCCTGTTTGTGCCCTGGGTATGCACCATCCTACCCAGGTATGCTTGAGTTTTTCAGATGATGCACCCAAGCATACCCAGGCAGAGATCAGGACAAACCCACAAGCCATGCATGGATTTTCATTAAAATTGAAAATGCAGTCGATTAATTGATAAAAAAACATTTAAAAGCTAAAATTCAAAAAAAACAACTTAAAACCTAAAACCTTAAAACACTGAAGCAAAGATAAAAGTAAAAACTTACCACTCACTGCTCATTTTACCTTTCATAAATGCTTAGGGCTGAAACTTCATCAAGCTAGCCTCCAACTGCATTTTTTATTTATTCCTGTGCCACTATGAGTGCTCATTTGTTGTCGATGAGATTGAAGAGCTTGCAACAAGGAGGAATGTTTCATTGAGGGTAAGTTTTTTTTGTATTTTTTTAGATTTTAAAGTTTATTTTCAATCTTCACATGGGCTTATGCATGTTTTTTGTTAATTTTTTATCTTTCTTTTTCAATGAGTGGTGGTAGCCTAGGGTTTTTTCCCCCTTAATATTGTGTTTGTTTTAAAACTTGCAGATACAACTATATGCTGGAACCACAACAAGCTTTAACTCCGTCGGACAAGGGGAAACCCACACCTTCAAAACTGGACCTTTTTTATCACTTTGAAAATATGTGACAATGACAAAGCAGATTCCAAGTGAAGGGGGTTATATTTGACATTGCTGCTATGCAAAATTGAATACAGAAGCTCATATAAGCATGTGACGAAAGAAAGAAATTATATTAATGTCCACAAATGACCAAAATTAGTCAATGGGACTCACGAATACAACCAACTACAATATAAAGTACTAAGGCAAAAGAACCCTAGGATTAACGACTAACTAAATAAAAGTAGAACAAAAGCACTGAAAAAAAACGAGGGGCAAACCCAACTCAATAAAGCCCACAACCCATGTGGTTAGCGTGCCAATACATATAGTCATGTCAGGAAGCAAGAACCCTTGATGAGCATGCATTGATGAAAGTTGGAAAGACTATATGATAGTCCCATCAAACATCTATGATCGTGCCCTAGGAAGACGAAAAATTTGTATCATCATCTATCATTGTAAAAGGGCCAATGCAAACTCTGATAATGTTAACCGGGGAGTGTCTAGGGTTGAGGGGGCCAGGGTTGGTGAACTTAGGAGGAAGCATGTAATATTCCCAATAAAAATCGCTGCCTTGGAGAGCAGCACCACACCTAACAAGGAGGGACAGCCAGCAGTCAAGGAAATAGAGATTGCAGCCTTTGAAGAGGAGTGTTGCAAATAACTAAGCAATCATCCAATAAAGGGAGAGTTAACCAACAACATTCTTTATTATTAAAGAGAAGCCCCCATGAATAACATTAGTTAATTATTAATTAATTAAATGATAACCAACATTCATCAAATGAGTGGTCGCCACCTTTGGAAAAGACACCCATTTGATGAGGGGTTATGACGTATTTATATTCATTCGTTGAAATGGAAGAAGGCATTCATTCAACTCATGTATAAAACATTCAATCGTGTACAAGCTTTACACTTTTTATTACATTTAAGGACGAAATCCCTTAATTGTAAAATTGGATGCAAGGATGGAAACCCTTGTCATCACAACCCTAGGATGAAAACCCTTGAGGCTTATATTGTATTATTCGAGATCTGACAATTCGGTAATAAATCTTCATTTAAATTAATAAATTATCATTTCGAAGTACAAGTTATATATTTATTTTAAATGGAATTTTCAAAGAAACTAATTTTACGTATAATATTCTCATTCGGAATATTACAGTGGTATCAGAGCTCTTCATCCTGCCAACTTGTGGAACATAAACTTCATGCAAGGCGACGATAAAGAAATCCACTATTGTTTGAGAAATAAAAATAAGGGTTCCGATCAGCAAAAAGAAGAAACAGAAAGGGAAGAAGAAAGGACAAATATGGAAGAGAGGAACGGAGATGATGAATGGATTGATAGGCTTATCCAAGGTCACGAACAACTGGCTAATACAATGACTCAATTAACTCTCGCAATGCAATCTATGACAAATCATAGATATCAAAATGATGAAAATGGTCGTTCTAATACTAGCCACAATCAAATCTTACACAAAACAGCCGCAAGTTCTTCAAACAGACCTTTTCAATCCAAATTTCTTTCAAGAGTAGAATCAAGTATGGAAGAAGAAACCCAAACTTCATTTGGCGCTGACTTTACAGCAGATTTTGAAGAATATCGAACCCTTTCAAATGATTTACTGTAATATCCCGTTTTTAACTCGTTCTAACTTCTTGGTAGATTAGCCTATTATTTGGCCCTTGTAGGCTAATGCAGTTGGTTAGAGGGTCATGTTTGGCAGTTACTTGACTGTTTTCTTCTCCCGAGCTCAGTTGGGTTCAGGATTGGCTTTCGTTTGGTGATTTAAGACTCAATTTCACACACTATTTATAATAAGTCATCTTGCCAGTGGAGTCCAATGTTTCTATATGTAGTAAAACCCCTGGGCATGTGATGAATTCAGTGTTGATCCCAGTTTTCAGTTGGCTTGATGAATTAAGGATTAATGAGCAAATTATATCATTTAAATATTATTAAAGGCGACTTTAACAATAATTAATCATTAAAAGTATATTATAAAGTTATATTATAACTTTATGTCTAAAGGGGTCCACTTAATGACTCAAAGTTCATTAAATGATTAATTAAATGAGCACCTACTTTGAGGAAATATTTTATAAAGTTATAAAATGCACATTTAATCTTATTTTAAATGATTAAAAAAGGCTTCTAGAGGATCGACCTCTTTTTGGAGAAATTATAAAAGGGATCAACCAAAGCTATTAGGGATTCGTTCAGGATTTTGATATTTGGTTTTGGAGACTTTTATTGTGGAGAAGAAACCTAGGGTTTCAGCATTTTCTGCCATTATCAGATTTGGAGACCGTAGCTACTTTGAAGTTTGTGCACTCTGAAGTTGTGAAATACCTGCTGAAGATTGCCTCGTGGATTGGCTTCATTCAGGTGTCAATACTGAGCTCCATTGGAGGATTCCATCAAAGGAATATACAAGGGGTTTGAAGTCTATCATTGGAGAATATCGAATTGAGGAAATTATTGCTCTTTTGTGGGCATTGAAGCATGGATTTGCAGTCATATGTAACAGCGATTTGGGCAAGATAAATATATATAAAAATAGTGGTATGTTAGAAGGGTTTGCAACTGATAAAAGATACATCGATTTGCAATGAAGAATTCAAGGAAAAATCATGGGAAATCAGATTGAAGCAACACAGCAATGGAGTGAAATCGTGGCACTTTGAAGGCACATGTGTGGAGCGCACCATCAAACAATCCAATCAGCTAGTTGTCAACTGTGAACAAGTTCCTCATTTGCATCATTTAATTGATTACCTTGCATTGTATTAGTCGCTGCCATAAGGTAGCTGTAGTTGCATATTTGGAAAGGGTATTGTAATAGCATTCATTCATGCTTCATGTAAGCCAAGAGTCTTTGTAATTGCATTTAGTTTGTATCCACAGATTACAATTAGTCTATTCAATCAATAAAGGAGGAAGAAGGTTACATCGTAACTGTTTGTCAAATTGTCAATTGTTGTAGCTATACATCTCAGTTCATAAGTTCATATAACAAGTGTTTGAAAAAATGTCATATGCAGTAGATGAAGATTTCAGTAGTTAATATGCATGACAAATGTTTGTAGTAATGTCTCTTTTGTTGTAGGTGCATATTCAATGTCATTTCAGTCATTTAGTTGCATTAAAAAGTCATAAATCCGTAGTGGTATTGCATATTCATCTTATATCAGTCATTTCCATATCTTAATTCAAGTTCTATGAATGCATATGCTCTCTAACAACATCAAAACCACCAGAGAGATTACAACAGCAAGTTCAAATCTTGTGTGCAAAGTGTCTGACAATATTCCTTGAGCATCAAACCAGAAAAAGAAGATCAAAATTAGCAAGGGATACTACAGTGGTATCAGAGCCTTAATCCTGCCATCCTGGAGGGTTAAAGAAATCTTATGCAACCACCAGAGATTGGTCCACATAGGTATTACACTCGCAGAAGAGCAAAACAACAAAAAAATCAAATTGTGGATACACAACAAGATAATATGGGTGATAGGAGAGGTGGTAGTCCACCGAGAAATGAAGGCAATAATGAGGACAGAGAAGCAAGAGATATTATGAGAGGAATTGTAGCAGGGAAGCAACATGTAGCTGATGTTTTGCAGCAGCTTACAGCAGCAATATAATAGATGAATACTCCTAGGAGACAGAATCATGAGCAAGATGACAATAGAAGTGTTGTTGGGAATCCAAGAGCACCTACACATACCATCGATAGACCTACACGTCCTACATTTCTGAGGAATGAACCAGAAGAAGAGAATGTTGAAGAAAATGAAGATACATCAATCGCAGATAATGTCATGACAATGCACAATAAATGGGATTTGCTACCCCCATAGGTTAAGGAGCATTTGACCTTTGACCGATACATGAGTCAAAGGAGAGAGCACAACTGAACAAGGCAAGATAGGAGACCAAGGAACCAAAACATGGACCTAAAACATGCCACAAGCAAGCTCACACTTCCTACATTTGATAGCAACGGGAAGGTCACAACAAGAGCTTGGATTCACATGTTGGATACCTTCTTGACTCTTCGGCCTATGGCGGAGGATGGGTTAGCTCATGATTGGTGGCACCATGGGATGGTCACCTTACAACACAACCTCATAACCACCTATCAAGGGTTTAGAGATAGATTGATTGAGTGCTTCGACATGAAAGATCTGGAATTGTACTTCAGAGAGCTTGCACAGCTTAGACAAGTGGGCAACTTAGAGACCTACATCAGTGAATTTCAGCGTCTATCAGTAATGGTACCTAGTTTATCGAGAGGCATCTAGTTATTTTACTCATTGAGGGATTACAGGAGCCTTTGAGAGGATGGATCAAGGCTTTTGATCCCCCTTCAGTACTGGAGGCAATGAAGAAAGCGTGAAGTATGGAGATTGTTGCCCCAAAAAAGCAGTTTACTCCTAAAGAGATAACTTCTTCCAGCAATGAGAGTCCTCAACAATCTGCTGATAAGAAAAAGAAATCAATAACTAAGGCGGATGAGGAGTCACGAGATGAATTGAGGAAACAATTGTGTTACTAGTGCAAGGAGCCCTACAACAAGGGGCATGATTGTCCATTGAGGCCTAAGGGCCAGGCCAACCGTATGATGTGGGTTTATTATGACGATTCCGATTCTGAAAATTCAGATCAGCAAGTTGCTTTAGGGGATGATGAGGGTGGAAAAGCCTCTACAGAGTTTGGCCCTAATGCAAATTTATCTCCTTTCGCCTTATTTGCTAATATACAGAAAGAGTCTTCACTCAGAATCAGGGGAACAGTTAATGGACAACATTGCATTGCTATGCTTGACACTGGAGCAACGCATAATTTTATCGATGAGGGGTTTGTGGCTAGTTGTAGACTCAATATAGAGGACTTCGTTGGGTTCAGAGTCAGAGTTGCCGATGGATATACCTTCACTTGCACCAAGCGGTTATGTAATCTCACTCTGTTGCTGAATGACTAAGAGTTACAGGTTGACTTCTATGTGGTCAACATGGGTGAGATGAACATAGTGTTGGGCATGAAATGGCTCCAAGACATTGGAAAATTTACCCTTAACATACCTAAAATGGAGATGAAGTTTAAAATAAATGGTAGAGGTTGTGTTAAGGGGAATTGCAAACGGGAGCTTGCATTCCATCTATCTCTGTACAAAGAAGAGCGGAAAGAGAGAGGAGGTGGTACAGGATGAGTACGAGTCAATGCAGGAGTTAGATTCTACTCATTGCTCCAGCAATTTGAAGATGGATGACTCAAATCAGTGTGGAGTAGTTGTGCAGTTTGTGAATAATCCATTATTGGAGTCTGATACTGGATTGGTTTATGACAATCCACTCTTTGAGCTTGAAGTTGATCTTCCTCCAAGTTCCAATTTAGAGTTGGGTGATAATCGCAGTGTTTGGGATCCTTCTAGTGCATCAAAATTCTAGGCGGGGCTCATTGAGGATTTTTGCGGTGTGTACACGGTGAGGAGTGCCTACAGTTTCGTTTTTGATTCACCAGTACACGATTTGTTTCAGATGCACAGTTCTGATGAACATGTGGTGGACAGTTTGTATATCTTACCTTGCGCAGAGAGGGGAAGCAAACTTTGTCAACATTCTAAGTTGCTTCCACCTGAGGTTCATGCTCTGAAGACATATGACACTGGATATGAAGTAGGCTACAGTGATTTATCAGTTGTATATATGTTGGTGCTCCAGGGGTCAATTGTGGCGGTGAGGGACATTATACAGGTCTTCCCTTGGGATCCAGGTGGAGTGATCTTTCAAAGGGTATTCTTTTGGCAGTTGAGATTGCTTGAGGACAAGCAATTTTAGGAAGGGCAGACTGTAATGTCCCATCTTTAGCTCGTTCCAGCTTCTTAGTAGATTAGCCTATTATTTGGCCCTCGTAGGCTAATACAGTTGGTTAGAGGGTCTTGTTTGGCAATTACCCAAATGTTTTCTTCTCTCGAGCTCAGTTGGATTCAAGATTGGCTTTCATTTGGTGATTCAGGACTCAGTTTCACACACTATTTATAGTAAGTCATCTTGCCAGTGGAGTCCAGTGTTTCTATATATAGTAAAGCACCTAGGGATATGATGAATTCAGTGTTGATCCCAGTTTTCAGTTGACCTGACAAATTAAAGATTAAAGTGGAAGTTATATTATTTAATTATTATTAAAGATGACTTTAATAATAATTAATCATTAAAAGTCTATTATAAATTTATATTATAACTTTAGGTCTAAAGGGGGCCATTTAATGACTTAAAGTACATTAAATGATTAATTGAATGGGCACCTACTTGAAGAAATATTTTATTAAGTTATAAAGTGCACATTTATTATTATTTTAAATGATTAAAAGAGGCTTCTAGAGGATCGACCTCTTTTTGGAGAAATTATAAAAGGAATCAACCAAAGCTATTAGGGATTCGTTCAGGATTTTGATATTTGGTTTTGGAGAGTTTTGTTGTGGAAAAGAAGAAACCTAGTGTTTCAGCCTTTTCTGCCATTATCAGCTTTGGAGAGCATAGCTACTTCGAAGTTTGTGTACTCTGAAGTTGTGAAATACCAGCTGAAGATTGCCTCGTGGATTGGCTTCATTCAAGAGTCAATACTGAGCTCCATTGGAGGATTCCATCAAAGGAATATATGCAAGGGGTTTTAAGTCTAACATTGGAGAATATCAAATTGAGAAAATTATTGATCTTTTGTGGGCATTGAAGCATGGATTTGCAGTCATATGTAGCAATGATTTGGGCAAGAAAAATATATATAAAAATTGTGATATGTTAGAAGGGTTTGCAGCTGATAAAAGATACCTCGATTTGCAATGAAGAATTCAAGAAAAAAGCGTTGAAAATCAGATTGAAGCAATGCAACAATGGAGTGAAATCGTGGCACTTTGAAGGCACATGTGTGGGGCGCACCATCAAACAATCCAATCAGCTAGCTGCCAACTGTGAACAGGTTCCTCATTTGCATCATTTAGTTGATTGCCTTGCATTGTATTAGTCGCTGCCATAAGGTAGTTGTAGTTGCATATTTGGAAAGGATATTGTAATAGCATTCATTCATGCTTCATGTAAGCCAAGAGTCTTGGTAATTGCATTTAGTTTGTATCAGTAGATTACAATCAATCTATTCAATCAATAAAGGAGGAAGAAGGTTACATCATAACTGTTTGTCAAATTGTCAATTGTTGTAGCTATACATCTCAGTTCAAAAGTTCGTATAACAAGTGTTTGATAAAATGTCATATGCAGTAGATGAAGATTTCAGTCATTAATATGCATGCCAAATGTTTGTAGTAATGTCTCTTTTGCTGTAGGTGCATATTCAATGTCATTTCAGTCATTTAGTTGCATTAGAAAGTCATAAATCCGTAGTGGTATTGCATATTCATCATATATTAGTCATTTGCATATCTTAATTCAAGTTCTATGAATGCATATGCTCTCTAACAACATCAAAACCACCAAAGAGATTACAACAATTTCAAATCTTGTGTGCAAAGTGTTTGACAATATTCCTTGAGCATCAAACCAGAAAACGAAGATCAGAATTAGCAAGCGATACTACATTTACGAAGAGAAATATCGCTCACAAAGTTCATGGAAATAAAAAGAAATTGTAATGGCACTAGAACGGAGCATAGACCCTAAAATAATAAAAAAGATCTTTAGCATGCATTGGGTAAATTAACTTTGTTGATTTTTGACGGTTCTAGCAAATGCACAACTCGAGCATGGATCCAAAAATTAAATACATACTTAGCTCTCCGAACTATGATGGAAGAAGAAGCAATAAAATTCGCAACCCTTCATCTCGAAGGAATAGCTCATGAATGGTGGTATCATGGATGAATTACGTAGCGGCATGATCTTATTCAATCATATGATGAATTTACTAAGAGGTTGATGGAAAGATTCGATAGAATTGACCCCAAAATTCATTTCCGGGAATTGGCATTATTAAAACAAAGTAGCAATGTGGAAGATTACGTGGCAGAATATCAAAGGCTCGTCATGATGATTCCAAACATTACTGAAAGGAGGCTCATAGTATTGTTCATGGAATGATTGATTGAGCCACTCAAGGGTTTAGTCAAAGCCTTTAATCCTCCCGATCTACAAGAAACAATTAAAAAAGCATTAGATTTAGAGACATCAACACCAAGGAATAAAATTGTGCCATTTATACAACCAAGAATAACCAATTATGGACAACCACAAACCATGCCTTTAGGACAACAAGGGACAACACCCTATAGCCAACAATGAAAATCATTCCAATCAGGAGGATTCCAACCAAGAGACTCACCTACAACGAGTAAAGCAACAAAAACAAGAAATGAGCTAAGGCGGAAAAACTTATGCTTCACTTGTAAGGACCTTTGGGTACCAGGTCATCGTTGGTTGGGAAAGGGGCAAGTCCATTACATTGAAGTTGTTTCAGATGGTGAACCCGACAAAGAAGAGGTCATAGCCGAAGAAACAATACATGAATCAAACAAAGGGGAAAAGACATTGGAGGGTACTTTTGCGACTTTATCAGGAGCTCCGAGATACCATCCCTTTAGAATAAGAGGGAGTCTACAAGGACAAAAAATCACCGTATTAATAGAAAGTGGTGCCACCCACAATTTCATTGACGAAGGATTGGTAACAAAAATGGGTTTAAAAATAGAAGAATTTCAAGGTTTTAAAGTCACAGTTGTTAATGGTTTTACCATTCCATGCACTCGAAGAATTACACTATTCCATCTCGCGTTGGGGAGACGTCAAATAAACGATGATTTCTATGTAGTGGGCATTGGCAAAACAGATTTGGTACTAGGTGTACAATGGCTACATTCCTTGGGGGAATTTACCCAAAACTATCAAACCATGAAAATAAAATCTAAAAGAGATGAGAAAGTAGTTCTTCAGGGTATGGCTAATGGAGCCCCCCAAGTGGTTACAAACAAGAGGATGGGAACGACATTTAGAAAAGGCCAAGTTTCATGGGCAACACAATGTTTTGTGAGTTCTAAAAAATTGGAACTGCAAAGACATCATGAGGATATTCAGAGCATAATTTATAAACATGCGAAGGTTTTGAGAATATCCCACATGGGTTGCCACCAGATAGAGGGTTTCAACATATTATTGAGTTAGAAACCGGTACGAAGCCCATAACAATTACGCCTTACCGCCACCCCAAAATCTATAAAGATGAAATTGAAAAAACTATCAAAGAATTGTTGGAGATGGGGCATACTAGGCCAAGTTCAAGCCTTTTTGCCTCGGGGGTCCTTGTCAAGAAGAAAGATGGCACATTATGAATGTGCATAGACTACCGCCAATTGAATAAAAAGACTACTAAAAATACATATCCAATACCAAGGATTGATGAATTAATCGATGAGCTTCATGGAGCTAGTTTCTTTTCCAAAATTGATTTAAAAATCAGGATACCATCAAATATGGATGCGCGATGAAGATGTTCAAAAAACAGCATTTAGATGTCATTATGGGCATTTCAAATTTTTTGTTATGCCTTTTGGATTGACCAACATTCCAGCCACCTTTCAGTCCTGTATGAATCATAAATTCGGTAAACATTTGAGAAAATTTGTGTTGGTTTTCTTCGATGATATATTGATATATAGTATGTCATGGGAGGAACACTTGATACATTTAGATATAGTACTGGAAATATTGGAGCAGAAATCTCTTTTTGCTAAAATGTCTAAATGCAAGTTTGGAATGACGAAAATTTTATACTTGGGGCATGTCATCAATAGACAAGGAGTGCACGTTGATCAAGATAAAATTCAAGCTATATTAGATTGGCCCCCTCCTACTAACATGACTCAATTAAGAGGATTCTTGGGGTTATGCAGTTACTATCGAAGATTTGTTAAAGGGTTCTCTCGGATAACTGTCCCTTTGACTAATTTAACCAAAAAGAAAGCTTTTCATTGGACTAAAATTGCTAAATCAACATTTAATTATCTTAAAAAAGAAATGAGTTCATGCCCAGTGTTGGCTGTAACAAACTTTGCATTACCCTTTGTGCTGGAATGAGACGCATCGTGTGAAGGAATTGGTGTTGTCCTAATGCAGCAAGGTCATCCAATTGCGTTCCAAAGCAAGAAACTGAAAGATCATGACTGCAAGCACTCTATATATGATGAAGAAATGTTGGCAATCATGCATGCGCTGGCCAAGTTCCATCAATACTTGGTATGTGAAAAATTTGTGGTGAGAATGGATCATAACAGTCTAAATTTTTTCTTAAGTCAGAAGGATTTCAACTATAGACAACAAAAATGGGTGAGCAAGGTCCACGCCTTTGATTTCGACATTGATTATGTGAAAGGAAAGAATAATGTTGTGGTGGATGCATTATCAAGAAAACCATCTTTGTGCTCCATAACTATGATTGCAGTTGATTGGAAGGTTTTCATAATAGCCGAATATGTTAAAAACAAGTTTGCTAATGCGATCTTAGAGGGAAAAATTGTGGATGAACGATATAAGGTAGTAAAAGGTCTCATTTTGTATAAAACTAGAATCTTCTTGGTACTAGAATCAAAAGTTAAGCATAAAAAGTTAATGGCTATTCATAACATCCAATTGGCAAGCCATCCAGGTTATCTTAAGACATAACAGGTAAGAGAAATGTTCTTTTGAAAAGGGCTTAAGAGTGAAGTTCTTAAGTACATTCAGGAGTGTTCTACTTGCCAACGGAACAAAATAGAGCACGAATTTCCAGCAGGCTTGTTGCAACCCCTACCCATCCCTACTCAAAAATGGGAAGGTATTTCAATGGATTTTGTTACTAGATTGCCCATGGTCCAAGGGAAGAGTTGCCTCTATGTAGCTGTTGACCATTTGACGAAGGATGCTCATTTCTTTCCTCTTCCCACTAAGTATGATACCCCCTTGGTAGCTGGAATATTTTTTAGAGAAGTCTTTAAATTACATGGGCATAGCAGATTTATGAGTTCTTTTTTGGCAAAAACTCTTTCACCTAGTAGGCACTGAACTGACCCCAAGCACAAGTTATCATCCTCAAACGGATGGTCAAACAAAAGCCATCAATAAATGGATTGAAGGCTATTTAAGGAATTATATATCAGGGCAACAAAATGCATGGATCAAATGGTTGCACTTGGGAGAATTTTGCTATAATACCTCTTATCACATGTCAATTGGAATGACACCTTTCAAAACTTTGTATGGGTACGATGCACAATCTTTCGGGAACTTGGTCATTCCAGATAGTAGAGTTCCAGGAGCCAAAGACTTAATCCAACAAAGTCAAGATATCCTTAGAACTCTCAAAGATAATCTTCAGCAAGCACAGAATCAACAAAAGTTGTATGCAAATCAGCATAGAACAGAAAATAAATTTGAAGTAGGGGACATGGTATATTTGCGTTTACTGCCCTATAGGCAGACCTCTATCAAGCAAAGTGGAGCCGAGAAACTCAAACCATGTTTCTACGAACCATATAAATTCACGAGGAAGGTGGGAGAGTTTGCTTATGAGTTGGTATTACCAGGTTGAGCCGAATACATTATGCTTTCCATGTTTCACGCCTAAAAAGGGCACTTGGCCAACATATTACTCCTATAGAGCTACCACCATTACACGAAAAAGGCAAGTTGATTTTAATACCCGAAGCCATCCTTGAGGCTCATGAAAAAGGGTTAAGGAATAGAAGTATCATAGAGTATTTGGTTCGTTGGAAAAATCTACCACTCGAAGATGCCACATGGGAAGGAACATGAATTCTTGAACACCCAAATTTACAATTGCTTGAGGACAAGCAATTTGAGGGAGGTTTGTAATATTCCCAATTAAAATCGTTGTCTCGGAGAGCAGTGCCACACCTAATAAGGAGGGACAGCCAGCAATCAACGAAATAAAGACCATAGCCTTTGAAGAAGAGTGTTGCAATTAACTATGCAATCATCCAATAAAGGGAGCGTTAACCAACAACATTCATTATTATTAAAGAGGAGCCCCCATGAATAACATTAATTAATTAAATGGCAACCAACATTCATCACATGAGTGGTCGCCACCTTTGCAAAAGAGACACCATTTGATAAAGGGTTATGACGTATTTATATTCATTTGTTGAAGTGGAAAAAGGCATTCATTCAACTCATGTATTAAACATTCAATCGTGTACAAGATTTACACTTCTTATTACATTTAAGGACAAAATCCCTTAATTGTAAAATTGGATGCAAGGACGGAAACCCTTGTCATCACAACCCAAAGACGAAAACCCTTGAGGCTTATATTGTATTATTCAAGATATGACAATTCTGTAATAAATCTTCATTTAAATTAATAAATTATCATTTCAAGTACAAGTTATATATTTATTTTAAAGGGAATTTTCAAGGAAACCAATTTTTCGTATAATATTCCCATTCGGAATATTACAAAACAAAGGACTTCCCCTGTAATAACTCCTAACATCCAATGCCAAAGAAACTCTCATGGCAATGAAGACACTCATAGTCTGTGCTTGTCCTCGTGGCCCAGGAAGGAGCCACAAAAGAGTTGATCCACAACATTGAGGAGCAAATTCATGACGTTGAGCGGGAGCAAATCCCCATTACCAAAAGTTAGTGTGTTGGGGTAACATACTAGTAGCGTTGTGCAAGGATGAATGTCACCTCATTGACCTATCCCCTTAATGTGTGAAGCAACAATATCGAAAGGGTGGCATGTTGGGCTAAAAGAAAGAGGTGATCAGCCCAAGTGTTGTAGGGGCTCCCCACTAGGACCTACGTTAAAGTGACTACCCTCCAAAGAAAAAGGGCCAAGCATCATTGGTCTAGATACCAAAAGAAAGTCAGTAGAGTGTTTCTCGAGTCTCTGTAAAGACAATGATATCTCCCCTAGATCTCATAATAAATAGGGCCTCTGAAAATGACGTGTTCCTCAATCTTCACCTCTTGGAGGGAGCAAAAATGACAAATATGGTACCCACATGGAATATGATGATTAGTCTCAACATGCAATTGTTGTGAGCACTCACTAGAATGGTCGAGGTGAAGCCTCAAGCCTTGAGACCCATGACATTGGAGATAGTCAGGGTGACAAATGACACCATCCACCACCCACAATAAATGCTCAACATTCAGGGCAAGCTTGGCACTGAGCGGCGGAGCAGAGGTCCAAGATCTAGATGTATTCCCTGTAGATAACCTCTCTGACAACTCTAATGATGACATCCTTTAAGGTAAGAAAGTCATGAGGGGCATCCAAAGAGTACTTGAAAGGAGGTAACCTATCAATAGATATGTCAATAGATTGGAGGAGAAAACTAGTCTACGAATACCAACAACGTCAACTTCTATTGAGGCCCAAAGATTCAATATTCTCTAAAGAAAATAGGGCTAACTATAAATACCTCCCACTGTCTGAAGTTGAATCTTCCCTGGTTGTGAGTTTATTAATATAGAAAGTAAGTCAAAAGATAGTCTCAAGATGCAAATATTGGGCAGCAAACTCAACTTGGATGATGAAATGAAAGCCCATTTGTGTGTTATTCCTAGCTAAGGAATCAAAGCTTCCACTAGTCAAACAAAAAGGGGTTACCAAGAGCACAAACTCTTAGGTTTGACAAAGAGAGATGAAGCAAATAAAGTTGTTGAAAGATATAAAAGAATCCTTTGTCAAAGAAAGGATCTCAATCGAACAACCACCTACAACTCCCATCCCATACCACAATCGTCACCCCCTCACATCCTCTTTTGGCAACACCCTCTTTAAATGAAGAAGATACTCCTCTTACCTGCAAAACAACAAAATATGCAGGCCCAATGGAAAGGGCATTTAAAAAAAATCGAGGGATATTGTCGATGAGCTTGTTAGGTGATGTATTTACACCAATGGGCTTCCATTTAACCTTGTTAGGTCACCATGCTTGTGGAAATGGTGAATGGAATCAATGAATCCCACAAAGGGCATACAAAGCCTCATTATGAAAAGTCGTTCAACATATTATTGAACAAGGAAAAAATATTTGTAGATGATTCACTACAGCCCATCAAGGATTCTTGGATCAAAACGGGGGAGTCCATCATTTCCAATTGATAGAAAGATTGCATGAATAGGGCCTTGATTAATGTGATTGTAGTGTGCCCTAAAGCGGCAATGTTCTTAAAGATAATTGATTGAGGGCCAAATAATGGATGCACAATTCATTGCCGACATCCTCACGAAATTCATTGAGTCAGTGGGACCACAAAACGTTATCTAAGTCATACCAAACAAAGCTAAAAATTGCAAAGCAGAGGGGATGTTAATTGAGGCTAGGTATGGGCATATATTTCAAGCATCTTGCGTCACTTGTACAACCAACTTGATTATTAAAAAGTTGGGCAGTTGAACCAAGTGGATAAAACAAAGTATATATCGAGACCAATGAAATTCAAATGATTTTCACCAATCATCACATGTCGCAGGCCATCTTCAGCTCTTATTCGGAGTTGGAACAGCCAAATGTAACTAAAATGATATTTCGTTTCTTTTAATTCAATTTAGAAAATTTAAATTTTATTTAAATTTTACATTATCTACTTTAATTTTTTTATTTTACATTTTAAAAACACAAAGTAGATTATTAGATTATTAATTTGTGGGATTTTTACTCGTGTGTGTTTAATGATCTCGAGATGACCTCCATGAATAGTCATTACCCTAAAGACATTTTTTCTTGAGTATTTTGGCTAATAGTCACAAGGAAAGGGAACCCAATTAGCACACAAGCGCCTCAAAGCATTTGATAGTAGGGGAAAAGGAACGATGGATGTAAACCACAACTTTTGGTTTCTCACCCTACACCCTCTTTCCCCATTGGCGAAAGCTTTTGGAGCATGTAAAGCCTTATAAATCACCCTTGTCTCACAATTCTTACCAATGTAAGATTAACCCAATCACATATTTGTGTTAAGTAATTGAAAGATTCCACTATAAATTTTATTAGATTATTAATTTTTGTGGGGATTTTACTCGTATGTGTTTAAGCGAGCTCACAATGACCTCCATGAGTAGTCATTGCCCTAATGACAAATTTTCCTTGACTATTTTTTATAATAATCACAAGGCAAGGGAACCCACTTAGCACACAAGCACCTCAAAGCATTTGTTAGGATCAAAGGGATAATACATGTAATATGCTTTGGGCTTCTCACTCTCTAGCCTCTTTCCCCATTGAAAAAGTTGTTGGAAAATATAAATCCTTATAAGTCACCCTTGTCGTACAATTCTTACCACTATGGGATTAACCCAATTACAACCCAATCATGTATTCGTGTTAAGTAATTGAATATTTCCATCAAAACTTTAACTACATTATTAACTTTTTTGGGATTTTTACTCACGTGTGTTTAAGTCATCTCAAGATGACCTACATGGGTAGTCATTACCCAAATGACATTTTTCCTCCTAATTTTTTTGGTAATAATCACAAGGAAAGGGAACCCACTTAGCACACAAGCACCTCAAAGCATTTGTTAGGCGGGGGTGAGGAACGGTGAATAAATATCCTTATAAGTCGCCCTCATCTTAAAAATATTACCACTATGGGATTAACACAATATCAACCCAATCATGTATTTGTATAAAGTAATTAAAGGCTTCCACGAGAAATTCAATTACGGTATTATCTTTTTGAGGATTTTTACTTTTATGTCTTTAAGTCATCTCAAGATGACCTCCATGATTAGTCATTACCCAAATGACATTTTTCCTCATGTTTTTTTGGTAATAATCACAAGGGAAGGGAACCCACTTAGCACACAAACACCTCAAAGCATTTGTTAGTAGGGGAGGAGAAAAGGTTAATGTAATCCACTTTGGACTTGTCCCCATCAAGGCTCTTTCACCATTTGAAAGCTTTTGGAGCATTCAAATCCTTATAAGTTACCTTTGCCTTGCAATTCTTACCAATGTGGATTAACCCAATCATGTATTTTTGTTAAGTAATTGACGGCTTTGATGAGAAAGTTAATTAGATTATTAATTTTAGTGGGAATTTACTATGTTTGAGTCATCTCAAGATGACCTCCATGAGCAGTCATTCCCTTATGACAGTTTTCCTCATGTATTTTTGGTAATAATCACAAGGCATGCAAACCCAATTAGCACACAAGCCCCTCAAAGCATTTGTTAGATGGGGAAGGAACACTTTGGGCTTCTCATCACCCAACCTCTTTCCCCATTGAAAAGCTTTTGGATAATGTATTGCCTTATAAGTCGCCATTGTCTCAGAAATATTACCAATGTGGGATTAACCCAATTACAACCTAATCATGTGTTTGTATTAAGTAATTGAAGGCTTCTTTGTGGATTTTTCCTTGTGTATGTTTAAGTCAATGTTATGTAAGACACGATCCTTAACCTGAAGTCGACCGAGGTGTCCCCACATTTTGGTGATAGGAAAACGGGGGAGAAATGTCCCTCAGAAGTACACAAAAAGTGAAAAAAGGTGGACATCCTCTGAACCTCAAGGATGTTTCAGGGTTTTTTTTATTTTTTTAATTTATTTGTATTTTACAGATTTAAATACTAGATCAAACATCTTAAATATATTTATCTGAAAAATGCCAATAGATTTCCATTTCGAGACATCTATTTTATACTAATTAAAGACTTCATTATCTTCTCCACAAATCCCTTGTTGATTGGTGGCAAATGGACTCAATCTAGTTGCACCACTGCATTGGGTTGGAAAAAAGCCTTCAAAGAAAAAAAGAATGAGCTCCAGACTCCATTATATGCCCAAGATATCACAATTTTTTTATTGAATTCTCCAAGCAAAAAGAAAAACTTCCATATGACAATCAAATAGATATAAAATTTAGGGCCAGCCATTTTTATTGACATCTCACACTATTACACTCCACTGCCTCCCCAGGTTTCCATTGTAGGTTACACCTATCGACATAATTATTTTTTTATTTATTATTAAATAGTTTACCAATCGTCCCAAAAATTTAGGAATTTTTTTGTCGTCTCTAAAAACTCGTGCCCCCATCCCCGAGACTTAGGTCATCTCAAGATGACCTCCCTGAATAGTCATTATCCTAAGTACATTTTGCTCATGTATGTTTGGTAATAATCACTAACACAATGGAACTCACCACACAAGCACCTCAAAGCATTTGTTAGTAGCAGTAGGAAGGTGGATATAAATCCACTGATTTGGGCTTCGTACCCTCTAGCCTCTTTCCCCATTGTGTAATTTCCTCAATTTGGAACAAATCTGGAAATAAGGGTTTGCCAACAAAACCCTATCAAATCCGAAACCCCTTCCTATGAAGAATTTGAAAATGCAAATTTAGCTAACACAATTCTGAAAATGAAAGCAAGATTCAGAAATTCCTTTACCAAACCCTAGGCGACCAGGGCAAAAATTAGATTTGATATTTCTAACCCTCCAAAAACTACGAAATGAGTTTTATATTGCAGCCACTGATTTTTTAAGTCAAAATAGTCACTCAAAAAGCTGAAACTCAAAATTCTGGAATTTATTAATGTAAAATACAGTTGAAACTTCATAAAATCATATCTCCCAAAATACTAGGAGTTACAATACCCATGATAACTCAAAATGACCATAAAAATGGTAGCTATCAAACAAAACAAGAAACAAAAATTTTCCACTATGGGAAGTCCACCAAAAGTTGTCCCAAAATTCTCAAAAACCTAGTTCACTGCAATTTCTCCTTAAAAACCCTTCCAAGCCAAGTCGCCAAAGTGCAGAAATATTATAATAAAATCATAATATTATTTAGGGCACGAAATCACCCCAAAACATATGCAAATCATCCACCAACCAAATAGCCAACCTAGAATAAAATAGCAATAAATCCACAAATCCTAGGAGGGTTATTTGTTGTAGCACAACCCTTAACGGGTTCTTCAACACAAGTGGCCAAGTCGCCACCCTCTAGAACTCCCAAAAAACCTATAAATGGTTTTCCAAAGCAAGCCACACAACCCCAACACACAACCACACTTGCCAAAGCAGGTCGCCACCGTAGGAAAGGGTGCAAATCTACAATCCACAAATCTAAAGGACAAATACAGCCCTTGAATAGAGCTACCCTATGTGGAAGAATCAAGGTTTTCATCTCCAAAATCATTTATGTAGTTGAAGGCTTTCATCCTCAAGTCATTTGTTTAAGCTTGACATACTTGAGCATAAGATTTAATATCCAAAATTAGCATACCTTCAAATGAACCCCTCACTTGCTTTTATAATCATTCTCCAAAAGAGGCGTCCAACTTGGAGGGAAACCTTTTTTCAAATATTAAAAGGAGCAATCCTTAACTCCCACTTAAGTGCTTTGGCGCCCATGACCCTTAAAAGAACACAACGTAAGTGAACATTAGAACATAAAGTACCTTTTTGCTAATTGCTCTTAAAAAGGTCCCCAACGTTTCCTTTTATTTCTTTTCTTTCTTTTCCCTTAGCCCATGGGACCAATTTAAAGGCTATGGGTCTTCATGTGCAGTTAAATCAAAAAGGGGGACATGACAGTCCTTCCTGCCCAAAATTGTTTGTCTTCGAGCAATTAATATCCAAAGGGGTGTCCCAACATACCTTATTACGCATTGTCTACCTGTAAGTTCTTCCCAAGGAAGAGAAGCTCCAAACAGATCCCTCGTATTGTTGTACCTATGTTTTGGGGGATGCCCCCAAGTGCAAAAGGTGACATCACAGCCCTCCAAAGGCTTCCCATGACCCCATGCTACCAACTCTTTCAATACCGAGTTGTAGATGATGAAGCTCTTCCCTTCAAGGCCCTCATGAAGTGCATCATGTAGCCAAGAGTGGCAAAAAGAAATGCATCAAAAAAATGACACCTTACTGCCCCAAATGAGAAGATCCATTTGCTCGTCATCTATCGTGTGCATACTATTGTGGCCACTCTTCACCCACTCTTTGTAGCTCCTACCTACCTTAGCAAAACTTTCCAAGCTTGCAAACAATTGGCAAAATTGGATTCCTTGAACAACATACCTTGGAAAGAAACTTCAACAACTTGCAAACCTTCTTGAATGAATTCTTTCAGGGGTGCTATATGTATCATCATTGGCTGCCATTTTTCTACACTCTCATGCATATGTGTAACCAAATGTGAGTCCACAAAGAATCATTATGATAAAGCAAAAGAGTGTTGTATCATACCTTTAGCCTTCACCTTTCCTTCATGCAAGTTGTGCCTTTGAAAATAAACATTTTCAGAATTTGATAGCAGCTGTAAATGGACAAAAAAATCAGTCTTTTCACCTTCATGAGGCAGCTGGAATTGCACACAAAACTCAGAATTCTTTGAGTGACAAAAAACAGACTTGATTGATATCCTTTCCTTCTCCATGTGGGCTGTAGTATGCTCCAATTTCCCACTTTTTGGTCCCCAACAGGTTGCTGGAATTGTTCTTCTAACTCAGAAATTTCTGAGTCAATAAAATCAGACTTGGCACAAGTATCTGCAGAATTTGTCTAGCGCTGTAATATGCCAAAATTCTCATGATTTTGAGTGTTTCATTGGCTGAGTTTGCCCACCCCTTTCTCCTCTTTAACCTTCATTCCTTATAGAATTCCCCAAGCTTTCCAAACATGAAGTTGGGTGGGTTCTACCACCTCCACTTGGCAGCCCATGTATGGAAATCAGAGTATCCCTAGTAGTTCTCTTGGCCATTACAAGTGATCTTCCTAATGATCCTACACATGGAACAAACACATTAGTTAAAACAATGGTGCTTAATAACATTTTTTTGATTATCTTATCAAGCTCTATAATCACGAAGTGCATCCTTTCTTGATGCCTTGATTTTTCCTTGCAACTATCTTTCACCCGGATCTCAAAAGATATGTTCATGTTATTCTTGACATGGCTATAGCAAGTTATTTCTCTCTTCAATCTTCCCCTGATAGTGGCTGGAAATCCATTCATACAGGTGTGAGCCACTCGTATGGTGTTGAGGTGTAAGAGGCACACCTTTTTAGAGCCCATACTCACCATGGAGACAAAAAAACTCGAGGAACAAACTGAAAATGCTAAAAACAGCAGTTACTATGATTCTAGGACCATGATAACCCTTGCTTATTCCCTCCTTTATGTTGGCCCAATTTGTATTCTTTGTCTCACCACATGAAATGATAGCAATATTATTCTTGTTGAACTCACTTGGATTCCATATCCATGATGGATACTTGTCATGCTCATTCCTTGAATTTACTTGGAAGAGTTCTCTTCCCCATTGAGTGTCATTCACCCCAACCTTTGTGATAGCACAAAGTTTGCAATAACGAAAGAACCAAGTATGAGGAGAAATCAATGAACATTTACCAAGATGACAACTCAATTGCTTACCCATACACAAACCTGACTTTCCTTCTTCCAAATGCAAAATGAATTCTTCTTTCTTTTTATTTGGCATTACTCCTTCAAAGGACCCCTTTGCCTTGTTCAATATTGTTAGGACTTGTGCTTCGTTTCCAAGTGTTAACTGTTTCTTCCAAGCTTCCTCTTGAAATCTGAATTTATGCAAAGAAGGTGAATTGAAATTAGAAACAATGCAAAAATCTTCTTTTATAACATTCCTTTCCATTATGGTTTTCTTATCCATATCCAAACTTTCCTCTCGATCTTTTGGTGGCTCATGAAGTTGTTGAACAACTTCTCCTTGCTTTACCTTGGAAGTTCTGATTTTTCCGCTACTTCCACCTTAGTGCCTACCATTGGCAACACCATTGGTTGCTTCATAGCTTGTTAAAAACCTTCACTAGGCTACCCTTGAATTTTTAGTTCTTGTGGCTCAGAAAATTCAATCATTGGCTGCCCTTTATTTGCTGCTCTAGGTTTGTGAGGCTCAGAAAATTCCACACCTGATGGTCCCAAGATGTTTGATTTTTCTTCCCTTATGTCTTCTACTTGCAGTCCTTGTTGTTCATTAGCTTCTTGGAAACCCTCACTTGGCTGCCCCTGCATTTCTAGTTCTTGTGGCTCAAAAAATTCAGTCATTGGTTGTCCCAAAGACTTCCCTTTTTGAAGCTCATCACTTGCATCCATAGGCTGTCTTTCAATTTCATAATCGACTCTCCATATGTGCCTTGTCAAAATGCCTAATGTGCCTTTCTCAAAGCTCCTCATATTTATCAATGGCGTCATGCCTTTATGTCTTCATTCCCATATAACACCAATCATGGGCAGCTCCTTCCAAATGTTTCATAACAAAGGTTAAGGCCTCCTTTTCTCCCCTAAGGCTCAAATCAAGGTATGTGTTTACCTTGTCTACCCATGCCCTCACCGCTGTGTTTGGATCCCCATCAAAAGTAGGGAGAACAATCTTCCCCAAGTCATCTTGCATAGCTTCCGGGATGTTCCTTCCTATCCTAGATCCCTCTTTACCTTGCTTCCATGTTACAAACTCACTGAAGCTCAATAACCTCCTGAGTTAGGGATTATATGCCATGTATTCATTGTAGTACTCCATCAAATCCCAACGAATTAAGAGTTGTTCCTCCATTTTAAGGCGTTGGTCCCTTTCGATGTCCTTCATTATTTGAAGGAACTCATTCATTACTTCATCAACTTTTGTGCTTGAGTCCACCTCTCGAACCTAGCTCTATCCATGTCACTATTCGACATGAAACCCTTGTTGCCCCATAGTTGGCCAAGAATTTCGCTCTGATACCACTGTAATGTCTCCAATTTGGGACAAATATGGAAATAAAGGTTTGCCAACAAAACTCTATCAAATCCAAAACCCCTTCCTATAAAGAATCTGAAAATGCAAAATTCAGCTAACACAATTCTGAAAATGAAAGCAATATTCAAAAATTCCTCTACCAAAACCTAGGCGACTAGGGCAGAAATTAGATTTGATACTTCTAACCCTCCAAAAATTATGAAATGAGTTTTATATTGCAGCCACTAATTTTAGAAGTCAAAATAGTCACTCAAAACGCTGAGACTCAGAATTCTGGGATTTATTAATGCAAAATACAGCTGAAACTTCATAAATTCAGATCTCTTGAAATACTGCGAGTTACAATGCCCATGATAGCTCAAAATGACCATAAAAATGGCAGCTATCAAACAAAACAAGAAATAGAATTTTCCCACCACGGGAAGTCCAAAAAACTGTCTTGAAATTCTCAAAACCCTAATTCACGGTAATTTCTCCTCAAAAACCCTTCTAAGCCAAGTCAACAAAGTGCAGAAATATTATAATAAAATCATAATATTATTAAGGGAACAAAATCACCCCAAAACATATGCAAATCGTGCACCTCCTATCACATAAGCACCCTGACTACAATGAAGGGATGGCAATGCACTAAGATGTAGAGCTGGAGCATCCTGACTTGGATGCTTCCCTTCCCAACTTTCACTAGTTGACATCGATGGAGAGGGTCAAGAAACTTCTATATAGGGACCATATAATGCAACTATTGGGAGTGGCACTAGCACTGCTACTGCTTATGGTTCTAATCAGCCAAATGATAATGATTATGCTTTCAATAAAGACATCGAATAACAATATGATGATTTATATTGACCATTGCACTATGTAGCTTGACCATTTACTATTAATCTATCTTGAACATATACAATAAATAGTTGACATTTTTATTCATCATTTGACATCTAACATCGAATTATCAACTATTAGTAGTGATTTGCGGCTCATTGTTTTAATTGCATGTGTATTATGGTTAGTTTTGTTTATTTTGCTAGAATTTTTTGTTTATAGTCGTATCCAAGCTATACCATGCCCCAGGTAAAAACAATGGGCAAACAACCGCACCCAAAAGGAAAACAAAGATAAGGGAAAAGATTAACAAGGGAGAGAGAGGTTTTAGTACTATTTTTCAATCAAATCAGAATGAAATGGGAGAATACATAAAGTGAGAGATGACAAACTGAATGCCAACTAACCTTTAATTACAAGGTTGACTAATGCACCCTCCCTTATAACTATCTTTTATAAATTATATTTTCATATTGTACATTTCTTTCCTATGTCAATGTTCTTCTAAAAAATAAGTACTTGACTTACATTCATAACCATTATATTAAATATTCTAAAACCAAATACATGTACCCGTACCAAAACAAACAACTTAGGTCAAACCAAGAACCCTGAAAGTGTTGATATAGGGGCAATCAAGGCCCAAATATTTGAAGATCACATGGCTGGAATGCATTTTTCCAGCCACTTTGGTAATGCCAATTCTGAAATTCCGTTGCTTTCATCATTTTATTGGCATTTTTAAAATACATGAACTCAATGGCAAGAGGAAAGAGGATATGGTACTGCTGTTTTTTCAATTCCAGCTTGCATAAACAACAAATAATCCTCATGTACAGAATTGTGCACGAAATCTATGGTGGGAACAGTCCTAACTCCTTAGGGTTACTTAAATTGCTTGAGGACAAGGAATTTTGGGCAGGAAGGATAGTCATGTCCCTCTTTTGAGAGGGACATCATTGAAGACTCTTAGCCTTAATCATTTCCCAAGGGCTAAGAGAAAAGGAAGAAGGGAAAGAGAAATAAGTGATTTCGAATGAATATATGTAAAAGGTACTTTAAAAAGTACTTTACGTTATAAGAATCACTTAAGTTTGGGACCTTTAAGGGTCATGGGCATTTTAAAAGCAATATTCCTTATGTTTTAATATGTGTTCCCCTCCCTTTTGGGTGTGCCCCTTGGGGGAAGTTGTATAAAAAGAGAGGAAGGTTTCATTTGGAGACATGCTATGTTTGATAATCAAAATATTGGTCATTAAGCACGAAAACACTTGAGCCATTGCTTGAAGACGAAAAACTTTAAGTAAAGGAGTGGGGACGCAAACCCTCATTTCTCATCTAAGGCAGCTTCACCTTAAAGTTGCATTTGAGCATAATATTCAGAAAAGATAAAAATATTGTATTTTGGAGAGGAGCGACTAGGGTTGGGAGCCTTGGGAGCTGCATGGATAGGATGAAGGCCCCTCACTGGAGGGCTGCATGGAATTTGATGCTGGAATTGACCGTTTTCAAATAGGGAGACTAGGTTGTAAAGCTGGTTCATAGGGTTTTGGGGCTTATTTCAAGCCAAAACCACATTCTGATTTTATTCTAATATTTTTGCAGTGTGGCGACTTGATTTGGGAAGGTTTTGACCTTATTTTGAGGGTCATTATTGCCTTGAATATTCTAAAAATAATTCTTATATTTTTTCCACCTTTGGCAATTTGGTTTAAAGGGCTTTGTGGCTCCAAATACACTCAGTTTTTCATAACAAATTCTGCTTATTAATTCAATAATTTTTATGCAAATTTAAGCAAGTTTCACTTGATAGATCAGTTGCAAATTTCAATTAAATATTCCATCTTGAAGGCGTCTAGGGTTTGAAGGTTTATTTCCCTTTTTGGAGGGATAAATCATTTGTTTGGACTAACTACTTGTTGCTTTAAGCTTAGCATAATTTTGTGCTAATTTTGGGAATATTTGGCAGCTAGGGTTTGGTGGAAATAAAAATCAAAATTGACTATTTATGGTTTTGCAAAAGAAATCAAAATTCAGAAAAATTCCCTAATTTGAAATATTTCAGTGGTATCAGAGCCATATCTTGGCTATCTGTGGGTTTTCAAGGTGATACATGGAAGAGGGTGACAAAGAAATAAGACATTACCTGAGTAAGAAGAAAATGGAAGAAAATCAACAAACATAAACCATGTCTCATTTGGATCAGCCAAGGGATGACATTGAAAATCGAGAATAAAAATTTGACAAGTACACACAAGCCCAAAAATAAATGACTACTATGATGGCAGAATTTGTCCGCACTATGAAGGAAATGAGGGGTGACAAACCATCCATTGGGGATGGTAGTGCTTCTGGAAGTCACAACCTCCTGGATCAGCCTTATAAAGGGAATGGAGGAGCTATACATAGGCCTAACCAGCCTATTTTTTTGTACAAATAAGTTGTCATTCCAAAAGAGGAAGAGCAACCCACATTGAGAGATAGTTTGTTGAGAGACTATGATGAGTACATAACCTATCCAACACCTTTTAGGGATCAAATGGATTTTTCAACTTTCACTTCATGGAAGCATGACCAACTAGGTGGCAATAGGGTAGGCCAAAGGCACAAGGGCAGCCAAGGAGGGCTTCACCATGCATTGGGAAAGCTTTCACTTTCCAATTTTTATGGTTCTCCCACAAGTTCAGCTAGGGCTTGGATCCAAAAGGTGGAATCACACTTTTTCCTTAGGCCTATGATGGAAAAAGAGGTTATTCAGTTTTCTACTTTGCAATTGGAAAGAGCTGCCCATGAATGGTGGTATCATGGATTGGTCACTCAAGGGCACCAACTCATTTCATCATATGAAGAATTCAGTAACAGGATTACCGAAAGATTTGATAGCGTTGATCCAGAACTACACTTTAGAGAGTTGGCACAATTGAAACAACTGTAGAGGAGTATGCGACAGAATTTCAGAGACTTTCATCATGGTAACAGATGTTTCAGAAAGAAAATTAGTGGTTCTATTCATGGAAGGCTTGGCTGATTCTATTAGGGGTTTGGTCAAAGCTTTTGACCCATCTTCTCTTCAAGGAACCATTCAAAAGGCCCTTGATCTTGAGTCTTCAGCACCACAAGGTAAAATTCTACCATTTATTTCACAAAAATCTAACTCTTTAAAACATTTTGGACAGCCAAAAGACAATAAGTGGGGGCAGCCAAAGCGCAACATTTTTGGGCCACTCCTTTGTGGCAATTTGATAGGCCAAACCAGCAAGGTTTGGGGCAATTTGGTAGGCCAAACTAGCAGCGTTTGGGGCAGCAAAGAGAGTTGCCAAGGGGAAATTATGAGACAAGAAATGAATTAACAAGAAAGAAGTTGTGTTTTGACTGTAAACACCCTTGGACACTGGATCACCATTGCCGTGGGAAGGGTCAAGTGCACTACATTGAGGTACATTTGGATAAAAAAGAAGAGGGTGAAGAAGAAGGGGCAGCCACCTACGAAAAAGAGCACTTGGAGATCCTTGGAGTAAAGGACTTGGATGGCAACTTTGCTTCACTATCGGGGACTCCTAGATACTACCCCTTTCGTGTGAAAGGTAATTCGAAAGGTGAGCGTGTCACTATTCTCATTGATAGTGGAGCTACTCATAATTCCATTGATAAAAAGTTGGTTGCTTTATGTGGATTGCAATCTATTGAGTTTAATGGTTTTTTGGTGAACGTAGCGGATGGCTTCACCATCCCTTGCACAACTAAAGTCCCCAAGTTGAGCATCATGATGGGAACACATCTCATTGAGGATGATTTCTATGTGGTTGGTATTGGGGAAACCAACCTAGTGCTTGGCATACAATGGTTGCACTCTCTTGGAGAGTACACGCAAAATTACCAAACCATGGAGCTCATGTGAATGGAAAAGAAGTGATCCTACATGGTTTGCATGATAAGGCACCCACAGGGGCAACATCCAAAAGGATGGAGATCATGATTCAAGAAGGGATTCCAGTAGGGGCGGCATAGCAAGTTGTTTTTTCTGAGTTGGAACAGCCAACTCTCATGAATGAATTTGGTCACATACATGGCTTGTTGAGTGGAACAAAGGTGCAAAAAGGTTACCCTTTCAAAGAAATCAATAAATTGGTCATAGGACAGCCTTCAAGGTATGTAGAAATGCATCAAATTTGTTTTTACATGAATTTCATTCCAAGGTATGAAGGCAGATCTGAATTTTGCATTAAAAACCAATATAAAGGGTGTTCACAAAAATCGGAATTGGTTGTGAAGTTTCAGAGTTTTTTGAGCTATAAGAATAATGAGTTTGAAGGGCCAAATCAGCTACCTATTAAGGTCAAAATTTCACATTTTTTTGAGTACATTACAGCCCCTAACCAATTCTGAACGTGTTTTTGCAAAGTCTGAATTTTCCTACTCAGAAAATTCTGAGTTGTTGAAACAAGTTCAGCCACTTATTGACGACAAAAAAATTGTTTTAAAGGCATGCTACAGCCCATGGTCAGTCCTAAAAGTGTTTATGCAAGGTCTGAATTTTCATACACAAAAAATTCTGAGTTGGTAAAGCAGGTCCAGCCACTATATGAGGACAAAAATGTTGAATTTTTAGGCATCCTACAGCCCATGGTGAGTTCTGAAAATGTATATGCAAGGTCTGAATTTTCTTACTCAAAATTTCTTAGTTGATGAAGCAAGTTCAACTACCTATTGAGGTTAAAAGGGTTGAAATTTGAAGCAAACTACAGCCCCTACCAAGAAGAAGTGCACTTTATTACTCAGAAAATTTGAGGTTAAGGGCTATTGTATATCTCCAGGTATGTTTACTAAGAAAAACTTTGTTATTCCTTTGTTGCAAGATTGGAGGAGCCTACCATGGCATGTAAGGGTTACCAAGGGGTTCTTGAGAGGTGGCCACATTAGTATGCACGCCAAGAATGCAGATCAAAGGGACTTTTTCATTTGGGGCAGCAAGGTATCACTTTCTAAATATTTTTATTTTGGCAGGCCTAGTTCCTTTTATACGAATTTTGTGTTCTTATGGACATCCTCAAAGTTTATAGATATGGAGGATATATGGGAGGCCAACTTGGTGGTGAATTGGTTGGGTTTTTAGGGAGAATTCAGAACTGTACATCATAGTTACAGTCCCTATAACAGTGAATTCAGTTTGGGCTACAATGTGGCAATCTCCTTGATGAAAGGACTATGTACTTTGCGGGCAATTTGGGAACTTCCAGCCCTTAAGCAGCATGTTTGGGGAAGCTTGAGGCATGTTTGGGAGAGTTGGGGGCATGATCATGAAGGTTGTATTGTATGGCATGAGGGAACAAATGGGATAGGCAACTGTAACACCTTTTCTTGTCATACTTACTACGACAAATTCAGCTTTTCTAAGGTAAAACTCCAAGAATAATTGCATTGCTATAAGTTGTAAATGCAACCCTCTAATCATCATGCATAGATCTCCTTGCAAAGCATCCCACTCTAACATCGAAGGGTCTAGGACCATGAGGACGAGGGATTGGAGAATCACCTTGTGGAGAGGATTTACAGCCCAAAGAAGGCACCACAATTTACAAGGGAGAACTTTCTTTTTGACTAATGTGTTTGCTTCTTGTGCAGGGGCTGATATAAGGGCAATCAAGACCCCAATATTTGAAGATCACATGGCTGGAATGCATTTTTCCAACTACTTTGATAATGTCAATTCTGAAAATTTCATTGTTTTCATCATTTTATTGGCATTTTTGAAATACATGTACTCAATGGCAGCAAAAAGAAAGTCCGAGGCAAGGACGGATGCAGTCATTGGGATAGACGCAAGGACACCTCCCAGTCAACAAAAAAAAAAAAAAAAAGAGGAAAGAGGACATGGTGCTACTGTTTTTGCAATTCCAGCTTACGTAAACAACAAATAATCCTCATGTACAGAAATAGGAGGCTTCACCAAGAGGGTTCTCCCACATGGGATGGACCAAGGTTTGAATTGTGCACGAAATCTACGGTGGGAAAAGCTCTATGGTCATTTCAATTGCTTGAAGACAAGCAATTTTGGGCAGGGAGGATTGTCATGTCCCTCTTTTGTTAGGGACATCATTGAAAACTCTTAGCCTTAACCGTTTCTCAGAGGCTAAGGGAAAAGAAAGAAGGAAAAGAGAAATAAGTGATTTTGAATGAATATATGTAAAAGGTACTTTATGTTATAAGAATCACTTAAGTTGGGGCCTTTAAGAGTCATGGGCATTTTAAAAGCAATCTTCCTTATGCTTTGAATATGTGTTTCCCTTCCTTTTGGGTGTGCCCCTTGGGGGAAGTATAAAAAGAGAAGATGGTTTCATTTGGAGGCATGCTATGTTTGATATTCAAAATATTGCTCATTAAGCACGAAAACGCTTGAGCCATTGGTCGAAGACGAAAAATTTCAAGTAAAAGAATGGGGACGCAAACCCTCATTTCTCATCTAGGGCAACTTCATCTTGAGGTTGCATTTGAGCATAATATTCAAAAAAGACAAATGTTGCATTTTGGAGGGGCGACTAGGGTTGGGAGCCTTGGGAGCTACTTGGATAGGTTGAAGGCCCCTCATTGGAGGGTTGCATGGAATTTGTTGTTGGAATTGACTGTTTCTAGCTAGGGCGAATAGGTTGTGGAGCTGGTTTGTAGGGTTTTGGGGCTTATTTCAAGCCAAAACCATATTCTGATTTTATTCTAGTATTTCTGTAGTGTGGCAACTTTATTTGGGAAGGTTTTGATCTTATTTGTGGGTCATTATTGCCTTGAATATTCTGAAAATAATTTCTATATTTTTTCCAGTTGTAGCGATTTGGTTTGCAGGGCTTTATGGCTCTACATACACTCAATTTTTCATAATAAATTATGCTTATTAATTCAGTAATTTTTACATAAATTTATTAGGGTTTCACTTGATAGATCAGCTGCAAATTTCAATTAAATATTCCAGCTTGGAAGCGTCTAGGGTTTGAGGCTTTATTTCCCTTTTTGGAGGGATAAATCGCTTGTTTGGACTAGCTATTTGTTGCTTTGAGCTTTGCATAATTTTGTGTTAATTTTGGGAATATTTGGCAGTTAAGGTTCGCTGGAAATAAAAATCAAAATTGACTATTCAATTAGGGTTTTGCAAAAAAAATCCCTAATTTGGGACATTTCAGTGAAGGACATTGTCACACCACGATTGTCTCCAAACATATGTGGTGTCACTTCAAAAGTTGTTTATGGACCCGAAAAAGGGTCCAAATGGCTAATTTGCTTAGATTGTGGATCTGGGCCCATCTACTAATAAATATGTGACAAAAAGCTCGCCCAACTTATTCCTACAATGCCCTAATTTTAGATCCCTCCTAAACCTCTTTTCACATAATGACATGATCACAACTATACTCTTCTTGCTTGATGTCACAAGTTAATACTACACTCTAGCTAATACTCAACGATCTTAGCATGGCTTATCAATTCATTGTGAAGATTACACTCTGATTTCTCATACTTCCAGCAATCTCATCTTTGAAATCTAGGAGTTGCATCTTGCTATTGTATCCCTTCACTAGGTCCGTCCACTCGGCTACACTGGTCAGGGTTCAGTCAAGGAGCTACCCAACATCCTTCCACTAGGTAATCAACACCTTCGAACCTCACATCATCACATGGTCATTAGACTCAAAGATTTGGATTAGTGGTACTTATTGTCACATTAGGACTTAATGGTCATTCAGCATATTGCATACCTTTACTTTTTAGCATATTATCGCAACATTGGGGGGTTCAGTCATTCATCGCAACTCGTATTAGATTGCATGTAGGGTTTCCTTTGAATTTTGATTTTGCATCCATCAAGTTATCATTAAGGACTCAATAAGTCTGAAAACTTGCATTCTCTAACCCTACAATTTTACTTTTATGAATAAAATTTCTAATAAGGAAATATTAGCTAGGTATTGTTTGTATATCATATTAGTGTTTATTGCAATATGTTGTATAATGTATTTCACTTTCATTATTGCAAATAAAATTCGTAATATTAGTGTTTATTGTTATTTGTTGTATATTACATTTTACTTTCATTGTTGCAGTAGAAATGGTAATATATACTTGCTTGGTTGGAACCCTACGTCTATCCAAACCCTAGAAACCCCAATCTATATCCTCGTTGATGTCTACTAGTTTTTACCCTAGGTTGATTTGTTATGTTTAGGGCCCATCCATCACACAATCTTCCTTCACCATGTCAATGCAGAACTTGGTTTATTTCTTTGATTGCTTGTTTCATTCCCTTTTCTTACCATTGATTTAGCATCCTTTTTTTGTGATTACAATGGGATTGCGAATAGAATTTGATTTTTCATTATGTAGTTTGACTCACATTTGTAATGGGAAGCCTTCCGTGTAATATCATGACATGTTATCATCATCACACATAAGCACAAACTTGTTGAGCCATGGTTGAACACGCGTGTCATGACTATTTGACAATCACCAATTATCTTCTCTAAAAAACCACAACTTGGCTTATTTCTTTGATTGCTTGTTTCATCCCCTTTTCTTACCATTGATTTAGCATCCATTTTTTGTGAATACAATGGAATTGCAAATAGAATTTGATTTTTCATTATGTAGGTTCACTTACGTTTGTAATGTGAAGCCTTCTATATAATATCATGGCCTGTTGTCATCATCACACATAAGCACAAACTTATTGAGCCATGGTTGAACACATGTTTCATGGCAATTTGATAATCATTAATTATCTTCTCTAAAAAAATTACTATCCTCTCTTGGTGCATAAATATAATTGTTTTTGAAAATATGGTTACGACATCCTTCCACAGGATCATCAACACCTTCCTACCTCACAACATCAGATGCTCATCGGACTCAAGGATTTGGATTAGTGGTACTAATTATCCCGTTGGGGCTTACTAAAGGTTCTTTACATTTAGCATATTGCATACCTTTCCTTTTTTGACATATTGTTGCATCATTGGGGAGTTCAATCATTCATCGTATATCATATTAGATTGCATCTAGCATTTAGAGTTCAATCATTATGTAGGTTCACTTACGTTTGTAATGTGAAGCCTTCTATATAATATCATGGCCTGTTGTCATCATCACACATAAGCACAAACTTATTGAGCCATGGTTGAACACATGTTTCATGGCTATTTGATAATCATTAATTATCTTCTCTAAAAAAATTACTATCCTCTCTTGGTGCATAAATATAATTGTTTTTGAAAATATGGTTACGACATCCTTCCACAGGATCATCAACACCTTCCTACCTCACAACATCAGATGCTCATCGGACTCAAGGATTTGGATTAGTGGTACTAATTATCCCGTTGGGGCTTACTAAAGGTTCTTTACATTTAGCATATTGCATACTTTTCCTTTTTTGACATATTGTTGCATCATTGGGGAGTTCAATCATTCATCATATATCATATTAGATTGCATCTAGCGTTTTTTTTTGAATTCTGAAGTTCCATCCATTGAGTGATCATTTAGGACTCAAGAAGTCTGAAAAGTTGCATTCTCTAACCCTGCACTTTTACTTTTATGAATGAAAGATTGAACAAGGAAATATTAGCTAGGTATTGTTTATAGATCATATTAGTATTTATTTCTATGTATTGTATAATGCATTTCACTTTCATTATTGCAAATAGAATTGGTAATGTATACTTGCTTGGTTGGAAACCTACATCTATCCAAACCTTAGAATCCCCAATCTATATCCTAGTTGATGTTTACTAGTTTTTACCCTATGTCCATCACATGGTACGCATTCACTATGTCAGTGCAAATCTTGACTTATTCCTTCACTTGCTTGTTTCAACCCTTCTTGGCTTGTTTCAACCCTTCTTGGCATTGAGTTGGCATCCAATTTTTTGTGATTAAAAGGGGATTGCGAATAAAATAATCATTTTGTAGGTTGACTTATGTTTGTTGTAACTGCTTTAATATTCTTACACATTTTCTTGAATGACATGCCCTACCTCTTGACTGTCCCAGCGATATATTTATTTCAAAAGTTAATGTCCTGCTTCCAATTGTTTTATTCTTCCCTTTGTTGCACAGTTCAACCTTGCTAGATGGATAACAGTCGTCGTACTCTCAGCAATTGTTTTATGGCAATCATGGGTCTGTCAAGCGGTTAGGGTATTGTATGGCAATATGGAGAGCTGAACAACATTGTACGATGCATGGATCTGCACACGGTTGTGTTATACATGGAGAGGAAGGCAGAGGGAACATACAGTCTGTTTGTATGGTGCTGGTCTGATAAGGGGGTCATATGAGTCTGAGAGGGATTTTGAGGGGCAGTAGTGTAGGACTGTACAGTTTTACATGTATGTACAATTGATTGGAATAGGATTAGGCATTTGGATGAGTCGTACGGTTGAGGCCATTATTTGAAGGGGTGAGTCTAATTTATAAGTTATAAAACCATGATAACTTACCTCTATCGAATGGGGTTTTGTAACGTTTAACTTTTTGTTTCATTTTTATTTCCAATTACACATTTTAATTGACATTCCCCTTCAATTCTTAAAATGTTGATTTTTAAATTTTCCTGCACCTTATTTATAAAAGTAATTTTATAATTTGCTCACCTTGTATTTTTGATCCATCGATACATGTGCCCTCTTCAACTTTATTATTCTCCACTCTGGATATGATCATGTTCACAGTCTTAATCCAAAGTCAACAATTTTAATATTGACCCATTCACTACATCTTTGCATATAGTGCTATCCATATTCTCTAGTCACACTGCCCTGTTATCCATTACTTAATGAATTTTAAATGGCCCTAGCTAGAGGACTGTCAATTTCCATGGATTTATCTCTCGTCAATTGTTATATTTTAATACAAGTGCTCCTAATTCTCCTTATAATCTTATCGTGTCAGTGCTTTCTTCGCCTTTGCGTCACTTCCATAACCCACTATGCCATGATTCTTCATTCATCAACCATGTTAAGTGCTATGAGCCTCTCTCTAAGGATTTTTTCATCAGCAAGTTCATGAGTAGAGATTCGTGAGGGCATGTGGCAGGAATAAAGCTCATGGGCGGAAGAGAGCCTTCAGAAAAATCCCAGCTAAACTTGATAGAAGCTGTAATAATCTGCAAAGAGATCCAACGAAATAGAATGCTGAACAAGTGTCTTTATGTTAAAAATAAAGTGAGAGCTTTCAACTTAAGGCATAAGAAGCTAAGATAAGATCCAAAATGATCTTGCGAATCAAAGTATTTCTTTAGAACGCTCAAGGCCAAAAATGTTAGAGAAATAATTGAAGCTATTGAAAATGTTGGAAAATTTGTCTTGGATCATGAGGAAATTAGCAAAGGTTTCTTCAAATTTTATAAAAATACATTTTCTTCATAGGGCATGGATGATATAATTCAGCAAAGAGGAGAATCTGTGAGAGGATTTTTCCTAAGAAGTTAAATAGAGAGATGACTCTAGATCTTGAAAGTCAGTCTCCAATGATGAAATTTTATGGGCTATAAGAACAATGAAGGAAGACAAGTCCTTTAGGTGTGATGGATTCCCGGTTGAATTCTACAAAGAAAATAATGAATGGATAGTGAATGAGCTATACCACTTGTATACGGGTGCTCTTGTAACGGGAACACCCAAATATCAATAAAGGTATGATCAAACTAATAACCTAAGAATGTGGTATGAAGGAAGTCAAGAATTGGATACCTATTTCATTGTTAAATGTGTCTTACAAGATCTTGCTAAAGCATTGGCTTCTAGATTGAACAAACTCCTCAAGATTGTTTCAAAAACTCATACTGGGTTTGTTGAGGGCAAATTCGTACAAGACAATCTCATTACTAGTTGGGAAGGATTGGAGAGGGAAAAGGAAATATGGATTTTTTGTGGTATGGCATCAACTATATTTGAAAAAGGAATATGCTAGGATTGAGTGGTTTTTTATAGAACTAATGATGAAAACCTAAGTAGCCGATATGGGTATGGGAGAGGGTACGGGTACAAGTATCCGGTACGTGGATATGGGGGATTTTTTTTGGGGGGTTTGGGTATGGCTGGATACGGCCGTACAAAAATATATATAAAAAATTAAAAATATAGCCATATAACCACATAATATGCATAGAGGAAACAAAACAAGTTAAATAACCACAAAACATACTCATAATTTCAATGCCAAAGGTTGAACCTTGAATAGTTTTATAAATTATAAATAGGTACATAGTGCAAATGTTACAAATTACAGTATTTATTTAAATATTTTCATGAGTCTTCATCTTCATCTCCCACGGCTTCCTCATGATATGGTTCATTAGAACCACAAGCAGCAGTGCCACTCCCACTAGCTTCACTATGCATGCCCTGTGAAGCAACCTCCAAATCCATATCAAGCAAGGAAAGATAGGCAATGGAGGCATCCAAGTCGGGAGTCTCTGGGTCCACATCCCAACACTTTGTTGCCCCTTTCGTGTACTCAGGTGTAATGTCCCCTTTTCTAGCTCACATTGTATGGTGTTGTTGTTAGCCTATTTCTCCTTGGTTCCATAGGCTAATCAGGGCTTTTATGGAATCTTGAGGATTTTTGGCCTAGGTAATTTTTGTTGCAGGTCAATCCGGAGCATTTGGAGGCAGTTTGGTATACTTACTATTTTTAGTAAGTCATTAATGCTATTAATAGTAATTCATCTGGTGGGCCGTGATCTCCAGTGTCAGTGCCTTCTCAATGGAAAATTGGTTATTATCGTCAGATGATTTCAGCTCCATTGGTTTAATTCGTCTCCGCATTAATAAAGTTTAAATTATAAAGTTAAATTCAATTATTTAACTTTATTAATGTGAGACAAGTTAAGTGGGAAATGAATAGTAAAAGGGGCCCCTTGTTTTAAAATACATGAGACATCAAAAAAGGCAAAGGGGAAGTTATGTTTTATCCCACATTGGTTAAAAAGGTGAGTGAGCTCTTATGAGAAGTTTATAAAAGTGTTGCAAGGGCTCACTTTCAGGGATGCTTGGTTATTATTTTCTCTTAGAGAATTCTGGGAAGCTTTGGCTTTCAGCAGGTTTGAGGACGGGAACCCTCGAGCTTGGAGGCAGTGGACGGAAACTCATTGTCTGTTGGAGATATTATTCAGGTGTCTCACTTTGTGCTTCAAATTCATACTTCTGGTTATCCAATCCGACTATAAGTTCTGTGGCTACGATTGAATATTTCTGTTGTTATTCTACTGAAGATTTGAAAGCAATATTCCTATATAATTTCAGAGCCTTGTTCTAAAACTGTTATAATATGTTTTACATTGAAATTTGCTTGCAAGTTATTGGATGAATAGAAATTAGTTCATGCAAACGGTTTGTTTAAATTTTATGTGGAACATTTGGAAAAATTGGGGCAAATATCCATAGGGGATGTCACAGGATACCACTAAGGACTGGCCGTCACACCAAAAGTCCCGAGATGATCTGGGTCCTCTTCCAAACCCCTCTATGGCCAGCCACACAGGACCGTGAGGCGACACCATTGCTTGGAGGCCCAGTCAACAGGATTCCCCATAGGGCCCGACCGACTGACATTCCTCGTGGGGCCCAGCCCCTAAGCGGGGGACATTACAGTCACCCCACCCTCCACAGGGCTCGACCTCGAGACCTAGCTCTGATACCACTAAGGACTGGCCGTCACACCAAAAGTCCCGGGATGATTTGGGTCCTCTTCCAGACCCCTATATGGCCAACCACCGAAGGACCGTCGAGCCGACGCGCCTACTCAGAGGGAACTGTTGACCATTTTTGGTCCAACAGGCCAAAATCGGTCTCCTTCCCCTGCTGATCTAAAGCCATCAGTCGTGAATTTGGTTTGCACAAGCCTTTTGGCAGAAAGATGGACCAGTTCAAGGATGCAAGGCTTTTACAAAGCTTCTGTAGACAATTCTTCTACAGGGCAGATTGTTTCTCGCCTTTTAGAAAGTCCACACACACATAAGCCAAGGAAGAAAGAATACATTGCTTTTTGGTAATGGCCTTTTGCTACAACAGGAAAATTCCAAAGGAATGGTTCATCAAAAAGGTATTTTACTTCGAAAAAGTGCTAAGGAGTTCGTCCGCAAGGCAAAGGACAAGGCCAAAGGCGCCTAAGCCAAAGGAATACTTCGGAGAATCCAAAAGTCCACCTAAAGAAGCAAAGTTTAAAGCCAAGGCCCTTCGGAAGGGTCATTTTTAAGAAACCCGAAGCGCAGGGTACCTTTCGGGAAGGTACGAGAGCCCTTGCAGAGGGCACATGGTCGACAAAAAGGGCCTTTGCAACATTTTTGAAAGGCAATTTTAGAGACCAAACAGCCCTTGCAGAGGGCAAGAAAGCACTTAAAGGGAAGAAAGACCAAGGCAAACTATTCCTTCGGACTTTCTGTTCGAAGGAAATTTCCGCAAGGCAAAGATAGAAGGAAAAGCAAGGGCAGAATTTCTTCGGACAAAATGTCCGAAGGAATTCCTTCGGACATTTTGTCTGAAGAAATCCTTACAAGGCAAAAACTTTGGACAAAAGTCCGAAGGAATTCCTTCGGACTTTTGTCCGAATAAATTCGCCCGACAGAAAGCCGAAGACAGAAAGTCTAAAGGCAGAAACCCGAAGGAATTCACTTGGGGAAAAGCCCGACGGAAAAAAGGTAAGCGGAAAAACATGAAGGAAACATATCCTTCGGACAAAATGTCCAAAGGAATTCCTTCAGACATTTTGTCCGAAGAATGTGACTACCAAAAGGAGCCCGAAGGACCCCGAAGGGCAGGGACCCTTGCGGGGGAGACTCGGCCAAAAATGAAGGGACACTTCTCCAAAGCCGAAGGGACACCTCCCCTTTGGGAAGGATCAAACAAGAAAGCCAAAGGAATTGCCAAGGAGGGTGACGGGCCTGAGGATGTCAAGATTAAGCACCATGACTAGCCGTTGGAATCCGGACGTCAATTGACTTCCCCGAAGCCGTCAAATTCAGGGCAATAAACTAGTCGTTGGCTTTGAAATGGTGACGGGCGCGCGAACGTCAATTTTACAACAATGAAATAGCTATTGATCTTTAAATACTTGAGCGCCAACCAGAAGGCAGCCCAAAGAGCTAAGAGAGGAAGAGACAAAACCAGCAAAAGACAAAGCTGGGAAAAGACAAAAGTTAAGAATGAACTCAGCGACCTGCTGATGAAAGAGCCCAAAGAGCCAAAGAAGTAGCATAAGATAGCCCTCGAGGGCCGAAGGAGACAGAAAAGACATAGCCAGGAAGAGACAAAAGAGCCAAGTGTAGAAACGGACAAAACGGCCCAGGTGGCAAAGGGGAGGCGAGTTATTCCTGTAGTTGGAACAGTCTCCGCCAAGTGGTCATCAAGGAGCGCAAACAGTAAACGGCGCGACCTATTTTTCTCCACTTTGCATTGATGAGTAGACAAACTGCGTGAATATCTTGAAAGAACAATCTTGTTTGCAGAAAAAGAAGCGCGGCCCATGCTTTCACATGTTTGAACGCCAAAGTCAAGACTGACAGCCAACACAACATTCTCTTTCAACATTTTTCTCTTCCCAATGCTCGAAACACACATGGGCCACTTGTAAAAGGGCGCCAAAAGTCTTTTTGCAAAAGAGGCGCTTTTGTTCTCTCTTCTCTATATATATATTGTAACTTCTCATTTCAAAGGATCTATCTTTGACATTGTAAGGCGAAGCCCTAGCAATTTTCACCTGGAATCAATAAAAATGCATTTTTACCTCTATTCTGATTAGATATCTCTGAGTGTGTCTGAGTGTTAGTCTTGTGTTCAGTCATTGCTTCTTAATGCTTTCACAGGGTTGACACCAACGCATCTAGTATCTACAAGGCGCCATTCTTACAGGTGACAAGAAGAGCTGTACCTGGAGCGCAGAGGCAGAAGGAGGTTACTAGTAGTGTGCTTTTCTTACAACGCCTATGGTAAGTCCCTTTTTCTGTGTGTTCCATTAAAGCTTCCCTGTCAAGCCTCCTGCAGTCTGGTCCTTTTACCAGTTAAAGTGTATGTATGTGTTTTTATGGTTCAGAGTTTGAGTGTGAGTAGGTCGAAATTATTTGGTGCATCACTCTCTTAGATTAGGTTTTGTTTTCCTGTAATCCTTCTCCCTTTTCACCCCCCATTATATATATATATATATGTGTGTGTGTGTGTGTGTGTATTAGCACTTATTGGAATAACTCAGATGCATCAAAGGGAGCTAGCCCTTATCTAGAGACTCTCCCCCCAGTTTTGCCTTGCCTACAGGCAAGAGGAGAGTTTCCATTTTGACGTGTGGAAGGCAGGAGCTCAGCCTTCTGTCAAGGGTGCAATCCACTGCGTCAACAGTTTTTGGCACGCCCGGTGGGACCATGTTTTAACATTCAGAAAAGTTTCAGGATTGGTGTTGGTCTTGTTACAGCAGAACGAACCATTAATACAGCATCTGGCCTTTAATCAGGGGATTGTGGAACAAGTTTTCTCCAAAGAGTAGAAGAATTTTGGTGTGTCCTTCAACCAACCAGCCTTTGGAGGCTTTGTCATCAACACCAATGGCGACTCTGAGTTGAATCAGCTGGTTAAGCAGTCCTAGTGCCATCAAGAAATCAGATTTTTGTATGTATAATCCCATTGCTCAGCATAATGGGTCTTTTATTCCTTCATATAACTTTGATCAAGCTCAGGTTGTTCATGGAATCACCTCAAACAACTCTCCTAGTTGCCCTTCAACAATAAGGGAAGTAACGCTGGAGTTTGAGAAGCAAGTGATGGAGATAGACAGGTTGGATGAGCAGTATAGATATCAACAAGAGCTTATGTACAAGGAAGAGTGTTTGTTTAGGCAAGCTCAGGCCTTGCAATCCATGGAGGAGGAGGTAGCAAAATGGAAGAGTCCATTCATTCAAGGCAGTCAGCCTTGTGTGCCCACTCCTATTTTAAAGAAAGCCCCCTCTTGTACACCAAATCTTTTCTCCCAAATAGCACTTGCTCACTCTAGCTCATTTGATGTATTAATCAATCCTGCGCTTAACCCCTTGCACCTAGCTTTTCAGCATCAAAGGGAACTAGAGCAACCCCCCATGGAGATGAACCTTCTCAATTCCTTAGATTGTGAATCCTCCTTTGAAGGGAATACCATGAACCAACACATCTCTCTTGAAGCAACTCTTCCTGTGCATGAGCAGACCCTTCCTAGTCTTCTTCAACTTCCTCAGGTCTCTCAACATGATGTCAAGATTCCAAGTTGGAAGAGGGAATATCATGAACCAGCTCAGGACCTTGAAGAGGATAAAGTTGTTGCCTGTTCACAAGGAGAAAGTCCCATCCCAAGGTCATGAGTTGGAAGCAAACAGTGGAATCATGGGGCAAGAAGGAGGAAAAGCAAGTTTTTGCTCAAAACCTTGAAGAAGACGAAGCTGCTCCTACTCATCATGATGATGCTTGTTACCTCCAAGAAAGGCTCTTCCAAGAGAATCTAGCCAGGCAAATTGCAGAATTGGAGTCCAAAACGAGATTCCTCAGCCAATGTGTGATGGACGGTTCAAACCAAACAACAGAATCCATGTCTGAACACACCCCATCTACACACCTCCAAGAGAGCTATCAGGTCACATCTGATATAGATGAAGTGCTGGCCAAATGGAAGTAAAATCTTTCGATTCTAGCTCAAGGACTGCCTCCTCTTCCACATGAGTTCGTCCGTCAGCCTTCCACTTCCCCCTTCTCAAGGAGGAACCTGTTTTGAAAGAGGCAGGTGAAGAAGAGAGGATCCAATTTGCAGCTGATCAAGAAGCTCCCATGGATGTCAATGAGGAAGGAATCCTCATGCATGTTCCTTTTGAAGACATCATCAACAATGGAGAAGACACATGTCATGCATACATGCGGATGTTCCAGCAATATGAAGAGGAACGTAACCATGGTGAGCTCTCTCCTCCCTTGTTTGATGAACTTCCTTGTTGCTTTGATGAGGAGGATGACCATGCCATGGAACCTGAGTTGGAGGAGGATCAGGTGGATGTCTTTGAACAACTAGAGACTCTGATCCTTGAGCAGGAAAAGGAGAAGCCTATCTAGCTTGAAAACAACTTTGAAGAAGAGAGCCTTGAACAAGAAGGTGATGTTCTGTGGGATGAGCAATCAGTCTGTGATCTCATTTCAGACATCACAACAGTTACCCTTCTTCAAGAAAGCCACGAAGGATTAGAAGGTGAGTTTGACAGGGTCTTCAATAAAGCAGAAGGGAACGAGTCAAACCATGATACATGTCAAAGGGACTATGCATATCAAAGGGCTTATGGTGATGAGCCAACAGCCATCAATTTCTTGGTAAAACACGTCAGCATGAAGAGCCAGCATTCGACAAGCTTCCAAGAACAAGAAGAGTACATATATGTTGGGAGCATGTTTGACTCTGATCCACTCGGATGCAAGCCAATTGAGGTGGCAGGCAAGAGGAGCAGATCACCAAGTCTCCATTCCATTCAGCCACTTGTCTGGCACCATAAGTTTCCTTGCCATGAAGGAGACTTAATAAATTTTCCCTTTGATCCAGGAGGGAGGTATATATACCTTGTTAGCTGTACATAGTAGTTTGCTTTCAGTTTTCTTTTCCTGTTTTCCCTAAGTGTTGTTTGCACAAGTAGTGTTTTTAGCCTTGTGTGTGTTTTCCTTTGTGTTTGGGGTAAAAGCTTCATGATTGATTCTTGGATCTATTGGGGCTGTTGCTAACTCTTTCAAGTTGCGTTCTGACTCCGTGCCCAATGGACTTTAAGGTAACTGGCTTCTAAGCATAGCAGGGATGCTTCCCCTGGAAATCACCAATTTGTTGACCATTTTTGGTCCAACAGGCCAAAATCGGTCCCTTCTTCCCCTGTTGATCTGAAGCCATCAGTCGTGAATTTGGTTTGCACAAGCCTTTTGGCAGAAAGATGGACCAGTTCAAGGATGCAAGGCTTTTACAAAGCTTCTGTTGACAATTCTTCTACAGGGCAGATTGTCTCTCGCCTTTTAGAAAGTCCACGCACACATAAGCCAAGGAAGAAAGAATACATTGCTTTTTGGTAATGGCCTTTTGCTACAACAGGAAAATTCCAAAGGAATGGTTCATCAAAAAGGTATTTTACTTCAGAAAAGAGCCCTTCGGAAAAGTGCTAAGGAGTTCGTCCGCAAGGCAAAGGACAAGGCCAAAGGCGCCTAAGCCAAAGGAATACTTTGGAGAATCCAAAAGCCCACCTAAAGAAGCAAGTTTTAAAGCCAAGGCCCTTCGGAAGGGTCATTTTTAAGAAACCCGAAGGGCAGGGTACCTTTCAGGAAGGTACGAGAGCCCTTGCGGAGGGCACATGGTCGACAAAAAGGGCCTTTGCAACTTTTTTGAAAGGCAATTTTAGAGACCAAATGCAAGAAAGCACTTAAAGGGAAGAAAGACCAAGGCAAAGAAAGTCCGAAGGAAATTTCCACAAGGCAAAGATAGAAGGAAAAGCAATGGCAGAATTTCTTCGGACAAAATGTCCGTCCGAAGGAATTCCTTCGGACATTTTGTCTAAAGAAATCCTTCGGAAGAAAATCCCGCGGCAATAAAAAGACAAGGCAAAATCTTTGGACAAAAGTCCGAAGGAATTCCTTCGGACTTTTGTCCGAATAAATTCGCCCGACAGAAAGCCGAAGATAGAAAGTCTGAAGGCAGAAACCCGAAGGAATTCACCCAGGGAAAAGCCCGACGGAAAAAAGGTAAGAAGAAAAACATGAAGGTTCGAAGGAATTCCTTCGGACATTTTGTCCGAAGGATGTGACTACCAAAAGGAACCCGAAGGAGCCCGAAGGGCAGGGACCCTTGCGGGGGACTCTCGGCCAAAAATGAAGGGACACTTCTCCAAAGCCGAAGGGACACCTCCCCTTTGGGAAGGATCAAACAAGAAAGCCAAAGGAATTGCCAAGGAGGGTGACGGGCCCGAGGACGTCAAGATTTAGCACCATGAACTAGCCATTGGAATCCGGACGTCAAGTGACGTCCTCGAAGCCGTCAAATTCAGGGCAATAAACTAGCCGTTGGCTTTCAAATGGTGACGGACGCGCGAACGTCAATTTTATGGCAATGAAATAGCTGTTGATCTTTAAATACTTGAGCGCCAACCAGAAGGGAGCCCAAAGAGCTAAGAGAGAAAGAGACAAAACCAACAAAAGACAAAGATGGAAAAAGACAAAAGTTAAGAATAAACTTAGCGACCTGCTGATGAAAGAGCCCAAAGAGCCAAAGAAATAGCAGAAGATAGCCCTTGAGGGCTGAAGGATACAAAAAAGACAAAGCCAAGAAGAGACAAAAGAGCCAAGTGTAGAAATGGACAAAACGGCCCAGGTGGCAAAGGGGAGGCGAGTTATTCTTGCAGTTGGAATAGTCTCCGCCAAGTGGTCATCAAGGAGCGCAAACAGTAAACAGCGCGACCTATTTTTCTCCACTTTGCATTGATGAGCAGACAAACCACGTGAATATCTTGAAGAACAGTCTTGTTTGCAGAAAAAGAGGCGCGACCCAGGCTTTCACATGTTTGAATGCCAAAGTCAAGACTGACAGCCAACACAACATTCTCTTTCAACATTTTTCTCTTCCCGATGCTCGGAACGCACATGGGCCACTTGTAAAAGGGCGCCAAAAGTCTTTTTGCAAAAGAGGTGCTTTTGTTCTCTCTTCTCTCTATATATATTGTAACTTCTCATTTCAAAGGATCTATCTTTCACATTGTAAGGCGAAACCCTGGCAATTTTCACCTGGAATCAATAAAAACGCATTTTTACCTCTATTTTGGTTAGATATCTCTGAGTGTGTCTAAGTGTTAGTCTTGTGTTCAGTCATTGCTTCTTAATGCTTTCACAGGGTTGACACCAACGCATCTGGTATCTACAAGGTGCCATTCCTACAGGTGACAAGAAGAGCTGTAGCTAGAGCGCAGAGGCAGAAGGAGGTTACTAGACAATGTGCTTTTTCTACAGTGCCTATGGTAAGTCCCTTTTTTTATGTGTTTCATTAAAGCCTCTCTGTCAAGCTTCCTGCAGTCTGGTCCTTTTACCAGTTAAAGTGTATGTATGTGTTCTTATGGTTCAGAGTGTGAGTGTGAGTAGGTCGAAATTATTTGGTGCATCACCCTCTTAGATTAGGTTTTGTTTTCCTGTAATCCTTCTCCCTTTTCACCCCCCCATTATATATATATATATATATATTAACACTTATTGGAATAACTCAGATGCATTAAAGGGAGCTAGCCCTTATCTAGAGACTCTCTCCCCAGTTTTGCCTTGCCCACAGGCAAGAGGGGAGTTTCCATTTTGACGTGTGGAAGGCAGGAGCTCAGAGTTCTATCAAGGGTGCAATCCACTGCGTCAACAGGAACAACCCTCGTGGGGCCCAGCCCCTAAGATAGGGGAACATCCCCACCGCCCTCCATAGGGCTCGAACTCGAGACCTTGGCTCTGATACCACTAAGGACTGGCTGTCACACCAAAAGTCTCGGGATGATCTGGGTCCTCTTCCAGACCCCTATATGGCTAGCTACACAGGACTGTGAGGCGACACCACTGCTCGGAGGCCCAGTCGACAGGCATTCCCTCCAGGGCCCGACCGACTGACATTCCTCGTGGGGCCCAGCCCCTAAGCGGGGACATTACATCAGGTTGCTTGTGTGATAGAAGACGTAAGTTGGAATGGACATAAACCAAGTCCTCTTTCCTTTTTTACTGCCAACTTGTTGCGCTTCACTAAGTGGATAAAGTTGCAGGTACCCCAGTTTCGCTCAGCGGAGGAGGAACTTGCAACCTATTGAGGCAAGCCACAAAGTCAATTTATATTAGAATTTATAAAAATAAAAAAGACTAAAGTTAAAACAAAACATAGAAATGAACAAGAAGGGTAGAGATTTTTTTTTTTTTTCTAAATCTTACTTGTGATAGAATTCTAATAGCAAGTGGTTGGAGGTAGGTGTATGTTTGCCCATGGAGGTACCACCAAAATTGAGCTTCCTTTTTGTACTTGTCACGAATGGCAGCAAGGGAGTGACCCGCGGAGGATATGACATGTGCAAACTCTTCCCTAACTTACTCTTCAATTTGTGGATCAGGGGAGAGTCTAGAGAATGCCGCCTTATATCCCTCGCTAACCTCAACATCCCTATATGGTGTGACCCGCCTAGGCAAAGAAAGGATCTCTGTATTGTAGTATTTGGGTGTCAAGGCAAAAGCAAGAAGATGCAATGGGGTGGTCATTTTGTTCCACCTTTTAATGAGATGTGATTGCACTTCTTTGAAGAACCTCTCCGTGGGATCTTGCTCTTTGGCATTTATGATGGATCTAATGTTCTCAATCATTGAGTCTATTCCATCATATACCTCACCCAAACATGGATGATCCTTGTCCACATATCTCAACATGCTGACAATGGGCTCAGTAAAACTCAGCAAATACTCCACATGTTCCCACCATGCATCATCAATAATCCACGCTTTTACCTTTGTGGCCCTCTTAGTGTTTGTCTGCCTCCATATGCTCCAAAGGTTGTTGATGACCATGTACTCAATGCCTCACGCACCTAAACAAGTCGTCTCAAGATGAGGGTGTGTGAGGCAAACTGAGTCTTAGCAACCTAACACCAAATCAAAACAAATTAAAATTAAAATTAAAAAAATGTTCAAATTACAAATTTTAAAATTTACAAACTTGCAGAATTAAAAATTAAATTAAAAATAAAATATACATGATTCATGAATAAAATTTAAAAATTTAAATAAAATGTTACCTTCAATAATTGCAACTTCGAGAAGGTCTTGAAGATGCCTTGGGACAAATGATGGTTGGATATGAACATTTGGATCTTGCTCGCCTCCTCATAGACTTGTTTGATCCAATCAATTTTTGTGCCCAATTTTTGTAACATAAAGTTGAGGGAATGAACGACACAGGGTGTCCAAAATATGTGCCCATACTTCTCCTTAGCCAACACACCTGCAGCTTTACAATTTTTAATGTTGTCTGTTATAACTTAGACAACGTTTTGAGGCCCCACCGCCTCAATGGGACTCTATCAAGATGTTGGCAATGTATTGTGCATCCTTCACTTGCCCCTCACAATCTACAGCCCTCAAAAACATTGGCCCTTTAGGGCTCACTACGACCACATTAATCAATGGTCTATTTGTTGTATCTTTCCATCTATTGGAGATGATGGACACCACTGTCTCGACCCATGAATCTCTGATGGGCTGCAATGCATTTTCAAATTTTTTCTTTTCTTTTGTCAAGGTGGTTTGCACCTTTTCATATCCTAGGCCCACGAACCCTTTAGGGGAAACATTGACAGATCTCACCATATCTTGCCAATTTGGTGATCTAACAACACTAATGAAAGCCCACATGCATAGAGGCAACGTGCAATACCCTGCTCTGCTATGTCCCTTGACTCAGTCTGGAATGACCTTTCCAATGGGCCCAAATCTTTTGTTCTCTTGCGAGCAAAAGGCGAATCCTCTTCCTCTATGACCACATCAGGCGTAGCAAGAAATGGGTGTGATGGGGCAGCCATACTAGGACGAGATTGATCAATATCCACAGGGGTGGATCCTTTCTTGCTCAAAGGATGGTTGTCTTTTATCAAAAAGGGCATCTGCTTCTTCTTGCTCTTTGATGTATGCAAGAACCTTTGCATGTGCCAAGCCCTTTCCTGGTTTTCCGTTTATACTTGGCCCATCACAAATTTTGATTCCTTCCCTTGGAATTGCACACAAATGGGCTTTCACCCGTTTATATAAGCTCTTGAAATAACAACCACATTCTGAACATTGCCAAAGGAAATACCCTCCACTTGGTAGTTGTTCAAGCAATGTCATACTTCCATAGAGGGTCTCGAGCACTGGTTCTGGAGGGTAACCCTTGGCCCACTGAACTAGCACTTGCATCGGCAGACATTATGGCAAATTGAAAATCCCTATAACATTTGATAAAATTATAATACTAATTAATATTGTTATATTTAGCATTTGTTGAAAGAATCTTTAAAATTTATTAAAAAAACAACAAAAAATCAAAACTAATTACAAACATACATTTAAATTTAAAAACTAGAAGAAAAAAAAAAGTTAAAAATAAAACCCTACAAAACTGAAAAAAACTTACCTTGAATGAAGAATCCTGCTTGTTGCAAGCTCCTCAGGGTCTTTGGTGCCAAATAAGTAGATGTAATGGCATAGATTTAGCACAAGGAAGGAGATTCAAGCTTTGTCAACGGAAAAAATGAGCAAGAGTGAACAAATATGCAATGGGAGGTAAAATGCAATGAAAACTAAGTGTGTTGTTATCTTTTGATAAAATTAGTGTGATTCATGTTTTTAGGGTTGCAAATGCACTTTAAAATGTTTTTTGAGGTCTACATTTTGACTTTGACTGGCGAAATTGGAAGGAGGAAAAAAAATGCCTTTCTATGAGGGATATGGCGTCCCTATGCCCAGGGTATGCCACAGCCCCTATGGGTACGGTCGGGTACGTCTCTCAGATGTACCAGGCCGTACTCGCAGGGGCTGTGGCATATCTTGGGCATAGGGATGCCGTACCCGTATCCTGACCGCCCGTACCCATACTGGCAGGGGCTTCTAGCCGTATCCGGTAACGTAGATGAAAACAATGGGTTTGGTGATATATTTGTGAGAATGGTCATGACAACCTTCAAGGATGCTTCTGCTCAAATAGAGGTAAATCAGGGATTGTCTGAACCATTCGAGCTCCAAAGATATAATAGACCTCCATCATTGCTTGTTTAGGCTACTAAAGCTATTCACTATTTCTTGAGAGACAATGAGTTTGGTCCTCATATGAAATGGGATCAGGTTACTATTGACTCTCCAAGTAACCCCTCTAGCAAGCACTGAACTCATAAGGACTGCACAAGAGGTTGCACGCTTGTGTAGTGTCGAGTCCCTAAAAGCAAGCCTGCATGCAGTTGCTTCCTGTCCGTGCCCGCACTCAACAACCAACATGGGTTCGCACATCAACTAAGTGTTGATTTGCGCCTATAAGGATTTCCCAATGCACGCCTTGTGTAAAGACCCTTCATTGCACCAACATGACACACTAATCAGAGCACGCGGGTCTCCCAGACTTCAAGAAGTGAAAGAGAGAAGTGTGCAAAAAGCAGTTCCAAATCGTGAAGAGCATACTCAAGATCTTCAATCTTCTTACACGCTCTTATTCAAAGGCCTCCCCATGACTGAATGGCGAAGTCCTGTACTAAATCGTAGTGTTGCACATCTACATCCTTGTAAAATGCAGACTCCGATCTAGTCTGCACACCATCTCTTTTGCAGATTGATATATGTCGAATAGAAGGCGCAAGCTGCGAAGACCATCAGAAAAGACTAGATGTAGGAGTTAGGTCCTTGTGCGTTTCCGCATAATATTGCCCTCAGCGCCCTTCACAAGCTTGCAACTTCATTGCGTAGCAAGCTCTCTACGCAACCTTTAGTGCACACCCTTTGCACAATATACATTTAACCAATCAATGTGTAGGATGACATGGTAGAACCCAAAGATAGGCTTGCATAGTTCCACGTCGGTGGGCTAGTCCATGGATTGACAGGTGGCAACCATGAATAAGGGTGGTAGCTAAGCTCGATTGGACATCGAGGGACCCGAATCTGAACAGATTTGAATGTAAGGGTGGCTGTTAGAGTGTTAGAGCATGACCACATGCCTCCCTTGGTTGCCTAAATGCCCTTCATTCTTAGACGCACACGTGGATCTACTAGTGACCTTCCAACTACTTTCATGATCAAATTGTCAGACCTAAATCGAATGAGCATGCTAGTAGCAGTTATTGCGAAGATTTGGATGTTCTTAATCGGCCTTGGGCTCTAGGTGCCATTTTCAAATTCAAATTCCTACCTACCACCCCCAATGGCAAATTGATTACAATGGGCCTTGTCTAATGCTATATAAACTCTAATTTTTATTGTAAAAAGGTCGACATTTCTAGGTATCATAACGCTGCCAAAATTTGCTCTCCAAGAGCCCTCTCTTGGTATAACAAAGTTTTGCCTATTTGAGTTTGTAATATTGCCTTAGACCTTGAGATTAATAAGAACTGATTTTATAACTTCTTGCTTTGAGTTTTGTGTGCATTCATGGTTGTTGATCCTTGTCTGTGGATGTTTGTCCCTCTCATTGCTATCCTCCCTTCGCACCTCTGCACAGAACCAAAAGTCTCTATAGGTCACATGTTGTGTATACGCGGGTCTAAATAAGCATTATTTGTGGACCGTTTGTTATCCCTCCTAATGTTGCGCTATGTTTCCTTATCTCCATGTGAAACACTTATGCAGTGCGCTGGGTTTAAAGATTTGTATCCAGTCTGTTAGTTTTATTGTGTCATTAAGTGGGTGAGGTGCTCGCTCTATTCTTGCTGCATCACCTTTTACATTCAAGCAACCCTCTTACCTTTTCTCTCTCTTTCCTCTTTGTCAAGTTTAGGTTTAGCGCTAGTGGTAGATTTCATTCTGCTCTTTGTAGGTCTATGTGCAAGTCCTAAACCAAGTGCATCTAGAATAGAAGGAAGTTGGCCTACTCCTGAGGTTCATCACAAGGAGCGCAAGAGTCCCACACCTTGGGGGATGATCCCATTGTTACAACGAGACACCAAATCGCTCTTCGACGCGCAAGTCCAAGGCGCTAGGCATGAAAGTGTCATGTGCCAGTGCATGAGAGCCTTTCGTATATGGGTGCATGTTTCGAGTGATAACGGTTTCTAGCATGCCCGATGGGACTCTTCAGAGATTTAACTAAGAGTTTGGTGCAATTTTTAATCAATAGTGTTGAAGACACTCTATAAAGCACTTGGCGACTCCAAGCATTTTTGGTTCACAAAGATTAGTCCCTCATCTATATGCCAAGACAAGCGAGATCATCCGCAAGAGGTGTTGACCTTCATTTCATCGAGTTACTTGTACCCTCTTGAAGAAGAAGAGTTAGAACTTCCTCATCCTTTGTCAGGAGGGCTAGTGACACAAGACAACCTTCTCCTAGAGCTCAATCTACACCCCCATTTGGCAGATTCCATGCGCACAGGGGAGGACTATTCCCCATCCCATTCATGGCTACTCCTAGAAACCAACCCTTTGTTCCCTTTAATGGAGGCAACCCATTGATCCTTCCCCAGTATGATGATATTCCTGTAGCCACTCTTAAGAGCATCCCCTACTTTATTGGAGAAAATTCTACTACCTCGATAGAGCACATACAAGACATTGCAAATATTTGCTCCGTCCACAATGTGACCGAAGACAACGTCGCAATGTAACTCCTTGCGTCTTCTTTGAAAGGGAGAGTGCTCCAATGGTACAACAGTTTGAGGCCTAACACTATTCAAAATTGGGAAGAGTTAGGCACAACACTATGCATATAGTTTGAAGAAAAGAGTGACCACTTGTCATTGATGGAGCAACTCATGACCATAAAAAAGGCTCCACATGAACCGATGATCGATTTCAACTTCAAATTCTAGATGACTTGGGATTAAGTTCCACTCCTAGTAAAGCCAAATCCTCACACCATGTTCTTATATTTTTTAAGAGTGCTGAACAATGACGTGGCCGTAATGATCCAATCTATGGGAGGCGTAGTATTACTAGATGCATATGAGGTTGTTGTGTGTGCAAAAAACTGCTTGATCCAAGAGGAGAAAATTGCGCCCAGACCCCCTATGCCCTCGTATCCCGAGCTCCCATGTACAAGTTCACCTACCTTGCCCCCCATTCCAATTCTATCCCCCATTCTTGTTGTTGTCAGCCCGCCAATTCCATCAACTTCTGTGTCTCTGAGTGAGCTGCACAAAATCAAGTCCTTATTGAAGAGCTTTGGAAATGAGCTAGTAGTGTTCAAAAGGCAACAAGCGCAACATTCCAAGCCTTATCAACCCTTCAACCAGCAATATCAATCAAATAGGCCTCCCTACCAACATGCTGCGCAAGCTCAAAACCAACTCACATACAATAGACCGCCCTATGCACCGAATTCTAACACTGCGAGCACCTCTAGAGTTCTCGTGCCTATGCAAAATAATATGGTGCAGGACTATGAATGGTGCTTCCTGTGTGATCAACCGCATGCTCAAGCCACGTGCACGAATGGAGTGACAAACGGGGCACCTACAATGCAAAATGCGCCACCACCTCAGGAGCCTCCTACTTCATGTCAACCAAGGGATGAACCGCATGCATGAATGCAAGAGCAGGGCGGATCCACCCTCCTAAATTGGCAGGGGGGATACTCCAATTATGTGAATCAGAATGAAGTGCCGAGTGTAGGAAGCAAGCCAGTTGCTTTTAACACAAGATTCAGAAACAAAGCACCAAAGAGAGAGTTGTCTCCTTCAACGCCCTCAACCTCTGTGCCCCAAGTTCTGCGCACAGATATGTAGGGCAGAGCACTTGCGAGAAGTTTTCAGGCACGTACAGAAATGGTCGTGTAAAGAGAGTTATCTCCAAGTTGGTCAACATGTGCGAGAAGAGGCTACCATTCAAAAATTGTAGATTAAAGGGACTCAAATCCCCTTCAACATAGTCAAGCAGTGCAATGTCCTCATTTTGAAATTAAATAATAGTACTAAAATAAAAAGTATTTTTAAATACTTAAAATAAAGTAATAATAATAATAATCTAATTTCCGCTTAAGTTGGGGCCTTTTTAAGGGCCATTCTAAAAAGTACTTTTATAAGGAAGCTTGTGTATATCTTTTTATTAAAAAGAAAAGTAACCCTTCCTCTCTATTTTTGGGCGTCACAATTGGAGGAAGATTATAAAAAGAAAGAGAGGCTCCTTCGAAAAAGGCATGTTGAATATTGATTTTGGAAGATTGGATCAAGTATGTCAAGCTTGGTTTCCACCTCTTGAGGACGAAAACCTTCAAGGAGTGTCATAGGTTTGGGGACGAAAACCTCTATCCCTTCTACTTGTGCAACTCTATTCAAGGGTTTTAAGTGAGCTTCAAATTGCATGTTTTCATGCAAGTGGATCATTCAAAGGTGTTTTTAGACACCACCTCATTAAAGAAATATTGCATACTTCTATCGAAAACAGGTTTTGGTGAATTTTACAGGTATTGAAGAGGAGCGAATCATCTTGGGAGATTGCCCTTGTTGCAGAATACCTTTCCAAAGGGTGGCGACTTGCCTAGGGAGCTAGGTGAACCATTTGGAGGGGTCTTTGAAGGCCAAAGGGAGTTGTTCATATTTTTATAATATTTTTCAGCTAGGGCGATTGGTTGAGAGAGTGGATTTCGAAGATTTGAGAAGGTTTTGGAGTGCTAACAGTGTATAAAATATTACTAATATTTTATACTACCCTTTTTGCTTGGGCGAATTGGCCTATAAGACATTGGGAGGTGATTTTGGAGGATTTTTGGTAAGTTGAACATTCTCGAATTTAATCCCTATTTTTCTAAGTAGGACGAATTAGTTGTGGAGAAGTAAACATATTGGAGGGTTTTTAGACTCCATTCGGAAAGGTATTTGTGATTCCCTATTTTATGAAATTTTGTGACAAATTATCATAGGATTTGGAAGGAATTTGGAAGGAAAATTACTAGGGTTTCATCATAGAAATTTTGCTATTATTTTGTGAGTGGGGCGATTCACTTGGAGAGCATTTTCTGAGTATTTTGGGGTGCTATGAGGCCCTAAAAGGTACACAAATATTATTAGAATTATTTGGGTAATTTTAATATATTTTTCTAAAGTTCATTGACATCTTTGAAGGTGAATTCGAAGGAGAAAACTGAATTATTCAACTCAGTAATTTTCTCCACTTGGACGAATCATTGTGAAGGGTTTTTGGAAGTTTTGAAATGGTTAAATTTAGAAATATTTCAATATAAAATATTTCTATATTTTATCATATTTTTGGTGAGTTTTTGCAAGGGTTGTCGGCTGATCTTACAAAGAAAATACAGATGAACTTTTAGGAGGAAAAATCAAAATGTTTGGCAAGGTTTTTGACAAGGTACATGCATCCTTCCTAACACATATAAAGGTATTTATTACAACAATAATTTGAGGGTTTATGCATGAATTATTTGAGGGTTTGAGGTGCAAAATTCAGTGGTTACATCCTTCATATGCTTTGGAATTAATTGTGCAAATATTGGCACCTAGGGTTTGTTATACATATGGTGTTTGAGCATATTTATATTAGCTAGGGTTCGCTGATTTTAATTTTCAGAATTCAGTTTGGTGCTTAGTTTGGTTAGGGTTTGTGGGAAAACCCTATTTTATCATCATTGCCCTGATTTGAGGACATTACAAGCAGATGAAGAAGACCGGCCTAAATGTCACTATGTGGGACACTCTTGCTATTCCTTCCCAAAAGAATTTGCTGCAAGATGCCCTAAGGAGCTTATAATCTCATGAGCCAACACAGACTATGCCTACTGCACCCACGAGTCTATCTCAACTAGAGGAGGAGGTGCACATAAATAGCAAGCCACCCCCATTCTACATCTTTCTGATTATTGGTAAGCATCTCATACATAATTGTATGATAGATTTGGGCACGAGCAACTCAGTGATGCCGAGGAAAATCGTAGAAATGCTAGGCATAACATATTCTCCCATCTCAAAAGGGGTCATCCAATTGGACGGAACAATGGTTAAAACTGTGGGAATTGTCAAGGATCTAAGTCTCACTCTAGCATGTCCAAGCCTTTCCATTGCGCAGGACATCGCAATCATTGACTTACCTCCTTTGCTATATGCCTCTCTGGGATTTCACTATGAAGGTGGGTAGATATCTATCGTTAGACTGGTCACACATGCTACTTGAAATCAGATATGGGACCAGGGTGACCAACAAGGCCGAGCCTATTTCGAAGAACCACATAGAGCCATACACTCGTAGCTCGATTGATACAAATTGCACCTTGTTCGACCAAGAGGAGAGTCCAATTCTTCATGAGACTGCCACGCCTCTTGAGGAAATTCTGGATAAGCTGCTTGACGAATGGGCATGTGAGCATTGTGAGTTTGAACCATACGACAATGCAGAGGAAACATGGCTAGGCACATACTGCATTCTCAATGAGGACACCTTGTTGCCTAACCTTATAAAGGCGCAAGAGGACCTCGCAGGCATATGGCAGTTATACTTTGATGGTTCCCGAAGCAAAAATGGCGCAGGGGTCGGAGTTGTAATGGTATCCCCTCAGAAGGAGAAATATTTCTATGCATTCAGATTGCAGTTTGGCTGTACAAACAATGTTACCGAATATGAGGCGCTGATCCAGGATCTCCAATTGGCACATAAGAAAGGAATCAAGGCATTGCAAGCTTTTAGAGACAATGAATTGGTGGTAAACCAAGTTAGAGCATGGAACATGTCCAAAAATAGCTTGCTAAGAGCTTACAAACACAAGGCATGGGACATAATCAAGGAGTTTGATGCTTTCAATATCCGTTCAACACCAAGAACACAAAATGATGACGCTGATAGGCTCACAACTATGGGTGCACAGTATGACCTCCCGTGCAGTATAAAGAATCAGTCCGAATAGCTCATAAAACTTGTAGTCAGACCAACAATCCCAGACAACGCAAGCAACTAGTAGGTGTTTGAAAGTGACAAACAAATTATCAGCTTTCTACAAGACAAAGCCGAGTTCTATGCGAACAATGAACCGCGGCTCCAAACTCAATATCAGGACCAGATCATTCAACTGAAGGGAAACAAGCAGCCTAAGGGGCCAGTCAAGCTTGAAAGCATCTTCAATTCCAATGACCAACTAAAGGGCGAGAGGAGAAACATGACGGTGAAGGAGGACATCTTCAAGCCGATGGCTATCTCTGATGACAAACTCTTGAAAGCCAGTAAGGTATGCTCCCCATCTAAAGTCAAAAATTTCATTGAGCTAAGCAGAAGATATGATGATATATTCGCATGGAGTTACCAAGACCTTAGAGGCTTTGATCCAAACTTAGCCCAACATACTATTGAGTTTGACCGCAATACGAGGCCAGTCAGGCAGAAGTAGAGGCTAGTTAACCCTAAGCTTGAGCCCTTAATGAAGAAGGAGCTGTCAAAGCTCATTGAGGCCAACATAATATTTCCAATCAAACATTTCTCATGGGTGGCCAATCTAGTCCCAATGCACAAGAAGAATGTAGAGATCCGATTGTGCGTAGACTCCATGGACCGGAACAAAGCCTCCCTCAAAGACCACTACACCCTCCCACAAATGGAGCAAATTCTGCAAACAGTCGTAGGCGTGGAAAGGTTTTCACTACTGGATGGTTATTTGGGCTATAACTAGGTACTTGTGCGGGAGTTCGACCAATTTAAAACGACATTCACCACTAAGTGAAGTACCTTTGAATACCAAAGGATGCCCTTTGGTTTGACAAATGCAGGAGCTACCTTCTAGAGGGCCATGTATATGGCATTCGAGGGACTCCTCAACAATATAATCTTGGTTTACTTTGATGACATAATTGTTTTTTTAAAACACGCAACAGACCATATGGGTCACCTAGAGCAAGTCTTTGGAAAATGGCGAGAGTTCCGGATCTCTCTGAACCCAAGGAAGTGCGTATTCGTTGTGCATGAAGGCAAATTTTTGGGACACATTGTCTCCAAAGAGGGACTTGCAATTGACACCAAATGAGTTGAGGCCATTCTATCTCTCCCTCTCCCAAGTCACAAGAAGGGTCTCCAAAGCTTCTTGGGGAAATTGAATTTCGTCAGAAGGTTTGTGCCAAGTTTTGCAACTTTAGTCAAGCCCCTCACAACAATGCTCAAGAAAAGCGCTGCATTTAACTGGACCCAAGAAGGCCGAAGCAGTTTTGAGGCCATCATGTGCCCCATCGCAGAGGCGCCTACATTGATAAACCCAAATTACGTTAAGGATTTCATCCTTTATGCATTTGGCAGAGCTGAGGGCATCTCAGCCATTTTTGTGCAACGAAACAACGATCAACTGGAATAGCCTATTGTTTTCTTTAGTCAGGCGCTCAAGGATTATGAGCTGCGCTATAGCTTTGTGGAAAAGCACACCCTTGCAGTAATAAAAATGCTCAAGAATTTCAGGCATATGCTCTCCAACAACAAGATCTATCTCATGGTCTCGCACTCAAGTATAAAGGAGTTCTTACTCAACAAGTACATCAACGAGAGGGGAGCCGATTGGGTCACAAAGGTGATGGAATATGACATAGACATCCAAATCACCAAGCTGGTGTGAGGCAAGGGACTCTGTGAACAGCTGAGGATGTGAAGATAGAAGATAAAGCAGTCTTTGCGCGATGCAAAGACCAACCAATGGGCCAAGACGTTGCGGTGGATTGGACTCAGAACATGAGGGTCTTCCTTCAGACCGATGCATATCCACATGGCTTGAATAAACCAAGTGCAAACATTTTAGACTACAAGTCATTCCTTATGTGCTTGTCAACGGTGTGCTTTTCAGAAGAGACATCAATGGAGTTCTCTTGTGATGCATAAAACAAGATCAGGTGAACAGGATCCTTGAGGAGTTTCATGATGGGTCATTATTCACCGAAGACCACTACTACAAAAATTATGCGAGTTGGCTATTGTTGGCCAACTCTATTCAAGGATGTGCATGCATGGGTGTGAGGTTGAAACAAGTGTGCCTTCTTTGTAGGCAAACTTAAGTTGGCAGCCCTCCCTTGCGCCAAATATAAGCTGATCAACCCTTTGCACAATGGGACCTGGATTTTATTAGAATCATAAACCCGCTGTCAAGTGAAGGGCACAAATGGATCCTCATGGCAATTGACTACGTCACAAGGTGGACGGAGGCAATAGCGCTCAAAGAAGCTAATGAGGTTTCCATCGTAGACTTCTATGAAAGCATTGTCTCAAGATTTGGTGTTCCAACTACTATTATCTCAGACAATGCACTGGATTTCCTCAGAGCCAAGATCAACGAATGGGCGGTCAGACATAGCATCCATCTAAGCACCTTCTCAAACTATTACCCCCAAGGTAATGGTTTAGCTGAATCGAGTAATAAGAACTTGATTCACATCATTAAGCGAACCTTGAAATATAGCTAGTGATCATGGCACACCAAGCTCAAGACAGCCCTCTGGGTAGATCGAATAGCAGCGAAAAGAGTGTTGGGGAATTCACCTGTCATGTTAGTTTATGGAAGGGAAGCGAGGTTGCCCACATCTCTTGAGTTGCCTTCGTTGGAACTAGCTCATTAATTGGAATTGTTTGAGAGCAATCCCATGATAATAAGGTTAGCCGAGCTAATGAAGCTCGAAGAACTCAGGGCATAGGCCATGCGCACTATGGAGCTTCAACAGGGGCAGACCAAGAGAACATTCAACAAAAGGGCTGCTGACATAAGCTTCAATGAAGGAGACTTGGTACTTAAATGGGATGTAGATAGAGCAAAGACTAGGAAGCATACAAAATTTGACGCTATATGGTGCGGCCCATATACCATAGCTAGTTGCAAGCAAGCCAATGCATACCAGCTTGCAAAACCAAGCGAAGAAGTGTTGCCTATCCCCGTCAACAGGATTCATCTCAAGCACTATCTCTGATGATCACAAACACCCTTGTAAATAGAAGTTTAGATGTTTTGATTTCCCTAAGTGCCATGCGCACATGTTTTTTAGAGTAGTTTCATTTCCTCCAAGTGCTTTGGCGTAGTTGTTTGCTTTGATTGTCCTTGTGGAAAGTATCTCAGTTCCTTCTAGGGTCAAGTGAGTTTCTCATGCCTAATCGAAATCAGAAAAAAGAAGATCAAGGGACTCCAGATGACTCTATACCTAATGGATTGCTTCAAGACTACTGGATTTTCACTTAGCAAGCAAGCGGCCCATAGAGGTCGTCATAAGTGTTGACTCTCCAAGTCACCCCTCTAGCAAGTGTTGAACTCATAAGTACCACACAAGAGGTTGCACGCTTGCACAGTGTCGAGTCTCGAAAAGCAAGCCTGTGCGCAGATGCTTTTTGTCCATGCCTGCACTCAACAGACAACATGGGTTCACACATCAACTAAGTGTTGATTTGCACCTATAAGGAGTTCCCAATGTGCGCCCTGTGCAAAGATCCTTCATCGCTCCAATGCAACGCACTAATCAGAGCGCGCGGGTCTCACATATTTCAAGAAATGAAAGATAGAAGTGTTATCACTCTGGAGTGCACCCTGCTTGAAGGTATGCAAGCACACCCTCACTTCAGCTAATACAATTGGAACTTCTCAGAGTGTGGGTGACTCTTTGATGAGAAGAACCTCCAGCGAGGGTTGGCTCCCTTTAGATTTTTCAATAAATGATTACTGTGATTTTTGGGGTGAAAATGGAGAAGGAAACTGAAAAGAAAATCTATCTAATGAGGTGATGCACCTGAATTATTCAAATCCTCTGAAGTTACTGAAATCAATGCACACATATAATCAAATGAAATTTATAATTATATCCTTAAGCATAAATATTTCAGATGAAGGGTTGAAAACCTCTTCAAATGACCTGCAAAAGGTTGAGATAGAGAAAGATAGGTGAGGAAAGGACCTGCAAAAGGAGAAAAATCTCACATATACGTTGATGCACAATCAAATACACACTATTCTTCTTTTCAAACTCAGATTCAGAACATAAATTTCTTTATTGATCACTGGTCCAGCTTACAATTTCTTTTCTTCAAACTTCAGGGCTCCCCCTAAATGGCTTGATTAAGCCAAATAAATAAGCTTATTCAAAACCTGAAATAGCCCTAAGTGGAGCTCTAAAAAGGGAAAGGGTTAGTCTTGGTTAATTAACTCAAGACTTAACCTCTTTTACAATGTTTAGAATATTCAATAAAAACTTTCTTTTACAAAATCTGCATGCATCTCCAAACTTTGGCATAGAAAATAAGTGGTGGAGCCAAGTTTGAAAGATTAATTCTTAAAATAAACAATACACTCTCCAAAAATCTTCAAACATGCATGAATCTAAGGTAGGCATAGAAGTGTGGACGGTGGGCCCATTGAAAGTCAAACTTCTCCTTTGCATGGAAGATTACGCCAAATCTCTAAATAAAGAACTCCATTTGATTCGTTTGAAAGCTGAGCTAGAGGAAGAGATATTCCCATTTGCATGGAAAACCAGGAAGATGTGCAACAAGTTTGTCCAGTCAACTCCAACTCAAGACCAGTCAAACTCCGATGGTCTCCACTTGCATGAAAAACTACGCCACATCATAGATGGAGATTGCCACTTAAACTGCCTGAAACATTGAAAGCTTTGGATTGCATGAAAACCAAGGAGAAGCGTGATTTCGGTCAAACAACTAACTGAAGCTTTGACTAGTCCACTGTAAATAGCCCTTGCTTGCATGGACAAGGATCTTGCTAAGTGAGAGACACGTTCAGATTGAACATTGTTATTTCTCAGCCTTCTGTTCTCAGTTTCTTGATTCTGTGCATGCATTTCTCCCGGCCTTATCTGTTTGTGACTTTTGTCTCTATTTGCTCTTTGACCTTTTCGGACAAAATGTCTGTGACTTTCCTATATAAATTTTTCCCTTGTTATTTACCTGTGTATTTTCTTTCCAAAATGAAGTCAGACGTTTATTCGTCATTTGTTCAGTCAATTTCCCGTGGACAAATTGTCCGCGGGAATTGATTTAGACTTCTTATTTGGACTATTTATTGCCTCTCGGACTTTTGTTCTTTTCACTTTCCCGCGGACAAAATGTCCGCGGGAATTGTCTAAGGCTTGTCTTGTGCTTATGTTCTTTCCCATCAGATCTCTTCCCTCATGTGCATTCTTTCGGACTTTCCTTTTTCAAACCCTCCGAAGGAATTCCTTTGGACAAATTTTCCGAAGGAATTCCTTCAGACTTTTTGCAAAGTTCTTTGTCATTTTCCCGCAGACAAAAAGGGCGCGGAAATTCTTCTCCTTTCTTTGCTAGAGACCTTCCTTTGGATCTTCCTCCTGGACATTCTTGTAATTGAATTTTCCCGAAGGGCAATTACCCTTCGGGATCTTTGTAATGTCCCTTGGCCTTCCGAAAATAGCCCTTTGGACTTTTCGTCTTGGTACACTTACCCTTTGGCTTTCTTGTCAAGTGACTCTCCCGAAGGGCACATACCCTTCGGGATTCTTGCAAACGTCCCTTGAAATCTTGAAGTGAACCTTCTCGAAGGGCAAATACCCTTCGGGATTCTTGCCAATGACCTTTCCGAAGGGTACATGCCCTTCGGGTTTTTTGTAAGTGTACCTTCTCTTCGCCAAAGAACTGCCCTTTTGTAATTCTTTCGGACTTCTTGCAAAGTCCTTTGAAATTTCTATTACCTCGGACAAAAAGTCCGAGGAAATTTTTTCCCATTTTGAGCCTGAAAAAATTCTAAGACAACACTTGGGGAAAAAAACACTTGGGAAAGAGTCCACTTGGGAAAAAGTCTGAGAAAATAAACCTGTATTTGCTTCTGATCGCTTGCTTTCGTTTGAAAGTGAACCTACAGGCCTGTAGGTTAACTTTAAGGATGGTTGTAGCTTGATTAATTCTTCATTGACTCTTATCAAGGCGTCACATGTTTTATAACCGAATCCTTGTGAATGACCATCACCCTACATATGTCCCTTGTAGAGTTATCCTTTTGGTGACTGACTGTAGGTGCATATGATGAGCAACCCTATATAAAGCCTTTTGAACCTGAATATGCCTTTTTGAACCTGTTGTAGGTGTCTTGCCCTTGCACGGACTTTAGCTTGCCTTTCACCCTAAAGAAGGCTCAAAGGCAGATTTGATCATCATTCTTCTTCATGGTTGTAAGTATTTGTCAATAAATCTTGATAAATACTTTTCTTATTTCAACATATCATGCTTGTGAACACACTTGACTGTGTAGCATTGCTGTAAGTGTCTTCATCATGACTGTACTTGATACTTTGACTGCCTACATATCCCTTTGCTCATGCTTTTAGACTATAAATCACCAGTTTGACCAACTGTATAGGGGATTTGACCATTATGTGAAAAGTTTCAAATAGTAGGGGTAGTAATTTGGCCTTGACAGGGCAAAACACTAACAATTCTGGCGACTCTCAGAGTTTGACCAGCCTGCTGGTCAAAGAACTCAGAAACTCAAGGTAAAACTGACTTAGATACACACTGAAAATTGGAAAATCTGGAGACCAAAACACAAAAAAGAAACTGACACAACAACATATGCAATTAGAGGAAAGGACGACAACAAAACTAAAAAGGAAAAACAACTACTACTGAAAGCATGTGCTGAAAAACAGTTAGAGGAATGAAACTATGACTATGTACAAATGAGTGACTCTCTTAATAACAGTGTTTAAGAAACATCCCATTCACAGGAATGGGAAGTTCTTCTCCACTCAATCTAGATAATTGAAAAACATTGTTTTTCTTGCAATCAGTGATAGTATAAGGTCCACTCCAAAGGCTATCAAATTTGGAGTGCCTACCTGGCTTTGCACACTCTTCATCCCATTTGAGAACTATGTCTCTTTGCTGAAATGTTTTTGATGAAGCTCTCTTGTCAAAAGTCTTCTTGACTTGCTACTGATTTGACCACATGGTATGCATAGCATCATCTCTTATCTCTTCCAATTCTCTCAATTCATTCATTCTTATCTTCATTGCATCACTTTCCAGAATCTCTAGCTGATGTGCAAGCTCCAATGGGATAGGCAGCCTTGCTTCTCTTCCATAAACTAGGAGATAAAGTGAATGACCAATGGCTTTCTTAGGGGTGATCCTATCAACCCATGAAGCAGTCTTCAACTTTGTGTGCCAAGATCTCTGATTATCTTCCATTGTTCTTTTGATGATCCAAATCAGGATCTTGTTAGTAGATTCAGCTAGTCCATTACCCTGTGGATAGTAATTATATGAAGATGTCAAATAAATACCATGTTCAAGAGCCTATTCACATACCTTTGTACAGTTGAATGCCAAAGCATTATCTGATATGATAGTAGAAGGTGCTCCAAAACGAGTGACTAGACTCTCATAAAACTCAAGCATGGAGTTCTCATTTGCTTCTTTCAAAGGCACTACTTCCACCCACCTGGTGAAATAATCTGTAGCTGTCAAAATCCACTTATGGCTAGCACTAGATGGAGGATGAATCAAGCCAATGAAGTCTAAATCCCATTGCATGAAACGCTGATCAACTTGAATTGGCTTTAGTAGCATAGCAGCTAGTCTCTGTTTTCCTACAAACATTGCACACTTTGAATATTTTCGAACCCATGCATGTGCATCTCTGAATAAATTAGGTCAAAAATAACCAGCTCTAATGATTTTTGCCCCTGTGGTCTTGGCTGCAAAATGAACTCTAGAAGGACTATTATGAAATTGCTCAAAAAGCCTGTCAATTTGACTAGTTTCAACACACCTTAGAAGCATACCTCCAATGTCTTTTTTGAAGAGCATTCCATCAATCAAAATATATGAAACTGATTGCAGCTTGAAGTGTCTTCTTTGTGATGCATTCAAACCCCTTGGACATTCTCCAGTTTGAAGAAATCTAGCAATGTTTTGTGTCCAGCTTGTAGGTGTATTTTCAGCCTCTTGCTGAGTGTCCTGAAATGTTAAAATTATCTCTTTTTCTTCTTTTACATCTTCTGCAAGATGTTCACAGAATCCTTTGCCCCAAACCAGCGTTGTAACTTTGACTTCAATGTCATTTTCCATGCATTTTGTGACCCATCCAGCTCTCCTTTCATTCAAGTCTCTGTTGAGAATGAAGTCCTTCACACTTGGATGAGCAACCATTAGTATAATCTTGTTATTTGAAACCAAATGTCTGAATTTTTTTAGACCTCTTATAACAAGTACATGCTTTTCTACAAAATAATATCTTTCCTCATAACCTTCTTGTTGACCATTTTTGGTCCAACAGGGCAAAAATTGGTCCCCTTCTCTCCCTGTTGTTCTGAGCTAGTTCATTTTTTGATTTTGCACAAGTCTGAAATTTATATGGACTCTGCAGGCCCATTTCTACGGACTCTGCAGGAAAGTCCTTTGGCAGATGAAGAACCAGTTCAAGGAATGAAAGGAGCTTCTACAAAGTTTCTTTGGACCATTTAACCATTCAGTTCAATTGGCTCAGATTCAATTGGTTCAATGGCTTGTTTCAATGGCTCGGTTCAACGGTTTGTTTCATTCAATTGGTTCAACAGCTCGGTTCAAATGAGACAAGTTCCCACTTAGGCACAAAATGGACCAGGTTCAAGTGCCCTCGCGGAGCGTAGTTTAGGACTCAATTGCCCTTGCAGAGGGCAGGGAACATTTGCAAAGAGGCCACAGAGAAAAGCCGAAAAGGTAAGTTTCTTTCGGAAAATTTGTTTAAAGCAAAGGAAGTACCCTTCGGAAGGGTCATTTCCAATTTTCCCGAAGGGCACTTTTCGAAGGCAGTCAAAGGCAAAAAACAAAGACATAATTCCTTCGGAATTTTTGTTCGAAGAAATTCGAAAGGGCTATGAGCAAGAAAGCCCGAATAAAAGCAAGTAAAAAGACTAAGGCATAGAACGATTTCTTTCGGACTTTTTGTCCGAAGGAATTCCTTCAGACAAAATGTCTAAAGAAATTTGGGGAAAAGTCCACGGGAAGAAAACCTGAAGGAATGTCGAAGGGTAAAGCAAAATGGTCGAAACAATTCTTGCGGACTTTTGTCCGCGGGAAAAGTGGTCGAGACAAAGTCCGCATGAAAAATGGCCGCGAGAAAAAACTTGAGGAAAAGCTCCGAAGAAAAGAAACGGGTGAGACAATTCTTGCGGACAATTTGTCCGCAGGAAGATAGCCGAAGAGAAAAGGCCGCCGGAGGACCCTAAAGGGCAGTTGCCCTTGCGGGGGACTCTCGGCGGCCAAAAGAAGGGCACTTCTCCAAAGCCGAAGGGACACCTCCCCTTCGGGAGGGTCCGAAGCAAAAGCCCAAAAGTAAGGGAGCGACAAAAGGCCGAATCAAGAGAAAAGACCGAAGGAATTGCCAAGGATGGTGACGTCTCCGAAGCTGTCAATTTCAGGGGAATAAACTAGCCGTTGGTTTTCAAACGGTGACGGGCCTGCGAACATCAATTTTACAGCAGAGAAATAGCCGTTTGATCTTTGAATTCTTGAGCGCCAACCAAAAAAGAGCCCAGAGAACTAGAGAGCAAAGAGACAGAGCCAGAAGAGACAAAGGCAAAGAAAAGACATAAGAGCCAAGTGCAGAAACAGACAAAATAGTCCAAGTGGCGAAGGAAGGCGTCGACTCAAGGATTTAATTCCAGCGGTTGGAACAGTGCTTGCCAAGTGGCCATCAAACGGCGCAAACAGTGAACAGCGCGACCCATTCTTCTCCATTTTGCATTTATGAGTAGAAAAACCATGTGGGTGCCTTCAAAGAGCAGTCTTGTTTGTGGAGAAATGGCGCGGCCTATGTTTTTAAACACCTGAAGTCAGAATCGGAACCGACACAACATTTATATTTCAGCGGCTTCCTCTTCCCAACGCCCTCGAAACACACATGGGCCACTTGTAAAAGGGCGCCAAAAGTCTCTTCTCAAAGGAGGCGCTTTTGTTCTCTCTTCTCTATATATATATTGTAACTTCTCTTTTCAAAGGATCTATCTTTCACATTGTAAGGCGAAGCCTTGGCAATTTTCACCTAGAATCAATAAAAAATGCATTTTTACCTCTATTCTGGTTAGATATCTCTGAGTGTTAGTCTTGTGTTCAGTCATTACTTCTTAATGCTTTCACATGGTTGACACCAATGCATCTGGTATCTACAAGGCACCATTCCTACAGGTGACAAGAAGAGCTGTACCTGGAGCGCAGAGGCATAAGGAGGTTACTAGACAGTGTGCTTTTCCTACAGCGCCTATGGTAAGTCCCTTTTTCTCTGTGTTCCATTAAAGCCTCCCTGTTTAAGCTTCCTGCAGTTTGGTCCTTTTACCAGTTAAAGTGTATGTATGTGTTTTTATGGTTCAGAGTGTGAGTGTGAGTGTGAGTAGGTCGAAATTATTTGGTGCATCACCCTCTTCGATTAGGTTTTGTTTTCCTGTAATCCTTCTCCCTTTTCATCCCCCCCATTATATATATATATATATATGTATGTATTAACACTTATTGGAATAACTCAGATGCATCAAAGGGAGCTAGCTCTTATCTAGAGACTCCCCCCAATTTTGCCTTGCCCATAGGCAAGAGGAGAGTTTCCATTGTGACGTGTGGAAGGCAGGAGCTAAGCCTCCTGTCAAGTGTGCAATCCACTGTGTCAACACTTCTAAAGATTGACTAAAGAAAGCAATGGGTTGTTCCAAACCTTCATCGTTCTGCTGCATAAGCATGGCTGAAATAGTACTAGAAGTAGAGAAAGCATACAAAAAAAAATCCTTACTGAAATCCAGATTGAGCAAAACAGGGGCTTGGCTGATTGCTTCCTTGATAGCTTCAAAACTTCTTTTACCTTCTTTACTCCAAGTGAACTCTTGATGTTTTTTAAGCATTTGAGTAAGTGGCTTTACTAGCTCTGCAAAACTAGAAATGAATCTTCTGATAAAGTTAATCTTACCCAAGAAGCTCTGCAATCCTTTCTTATGTTTAGGCAATAATAGAGCAAGGATTGCTTCTATTCTTTCTGGAACAATAGAAAGACTAGCTTTGGACACCACATGCCCAAGAAGTCTCCCCTCATGCACTGAAACAATGCATTTTTTTGGATTCAAAGAGACTCCAAATTCTCTACATCTATCAAAAACAATCTTCAAATGTGTTAGATGAACATTAGGATTTTTTGAAAATACTGTAATGTCATCAAGATAAATTAAAACCATGAAAAGCAACATCCATTGCCCTTGAAAGGTAGCTTTAGCATTAGAGAGTCCAAAAGGCATTTTTTTGTAAGCAAAAGTACCCCATTTGGTGGTGAAAGCTGTTTTATAATGATCTTGCTCTTTCACTAGTATTTGATTGTATCCTGAATACCCATCCAATAAAGAAAATCTTTGTGAACCTGAAACTCTCTGCAACATTTGATCCATGGAAGGAAGTAGATAGTGGTCTTTCAATGATACTCTATTCAAATCTCTGAAATCTACACAAAGTCTTATTTCTCCATTCTTTTTCCTTACTGGAACAAGATTTGCAACCCATGTTGAATGCTTAATAAGAAAAATAATACCTGATTCAATCAGCTTTGTAAGCTCCTTTCTCATGAGAATCTCAATCTTGGGGTTGATTGGTCTTTGTTTTTGTCTTACCAGTTTTGCATCTTGTTCCAATTCAATAGTATGTTGTGCTAATCTGGGATCAAAACCTTTCAAATCATGGTATTCTCAAGCAAAGACATCCATAAACTCTTGACATAATGAAATAAAAGCTACTCTCTCAGAATCAATATTCACTTTACCCAACTTGAGTTGCTTACCTTCAATTATGCTATTTGGCTCATAATGCTCCTTCTTGGAAGATATACTCACTGTCTTTCCTTCGCTGATCATCTTCATTGGAAATGCTCTCTAAAGTCACCAAACCTTTAGGCATCTTGTTTGATTTTAATTGCCCAATCTGATTTCCATATTGATCCTGCAATTTATCATGATTTTTTTCGCAAAATTCCACCTCATTCTGTAGAAAATATGCTATTTGTTTATCAGAATAAAAAACTTGCCAACTTACATCATTATTAGGAACTGAAGGCCTGCATACCACTTTGATTTGAGTCTAATTTTTATTGTCTTTAATCTGATCTGGAATAACATACTGTGCACCTATGGCAACAAGTCTATCAGTATACTGATTTGCTCCTCTAAGAAAGGAGCGAATGTCAAATGCAAGAAAATCTTCCATGAGATTCCAAACTCTATGTTTGTAGGCCTTCAAAAGAGGGTTCTTTGTTGCACTTAAACCTCTAACTTGCTGAACTACCAATTCACTATCACCTTTCACTTGCAAGAGTTAAATGTCCCTCTTTCTAGCCCACTAGAAACCATAAATAAGAGCTTCATATTCTACAGTATTGAAAGTACAACTAAACTAAAATCTAACAGAAGAATAATACCTTCGATTTTGTGGTGAAACCAACATAACACCAGCCCCACTACCATTCTTTGTTCTGGATCCATCAAAGAATAGATTCCAAATTCCTTGATCTTGCAATGAGTTAGTGAGACTAAGCAAAAGTCACCTTCTTCATACATACAGTAAACTCCAAAACCAGCATCTTCAATACTTTTGTAGGGGTCATGTCCATGATTATCAACAACCCATTCATCAAGGAGAAGATCCGGAATACCTTCAAGAGGCTTAGAAGGCTCTTGATCAATGGTGTTATTATCTTCTTCTGAAATACTGCAATTCACATTTAACATATTTGGCATATATGACTCAAGGTGAAATCTGAAAATGGGCTTTGATCCAATAGTTACTTTGGTTTTATCCCTGGGTCTAAAAACCATGTATGACCAATCTGAAGAAAGGTAACGTCCTATTTTGGCAGTGAAATATCTGGATAGGCATAGTGCAAAATATGGAGGTAGATCAACAACAACACCTTGTAGAATGGTGAAATTTGGACAAGCAACAAGTATAATTTTCAGATCTTTCAATACACCCACAGTCTTGGTAGGAGACCCATCTAATTGCAGACACCTTTCTCATGGGGTTCATACTGCAAACTTAACTTATCGGCTATTGATTTGGGCATAACAGAAGTACTAGCCCCACTATCAATCATGCAGTTATGAATTAGACAATCTCCAATGATATCAAAAAGGTAAAATGGAGGAGGTTTAGTCACCTTAAGAGGTTGAGACTCAACAACTGAATTAGAATTAGTTAAGACAGCACTTACTCTTTTTTTTTCAGGTGATTTCTCAGAGATAGTGAGCTTTGAAAGCTCTTGTTGCAAGTACTCCTTTTGTCCTGGGATTAATAGAGTATCCCACATTGAAATTGAGACTGTTGTCTTCTTCATATGATCCACAATACTGAGAGAAGAAGTGGCTTCCTTTGACTGTAATTTAAGAGCAGCAGAAGCTCCCAAATTTTGTGTAAATTGAGGAATATAAGGCCCTTTCACATTCTTATCTTTTGGATCTTGAACTTGCTGATTTGAACTTTTCTGAGGCAGCTCATTTGTAGTTGTCTTTTGTTGTGGCTGAGAAGAAGGGGCTGCTCTTTCAGGACCTGAACCTTCTCCAATTGCTCTTTTCTTGGATCTACTGTAGGTTGCAATTGGATTATCAATATTAGGTAAATCTTGACTTTGATTTACAGCCAAGTGTTCAAAAGAATTCTCACCTTCCTGGAAATTGACAAATGTAGCTGTAGTAGGTGTCTTACCACTACCTTCTCCTTGTTGACTTGGCACTTCTGCTTTAGTGAATAAAGGAATGTCTCCATAGGGTAGAGAGGCTTCCTTATTCTGAGAAGGTGGTTGGTTTTCAAATGAAGGAAGAACTGAACTGTGTTGCATGAAAGATTGATGAGAACTCTCACCAGTTGGAGCCATTGCCATGTTGTTTGATTGATCCCATTGATTGTTCCATTGTCCTTCTTGAGCATAATTGCTTTGAGTTGGCACTATTGCTCTTGAATTGCTTGGAGCATTAGGATTATATTACTTTGATTGAGAATTCTGCCCTTGACCTTGCTGATTGGATTGATAGGATGACCTATTGGGCTGATAATTCTGATTAGTATTATGATAAGGCCTATATGGTGGAGCTTGTTGCCTCTCAATTGCAACCAATTTATTGGTTTGAGCCTTAAGAAGACTCTATCTTCCGCAATCTGTTAGTTTGATCACCTTCTGTTTGATGGAACTTTGATGACTCCGGAATTGGAGCAACAATTGGAGCAAGAGGATGAATCTCTGGAAAAAGAGGCATTGGAGGCCTTGGAGATAACTTTCCTTCTTGTATAAGGCAATTTTTAGCCTTGATTGCTACTTCAAAAGCTTCAGGTAAGGTATTACCTCCCATAGATTGGATCATTACATCCATATCTGAATTAAGAGCTTTCAAATAATACAGAAAGACATAGTTGGGTGTAGGCTTGATCACTGCTGAAATTCTGTTCCAAGTCTTCTGGAATCTGTAATTGAAATCCACCATGAACTCATGGTTGAATCTCTTAATTGTTGTAAGCTACTCCACAACTGAAAGATGATCACTTTTATCTTCAAAGTATTTACACAAAAGTTCTCCAAATTCGTCCCAGTTGTTGATTGATGCAGGAGTCAAACCTTTGTACCACTGAAGTGCCTTGCCTTTGAAAAAAGTTGCCAACAACCTCATTCCTACATTTTCTTGTGTCACATGATGAACTGAACAAAGATTAGCAATATCTGCAATATGCTTTATAGGAGTTATTGGATTTTCTCCTGTAAAATATGGAAGAGCCTTCAAAGCTGAAACTGAAATATCATCCCATTGAGTGATATTTAGAGGACTACCACCATTGAAAGCAACTAAAGCCTGTCTTCTAGGAACATCCATCTGAGAAATATGATTTATAACAATATTTGGCTGAACAATATTGGCTTGAACAGGAGGATTTTGTTCAATAGCAGGGATAACAGAGGGTGTAGGATTTGGATTTGACTGAGAAGGTCTCCTTTTCTTTCGCTGATAAGACAACTCAGAAAAATTGGCTTCTTTTCTTTTTACAACTGATTTTGTGACAACTTTTGGGGGCATAAAAAATATACAATGTGAATAAGCGGGTCCCACCGGGTTGCTAGAAACTGTTATCACTTTGGAGTGCACCCTGCTTGAAGGTATGCAAGCACACCCTCACTTCAGCTGATACAATTGAAACTTCTCAAAGTGTAGGTGACTCTTTGATGAGAAGAACCTCCAGAGAGGGTTGGCTCCCTTTAGATTTTTCAATAAATATGACTACTACGATTTTTGGGGTGAAAAGAGAGAAGAAAACTAAAAAAAAATCCTATCTAATGAGGTGATGCCCTTGAATTATTCAAATCTTTTGAAGTTACTGAAATCACTGCACACATAATCAAATGAAATTTATAATTCTGTCCTTAAGCATAAATATTTCATATGAAGGGTTGAAAACCTCTTCAAATGACCTGCAAAAGGTTGAGATAGAGAAAGATAGGTGAGGAAGGGACCTGCAAAAAGACAAAAATCTCGTTTATACATTGATGCACAATCAAATACACACTATTCTTCTTTTCAAACTCAGATTCAGAACAAAAATGTCTTTATTGATCACTGGTCTAGCTTACAATTTTTTTCCTTCAAACTTCAGGGCTCCCCTTAAATGGCTTGATTAAGCCAAATAAATAAGCTTATTCAAAACCTGAAATAGCCCTAAGTGGAGCTCTAAAAAGGGAAAGGGTTAGTCTTGGTTAATTAACTCAAGACTTAACCTCTTTTACAATGTTTAGAATATTCAATAAAAACTTTTCTTTACAAAATCTGCATGCATCTCCAAACTTTGGCGTAGAAAATAAGTGGTGGAGCCAAGTTTGAAAGATTAATTCTTAAAATAAACAATACACTCTCCAAAAATCTTCAAACATGCATGAATCTAAGGTTGGCGTAGAAGTGTGGATGGTGGGCCCATTGAAAGTCAAACTTCTCCTTTGCATGGAAGACTACACCAAATCTCTAAATAAAGAACTCCATTTGATTCGTTTGAAAGCTGAGCTGGAGGAAGAGATATTCTTGTTTGCATGGAAAATCAGGAAGATGTGCAACAAGTTTGTCCAGTCAACTCCAACTCAAGACCAGTCAAACTCCGATGGTCTTCACTTGCATGAAAAGCTATGCCACATCATAGATGGAGATCGCCACTTGAACTGCTTGACGTTGAAAGCTTTGGATTGCATGAAAACCAAGGAGAAGCATGATTTCAGTCAAACAACTAATTGAAGCTTTGACCAGTCCACTATAAATAGCCCTTGCTTGCATGGACAAGGATCTTGTTGAGTGAGAGACGTTCAGATTGAACCTTGTTATTTCTCAGCCTTCTGTTCTCAATTTCTTGATTCTGTGCATGCATTTCTCCCGACCTTATCTGTTTGTGACTTTTGTCTCTATTTGCTCTTTGACCTTTTCGGACAAAATGTCTAACTTTCCTATATAAATTTTCCCCTTGGTATTTTCCTGTGTATTTCCTTTCCAAAATGGAGTCAGGGGTTTATTCGTCATTTGTTCAGTCAATTTCCTGTGGACAAATTGTCCTCAGGAATTGTTTTAGACTTCTTATTTAGACTTTTTATTGCCTCTCGGACTATTGTTCTTTTCACTTTCCCGCGGACAAAATGTCTACGGGAATTGTCTAAGGCTTGTCTTGTGCTTATGTTCTTTCCCATCGGATCTCTTCCCTCATGTGCATTCTTTCGGACTTTCCTTTTTCAAACCCTTTGAATTTTGAAAATTTGAGCAAAGAGATAGTTGACAGTGTTGATATCATGATACAGAAAGCAGTCTGAGGACTGAACAATTATCATTTTCATCTAGGGCAGCATGGAATTGTCATTGATGTCTGTTGACGCAGTGGATTGCACCCTTGACAGGAGGCTGAGCTCCTGTCTTCCACGCATCACAATGGAAACTCCTCTCTTGCCTGTGGGTCTGGCAAAACTGAGGGGAGAGTCTCTAAATAAGGGCTAGCTCCCTTTGATGTATCTCTGTGGTCCTGGATTTTCTACTGCTAACAATGGGGGGTTGAAAAGAGAGAAGGATTACTGAAAACAAAACCTAAACTAAAGCAGTGATACACCAAAATGGTTGATCTACTTAGCTTGAGCCTACACTTTTCACCAAGAACAAGCTGGCATACACTTCATTTGATATGAGAAACTCTTCTACATCAGTGAGCTAGGGGTCCTCTGGAGATACAGGGTGGAAGAACTACCGGAGGTGTTCTAAGACACACTATGGCAGCCTGTTCACATATGCCTATACTCTGTTGTAGACACTTCTGGCAGACCTGCAAAAGAAGAAACTTCACAATACACTAGACATGCTGGAATCGTTCTGTGAAAGCATAAAAGAAAAATGACTCAACACAAAACAAAGCCATAGACATATGCAAAAGTGTAAGCTCAAATGGAGGTAAAAATGCTATGTCTTGATTCAAGGTAAAATCCGGCAGAGCTCCGCCTTACAAGCCAAGAGATCCCCCTTCTCAAATGAGAGATTACAATATATATAGAGAAAGAGGAAGCAAAGGCACCCCTCCTTTTGGAAAAGACTTTGGCACCCTTTTACAAGTGACCCATGTGCGTTGAGAGCATTAGGAAGAAAGAGCTGCTGAAAGAGAATGTTGTGTTGGCTCCAATTTTGACTTCAGGCGTCTAAATACATTAAATGCCATGTGTGAAAACATAGGCTGTGCCGTTTGTCTGAAAACAAGACCACTCCTTCAAGGCATCTACGCGGTTTGTCTGCTCATCAATGCAAAGTGAAGAAAAACGGGTCGCGTCGTTCACTGTTCGTGCTCCTTGATGACCACTTGGCGGAGACTGTTTCAACTGCAGGAATAACTCGCCTCCCCTTTGCCACCTGGGCTGTTTTGTCCATACTCATAATTTTGTCTCTTCCTGGCTTTGTCTTTTATGGCTCCTTCAGCCCTCGGGGGCTATCTTCTGCTAATTCTTTGGCTCTTTAGGCTCCCTTCTCGGCAGTCTCTTCCTTTTGGCCTTAAGCCTTTAAATTCCTTCGGGTTCACGCCTTTCATTAAAAAACCAACGGTTATTTCATTTCTGCAAAGTTGACGTCTGTGCACCCGTCTCCATTTGAAAGCCAACAGCTAGTCTATTGCCCTGGATTTGACGTCTTCGAGGATGTCATTTGACGTCCGGACCCCAACGGCTAGTTCTTGATGTCCAATTTGACGTCTTCGGGGATGTCACCCCTTTGAATTCCTTCGACTTTCTATCTTTGGAACCCCCCGAAGGGAAGGTGTCCCTTCGGGCCTTGAGAATGGTCCATTTTGTGGTCGCCGAGAGCCCCTCGCAAGGGTATTTGCCCTTCGGGGTCCTTCGGGCGGCCTTGTTCTTCAAATCCTTCGGACAAAATGTTCGGACATTTTGTCCGAAGGAAATCTTTCCTTTGCCTTTGTCGCTTTCTGTCGGGCCTTTCAACATTCCTTCGGACATTTTGTATGAAGGATTTCTCTTGTGAAATTTTGCCGCGGAAAATCTTTTCGAAAGATTTCCTTTTGTTCCTTGACTTGGCAATTTCTTCGGACATTTTGTCTGAAGAAATTCATCCTTTGCTTTTCTGAAGAAAACCTTACCCTTTCGGCCTTCTCTTTGATCCTTTCGCAAATGTTCCCTGCCCTCCGCAAGGGCACTTGTCCTTCGGGCTTTGGGAGACTCCTTTGAACCTTCTGATTGAACCGACTGATTGAACCATTCGATTGAACCAACAATGGTTCAACGGTTCAACGGTTCAATGGTTCAATACTGTGTTCTGCTCATTCAATTGACCGCTTGAACCAACCGCTTTGAACCATTTGTTTGAACCATTCGATTGAACCAACCGACTGAACCAAGTCGTTGAACCAACTCTTTGAACCAAGCCGACTGAACCAACTCTTTGAACCAAGCCGACTGAACCAATAACTGTGTTGCAGGGATAAGCCCCCTAGCCCGACGCCTCTTGTTCGGAGACGCCTCCGGCACGAGGACGTCCCAGGTACTCCCGAAGGCGTCCCAGAGGTGCCCGCTGGCGTGCCGGAAACGTCCGGCACGCTGACGGGCGCCTTTGGGACGCCTTCGAGAGTACTCGGGACGTTTTCGGCGCGTACCCGAGGGATTCCGACAGAAAAATGGCGATTTTTTTTAAAAAAAAGCTTAAAAAATCCTTTAAAAAAACCCTAAAAACTAAGCAACCCTAAATGTAAATCCAGTCCGAACCCAACCGTATAGAAATAAAATAAATGTTTAAGTATAAGTTTACATTTAGATATGGACATCTAGTTTCTTATACTTTAAGTTATATTTTATTTATATACTTTCAGGATGTTTGAGAGGGGTTTTGGACTGCTAGGAGCTATAATGTAAATTCTAGGTTTTGGAGGATCCTATCATATTTCAGAGTTAGTCATATACTAGGGTTTCAGGCTTTCAAACTTAGCCATATTTCAGGGTTTCAAGATTTCAAGGAGACATCATAGGAGGTATGAAGGCTGCATGAAGGGATGTATGCGTGATAGAATAGTATGAGAATATCTCTGGCAAAGTGCCACAAGCCGATCCCATCCCATTCTTTGTGCACCCCTTAAGGCATGCACTCGTGAGATTCAATGCACCAATGAGCCCTTGTGAGAGAAAGTGTCAGTAAATGATAAAGTTGAAAAATAATGGGAGTGGCATTCATGATTTTGTGGACAATCGAGATGATTTATTCTAGATTTTAATGTACATCTTGTCTTTGAAGTAATGAATGAATGAATATTATATATTTTTAAGTGTTTTATCATTTATAGACAAATATTTTCACACTAAGTGTTTTACTAAAAAAATGAGTAATATACTATCTATATATATATATACACAGACGTACCCACAACGTATCCAAATCAATGTTTTTGAAAAATGACGTACCCACGTACCCGAGACGTCCCCGTACCGTACCCGTACCCGTACCCAAACAACATAGACCAATAATGGTTCAAAGTTCAAGTTCAAAGTTCTTGGAAAGATCATGTTGTTGAACCTCGATGTTGAACCACTTTTTCCAACCTTAAGGAAAAGTGTCTTGAATCATTTTCACTCTTTTTCCTTGTGAATTTATTCGGACAAAATGTCCGAAGAAGCTTTGTACAAGCCCTTGTATTCTTTGAATTGGTTCATCTTCTGCCGAAAGACTTGTGCAAAACAAATTTGAACTAGCTCAGAACAGCAGGGGAAGAAAGAGACCGATTTTGGCCTGTTGGACCAAAAATGGTCAACAAATTAGTGATTCTTAGGGGAAGCATGCCTGCTATGCTTAGAAGCCAGTAGACTTAAAGTCCATTGGGCACGAAGTCAGAACGCAACTTGAAAAAAGTTAGCAACAACCCCGATAGATCCAAGAATCAATCATGAAGCTTTTACCCCAAACACAAAGGAAAACACACACAAGGCTAAAAACACTACTTGTGCAAACAACACTTAGGGAAAACAGGGAAAGAAAACTAAAAGCAAACTACTATATACAGCTAACCAGGTATATTTGCCTCCCTCCTGGATCAAAGGGAAAACTTCTTAAGTCTCCTTCATGGCAAGGAAACTTATGGTGCCAGACAAGTGGCTGAATGGAATGGAGATCTGGTGACTTGCTCTTCTTGCCTGCCACCTTGGTTGGCTCGTATCCAAATGAATCGGGGGCAAACATGCTTCCAACATATATGTATTCTTCTTGTTCTTGGAAGCTTGCCTCCTGTTGGTTCTTCATGCTGGTGTATCTCATCAAGAAATCCATGGCTGCTAGCTTGTCACCATAAGCCCTTTTATATGCATCATGGATTGACTTGTCCCCTTCTGCTTCATTGAAAAGACTGTCAAATCTATCTTCTGCTTGATCATGGCTTTCTTGAAGAAGGGTGATTGTTGTGATGTCTGAAATGAGATCACAGACTGATTGTTCATCCCACAGAACATCACCTTCTTGCTCAAGGCTCTCTTCTTCAAAGCTTTCCTCAAGATGGACAGGCCTCTCCTTTTCTTGCTCAAGGATCAGCGTCTCTAGTTGTTCAAAGACATCCTCCTGATCCTCCTTCAACTCAGGCTCCATGGCATGGTCATCCTCCTCATCAAAGCAACAAGGAAGTTCATCAAACAAGGGAGGAGAGAGCTCACCATGCTTACTTTCCTCTTCATATTGCTGGAACATCCGCATGTATGCATGACCTGTGTCTTCTCCATTGTTGATGATGTCTTCAAAAGGAGCATCCATGATGATTTCTTCCTCATTGACATCCATGAGAGTTTCTTGATCAGCTGCAAATTGGATCCTTTCTTCTTCACTTGCCTCTTTCAAAATAGGTTTCCTTCTTGATGACTTCGAAAATATCATCTTCAGATTCACCAACCTCTTGAAAGGATAAATCTAAAAGCTTGCAGCCCCTTTGCATACTTATTTGAGTCCCAATGCTGCCTTCTCCATCCTTAGTCAGCTCATAGCCTCCTTGAAGAGGAGTGCAACTTGCCCCAATGACTTCAAAAAAATCATTCAATACATGAACAAGAGACTGTCCATGCTCCTCCATGACATCTATGGTGATCTCCTTCTCATCTGCACTCATGGAGTCTCCCTGATCGGTCGTGAACTGAGTATACTCCTCTTCACTCGCCCCTTTCAAAACAGGTTCCTCCTTGAGAAGGGATGAAGTAGAAGGCTGATAGTTAAACTCACGTGGAAGAGGAGGTAGTCCTTGAGCTAGAATCGAATGATTCTCCTCCTTCCATTTGGCCAACACCTCATCTATATTTGATGTGGCTTGATAGCAATCTTGAAGGAGTGTAGATGGGGTGTGTTCAAATGTAGGATCTTCTGCTTGATCTGAACCGTCCATCACACTTTGGCTGAGGAACCTCATTCTGGACTCCAATTCTGCAATTTGCTTGGCTATATTCTCTTGGAAGAGCCTTTCTTGGAGATCATAAGCATCACCATGAGTAAGAGCAGCCTCGACTTCTTCAAGGTTTTGAGCAAAACCTTTCTCTTCCTCCTTCCTGCCCCATGATTCCATTGTTTGCTTCCAACTCATGACCTTGGGATTGGAACTTTTCCCTTGGGAAGAGGCAGCAACTTTATCTTCTTCAAGGTCCCGAGCTGGTTCATGATTTTCCCTCATCCAACTCGGAATCTGGACATCATGTTGAGAGACCTGAGGATTGGTAGAAGGGGTGTCTTTTGGCGTAGGCTCCTCTCTAAGGTCTGAAACCTCTCTCTCTTTCACTAAGCAATCTCACCTTTGCCTCTAATTCCTCAATTTGCCTAGCTAGATTTTCTTGAAAGAGTCTTTCTTGGAGCTCATAGGAATCATCATAGAAATGGGGAGTGCATGAAGGCTGCCATGGAGTACAAGAAGCTTCTTGAGGAAGGGTGGGAGGGACTTGAAAAGGACTAGCCTCATTTTGTACCTCACACTCTTGGACAATGTCTTTCTCCTCCTTGTTGTTCCATGACTCAACTACTTTACTCCAGCTCATGATATTAGGACTAGACATCTCCTTTTGGGGTGATGGGGTTGCAATGTGAGAGGGTAGTGAGGGTTTGGATTCCACTTCCCTTGCTGCCAACATAGACTGCTGCATTTGAAGATTTGCCAATTCAATCTGCTTTTCAAGATTGGCCTTAAAAACAAGATTTATAGTTTCGGGACTCTCCTCAACATGATTGGGGAAAGGACTTTGACAGGCTTGACTTGGCTCATGAGCAGGGGCTGCGTATGATTGATATGAAACTTGGGGCAGCGGGTATGCAGGTTGATAGACTTGGTAAGGCTGCCTCTCATGAATACGCAGCCTCCCTTCCAAAGATGCAATCAAACCACTCACATCTACCATCTCATTTGTAAGCCTTTGCCAATTGGCTCTTTCAATGGGAGTCCATTCACTCTTAACCAGATCAAGTGCATTTCTCACTTGATGGACGACATGATCAGGGATTTCTTGGCCACATCCCCTTCTGGTGTCAAGCTCTACTACATACTTTTCTTATCCCAACAGTGCTTGTTTGAAGGTGGAAATGGGTTGATTGACAAAGAGATTAGGTTGAGTAGGAGAAGTGACACATTGAGAAGACTGGGCATAAGACTGATATAGCCGATGACAGGGCTGAGCCTAGTCATATTGGACCTGATAAGGATCAACACAAGGTTGGTAAGGATCATAGCCAGGCTGGCCAAGGACTTGCTCAAACTGAGGAGGAAGAGGCAAAGCCCGAAATGTTTTGCCAACTTGCAAAGGGCAAAACTCATAACCGTATGCATCCTTGTTGCTTGAGGTGATTTCATGAACAATTTGAGCTTGATCAAAACTGTATGAAGGAACACAAGACCTATGGTTCTGAGCAATGGAATTATACATACGAAAATACGATTTCTTGATGGCACTAGGACTGCTTAACCAGCTGATTCAACTTGGAGTCACCATTGGTGTTGATGAAAAAAGCCTCCAAAGGCTGGTTGGTTGAAGAACACACCAAAATTCTTCAACTTTTTTGGACAAAACTTGTCCCACAATCCCTTGTTTAAAGGTCAGATGCTGGATTAATTATTCGTTCTACTGTAACAGGACCAACACCAATCCTGAAACTTTTCTGAGTGTTAAAACATGGTCCCATCAGGCATGCCAAAAACTGTTGACGCAGTGGATTGCACCCTTGACAGGAGGCTGAGCTCCTGTCTTCCACGCATCACAATGGAAACTCCTTAGTTTTGCCAGACCCACAGGCAAGAGAGGAGTTTACATTGTGATGCGTGGAAGACAGGAGCTCAGCCTCCTGTCAAGGGTGCAATCCACTGTGTCAACAATGTCAAAGGTTAATGTCCTTGATGTCATTGAGATTGAAACTGATCATGCATTAATGCCAAAGGTTGAGTTGAGTAGACTTGTGGAGTAAATCACGTTTGTGAAGTGCTCTTACTTAGAAGAGGCAATCGGGATAAGTCAAGAAGAATGGAAAACCCGAAATAGACTTGAAGAATTCCTTTGGAGGAATTCTTTCGAAAAGAATGACAAGGACAACTCTTTCGGAAAAATTGTCAAGTCCTCGGGCAAGTGGACCTTTTCAAAAAGTCCGAAAGGTATCTTTTGAATGTTCCGAAGGGCAAGTGGACCTTTTCAAAAAGTCTGAAGGGTATCTTTTGAGCATTTCGAAGGGCAAGTGGACCTTTTCAAAAAGTTCAAAGGGCAAGTGGACCTTTGCAAAAAGTCTGAAGGGTATCTTTTGAACGTTGCAAAGGGCATGTGGACACTTGCAGAAAAGTCGAAGGGTAGATTGCAAAAAGTCCGAAGGGTATCTTTTGAACATTGCAAAGGGCATGTGGACAATTGCAGAAAAGCCGAAGGGTAGATTGCAAATAGTCTGAAGGATATCTTTTGAACGTTTCAAAGGGCATGTGGACACTTGCAGAAAAGCCGAAGAAATGACGTGGACAAAAAGTCCGAAGAAATGCCTCGCAGACAAAAAGTTTGAAGAAATGCCTTGCGGAGAAAAAGTACGAAGAAATGCCTCACAGAGAAAAGTCTGAAGAAATGCCTTGCGGACAAAAAGTCCGAAGAAATGACGCGCACAAAAAGTCCGAAGAAAAGATTTTCGAAGGACATCTATTAGAAGCCAATGACAAATTCTTTTGGAGAAATTGGAGGACACTTCAGGATGAAATGAACTTGGACAAAAAGTCCATGGAAATTGTCCCGAAGACACAAAGGCCTGCAACAATTTGCATGAAGGAACCTTACGAAGGAATTAAAGCAAGGTTAAAAGACGAGAAAGTCTTGAAGGATCGACGTTGCAAGGAACGTTACAAGAATGCTGAAGAAAATAAGATTACGCTAATATGCCAAAGTTTAACGCTCGATACAAAGGGTAAAGATCGAGCATATCGAGGATAATTGAAAGGAGCGGAAGCGAACCCATGATATAGAAAGCAACAAGATACAAAAAGAGAAGGAAAGAAGATCGATGGTTAATGGCAAAGCAAGTATTAAAACTAATGTTGTTTTGAAAGATCAACAACTCATGTCTGATTGGTGCATTAGATCCAATAGTGCAAAGCAAACTCAGATAATCCTCTGAGTGTAGGCGCATTTGATAAGTGTCAAAAGGTCATAAGAAAAGATCCAACAAAGAAAAGAACGTGAACTTGGCGCGACGAAAGAATTAAAAATCCTGCAATCAATGTCTTCTAACTGTCTGTAAAGGAACAACTAGAACTGGTGATGAACTCGATATATCTTCACGGAGCTCGAGATAATTCAATCGAAGTGATCGAGGAAGCAATGCAGTTAAGTAGAAGTGCAGATGCCAAAGATAGTAAAGGTATTTGAATGTTGGTGTTTGATGCATGAATCGAGACACGAAGTCAGAGTCACATTGAATGCAGCCCATAAGTGATCAAGAAAGCGGCGCAGTTAAGTGCAGTAGAAGTGCAAATGCCAAAGATAGTAAATAAATTTGAACATTGCCGAGTGAAGCATGAATCAAGACACAAGTCAAAGTCACATTGAATGCAGATCAGAAGTGATCGAGGAAGCGGTGCAGTTAAGTTTAGTAGAAGTGCAGATGCCAAAGATAGTAAAGAAATTTGAACGTTTCCGAGTGAAGCATCAATCGAGACACAAAGTCAAAGTCACATTGAATGCAGATCAAAAGCTTGAACCGGTTATGTACAGTTGAAGCGTGAACACTTTATAGATAGAAAACCCTAAGATGCATATGTCTATATATGCTACGAACTAATCATTTGAATGCGCTGTGTTTTTACTGCTGCTGTGATAATAATTAGTGTTAACTCAAAATTGTCGAGTGAGGACATATGCAGACAGAGTGAAAAGGGCAAAGAAAATAAGGTGTGTCAAAGTAGAAGATATCCAGACACAAGGAGATAAAGGCAGATAAGCCGAGAAGGCACACAACGAAGGTGCAGTTATAGACTAGATTTGTAACAAAAAAGTGAACAAGTTTCATTCTGAATCTCTTTTGTATTTTGAAGTTGTAGCTTCATTTCTCTGATAGGTTGGTGCCATCAGAAAAACTGAGTTGGTGCTCAGTTAGGAAGTTGACGCTTCCTTAGAGTGGGTGCTCTTGAATATAACCAGTGAGGTTTGTCTGTGAGACTTCTTTTCTGGGAGGCTGGATTAGAACAGTAGCTTCTAACAGCTTTCTCACCGTGGTTTTTCTCTTTGGGTTTCCACGTAAAAATTTGGTGTTGAGCATTCTTATGTGTGTGTGTGATCTCTATTTTGTTCTTTACTTTGCATATACTTTAAGTATCTTGTTTAAAAGTTTTAAGAACCAAGTTTTAGCTCATCTACTGATTCACCCCCCCTCTCAGTAGATAGTGTGTTCAACATTGAAGGAATTCCTTCGGACAGACAATTTGTCCGAAGGAATTCCTTCGGACTTTCTTTAAAGTCCTTTGTCATTTTCCCGTGGACAAAAAGTCCGCGGGAATTCTTCTCCTTTCTTTGCTAGAGACCTTCCTTTGGATCTTCCTCTCGGACATTCCTGTAATTGAAGTTTCCCGAAGGGCAATTACCCTTCGGGATCTTTGTTATGTCCCTTGGCCTTCCGAAAATAGCCCTTTGGACTTTTCGTCTTGGTACACTTACCCTTCGGCTTTCTTGTCAAGTGACTCTCCCGAAGGGCACATACCCTTCGGGATTCTTGCAAACGTCCCTTGAAATCTTGAAGTGAACCTTCCCGAAGGGCAGATACCCTTCGGGATTCTTGCCAATGACCTTTTCGAAGGGTACATGCCCTTCGGGTTTTTTGTAAGTGAACTTTCTCTTTGCCAAAGAGCTGCCCTTTTGTAATTTTTTCAGACTTCTTGCAAAGTCCTTTAAAATTTCTATTCCCTTGGACAAAAAGTCCGAGGAAATTGTTCCCATTATGAGCCCAAAAAAATTCTAAGAAGACCACTTGGGGAAGAAAACACTTGGGAAAGAGTCCACTTGGGAAAAAGTTCAAGAAAATAAGCCTGTATTCGCTTCTGATCGCTTGCTTTCATCTGAAAGTGAACCTACAGACCTGTAGGTTAACTTTAAGGATGGTTTTAGCTTGATTAATTCTTCATTGGCTCTTATCAAGGCCTCACATGTTTTATAACCGAATCCTTGTGAATGACCATCACCTTGCATATGTCCCCTGTAGAGTTATCCTTTTGGTGACTGATTGTAGGTGCATATGATGAGCAACCCTATATAAAGCCTTTTGAACCTGAATATGCCTTTTTGAACCTATTGTAGGTGTCTTGCCCTTGCACAGACCGTAGCTTGCCTTTCACCCCAAAGAAGGCGCAAAGGCAGATTTGATCATCATTCTTCTTCATGGTTGTAAGTATTTGTCAATAAATCTTGATAAAGACCTTTCTTATTTCAACATATCATCCTTGTGAACACACTTTACTGTTTAACATTGTTGTAAGTGTCTTCATCATGACTGTACTTGATACTTTGACTGCCTACATATCCCTTTGCTCATGCTTTTAGACTATAACTAGTTTGACTAGCTGTATAGGGGATTTGACCATTCTGGGGAAAGTTTGGAATAGTAGGGGTAGTAATTTGGCCTTGACAGGGCAAATTACTAACAAGACGTGCGCAGAAAGCAATTCCAAATTGTGAAGAGCACGCTCAAGATCTTCCATCTTCTTGTGCGCTCTTATTCAAAGGCCTCCCCATGACTTAATGGTGAAGTCCCATGCCAAATCGTAGGGTTTCACATCTGTGCCCTTGTAAAACATAAACTGCAATCTAGTCTATGCACCATATCTTTCGCAGATCAATATACGTTCCAAATAGAGAGCACACGCTACGAAGACCATTAGAAGAGACTAGACACAGGAGGAGTTAGGACCTTGTGCATTTTCTTAGGAGACTGCTCTCTGTGCCCTTCACAAGCTCACAACTTCATTGCATAGCCAACTCTCTACACAACTTTCAATGCACACACTTTCTTATTAACCCTTATTTGTGCTTAATTTGTATCACTTACTGCATATATTGTCCTAGTGCGTCCTCCATTAGTTGGTGTAACTTGATTTCTGCTCTTTGAAGTGAAGGCCTACATAAAAAAAATTCGTATAGAGCACTGGAAATAAATCATTGAAGTATATTCTATCCTCCAGTAATTGAGCTGTTGTGCTTTCTGATGATAAATATACTGAATAATTGTAGGATGATATACTCTGATATTATTAACCCTTCTTTGTGCTTAATTTGCATCTCTTGCTGCATATATTGTCCTAGTGGATCCTCTGTTAGTTGGTGTAACTTGATTGCTGCTCTTTGGAGTGAAGGCCTACATGGGGCTGGAAATAAATCCTTGAAGTATATTCTATACTCCAGTAATTGAGCTTTTGTGCTTTCTAATGATAAATATACTGATGGAATTTTTTCCATTTTGTTTTCCTTTTGTGGATATGGTTTAAGAAATATACAAGTACATATTTCCTGGTGCACAAACCTGATATTTGTCAAATAAATTCATTGTTTCATTGATCAGTTAGCAATTCAAGTGTGTACCAAGCTTCATCTTGTTTAGCAAAGTATCTTACATTGATGATTTAGGAGCTTAATCAGAGGTGCGCTCTTCTTGCTTGGGTTAGGAGGTTAAGTAAAGCTCTGACAGGCTCTATACATTGTTCTGGTCTTTCTTATTTAATAAATGTGCACAAAAGAAAAATACTAACAATTTCGTAGAGAGAGTTTTCAGCCATAGAAGCACTAGTCCATACAATCTTCAACTGTTTTGACTTCCATGTCATGCTCTTAATATTAGGAAAAAAATCATTTCTATAAATCCATCATTCATTTGAAACAAGGGAGAAAATATTGGATTGTAAACTGTAAAAGTGGCTGAATATAACTTTTTTCTGCAATGTACAGGGAAGACAACTTTACTAAAAATTTTAGCGGGCAAGCACATGGTGGGAGACAAAGACATAGTTCAAGTGCTAGGTCGTTCGACATTTCATGATACTTCTTTGGTGTGCAGTGGTGAGCTTGCTTACCTAGGAGGTTCTTGGAGCAAAACTGTTGGTTGCGCTGTATGTATTTTCTTTTCCTCTGAAGACTTTGAATCTATCTTCTGTTTTATGATGGCAACCCTTACGTAAGAAAAGAACTTCTATATGGATTAAAGCTGATGGGGAAAACTTCATCATGTTATTCCTAAAGATCTTGATTAGTAAATTCGCATGATGAGTTAAGGAGGGTTTGGAGATGCTTAATCATAACACAGAGTACGTAACATTTACCATTTGGAAGGTATTTTGCACTGAGAGTAGTTATTAAATTGAATGAATAATCAATGAAGAGGTGCAGTTATTGCGAGAAAGGATGCATCCCAAAAGCCTTAAACCAAAATATTGGACTTGCAAATATGAATATATGAACAAAATTGGTTGGGAATAGATCACATCTGGAAATAGTTGTTAGTCCTTCACTAGAAATCATAGTCACCAGGCTTGAACTTGATGACGAATTGACAAATCGAAGTGTAAGAATTGACCATGTACTTAACAAATAAACTCAACGGGAAACTTGACAATAATCGAAGTGGCATCTAATAGTTCCCTTGCTGTGGTCGAGGGCAGCACAAATCTCTGAACATGGTGCCACCTTTTCAGTAACTCCCAGAAGATGAACCACTTTATCCTCCTTAGCATCTATTCATCTTCTGTTCTACAATTATAAATTAATATGTACTGTAGCCTGTGCCCTTGGGGAAAGATAGTGATGCACACTTCACTTTTCTTATAGATTTGCATCTCAGAAATCTATCAAATTAATAATTACAGTTCTTGTTGGCAATACTTTCTATTTGTGAATGAATTTATGTTATATTTGCACTTTAATTATCTTGGTCATATGCAAATACGGACCCTTAGGATTATTGATGCCTTGGCTAGAGACAAATTAAACAATGCTTCAAGAGAACATGTCTTTATCACACTCAACACACATTTTATTCTTCATGTTATCCATGAGCCTATTATTGTTCATGATATACATTTTTCCTAATTTATTAAATGACAGTGGCTTATGTCAAATGACAGGTCTCACTTATCGCCTAAGCCTCCTAGTATCCATTTCTGTATTTATTTTCAATCCACGACACCCCACCATCCATTTACCATATACATTATATTCACTTTAGGGACCGAATCCTTTAAATATGTCAAGTTTACTTTACTGGCCACCTCTCTTTTTAGGCTAGAATTATACAGAGTGTTTCTATCTCTATTGTTGATGCCCTTTGCATGCCTTTGCCGCTGCCAATCACTGCCATTACCAGCTGTGTGGCCCAGCGTTGGCCAACACAGGTTATCTCTACCACACACCGCCATCATAACTTCACATGAAAAATCTACTTAACAAATTTATTAGATATAATATTCTTTCCTCAAACCGTGTTTCTTCGCTCATGCCAGTCCTTTCTCCTTATCAGGAATGTTCAAGCAGACCATTGTTTTTTGTCCTCTTTTGTTACATATCGTATCTGCCCATTACATTTTTCTTCTCACATTCTTATCAACAGCCTCAAGTTGTACTTTGTCTTACATGGAATCTGAATCATGGAAAATATCATCGAATCCAAACCTGATTGGTACAAACTTTCAAGTTCACACAGATTTTTTTATTATAAGTAGACCCTCATTAATGAAGAGAGAAGAAAGTGAGATAGCTTTAGGGATGTGTGCACTAGTGAAGAGAAGTTGGAGCAAGGAAGCAACTCCCACAAAATTTCCACATATTCTCTTTGGGTCATTTCACTACTCATTCCTCAATCCCAGTGTAGAATCAGTTACAGCTTCGTGGAATCATGGAAGGAAGGAGGAGTTATAAGGCTTAAAGAAGCCAGGATAAAAGGCTGCCAGTGACACTCTTGTACCTGCTGCTGGCTGTTGTACTGCCATCCTCTCTCTCATCAGCTTTCGTTTGCTGTTTGGTTGCTTCTGCACTTAGAGCTCCTTGTCTTGCGGTAAAAATTGAATTTTCTTAATCTTGACTTGGCTTTCCTTATACACCCCACTTTTTATCCTTTCTCCCCCTTTATCATTTCCCACTTACACCTTTTACCTTTTTACGCCCCACTACTCTCTCTTAGCTATTTTGCACCTTTCAGACTCATTGTGCCCCTTAGATTTCGGTGTTGAGGTCGTCTTGAGGCAGTTTAACACTAATCTTCAAGACAGTTTATACATCTTTTCCCCACATAAAATGCGTATTTCGTGTCTTTGATCCACACTTGTTTCTTGATCTTTGATTTGATATACTTGGTCTTGATTCATGCCATTGTTTATGTATATGGTTATGCGCTTTAGTCAGCTTCATCCTCCTTTTGCACGTCATAGGAAAGCCAAGGTACGTTGTTTGATCCCTCCAATGGATAGGTTAAGATAGCAACGACTAATCTCACCCAAGTTAAGCTTTTAACTAGAGTATTACTCTAAAAGTGTACTATGTCTATATAAGTTTTCCTTCCTATATTTTTGGCACCATTGCTGAAGTTCGACTCTGCATAGCTTGCGATGTTTTTGAAAAAATATGTAAAAATAAAAATATTTGAAAACTCATGGGAAGATAGTTCATCTGGAGTGAAGCTCATAGGAGGAAGAGTAAGCAAAGGAGTTTAGTGGAGCCTAGGTTTTCCTACAACCAACTTTGCATGATGAGAGTTTGTGGACACATAGGCTCCTTTTGTGAATATGATTGACAACCTTATGTGAAATGGGGATTTTGAATGCATTTTCATTAGTCCTACAACATTCATTTCTCATTGCTACCCGGAATTGAAGAGGAAGTCGCGAGGAGCTACAAAAATATGCTGGGGGAGGGTGCCCTATCAAGCACTATGGGGATAGAGTGAGAAGAGAGGAAGAATGATAACATGCATTCAGCCTAGTGTGTTCTTGTAGCTTAAATGGAAGGTACAATACACAATATTAAAACAATAGAATATAACAGCAAATTTACTCAGTTATGTATGCAAATAACAATAATAAATAAGTAGCGAATGATGATATTTCAATATAAAAGAGTGAACATAAGTATGAGTCCAAGGTCATCATCAAAATGTGTGACCTTTGATGATACATTTCCATAACACTAATGTGGATACTAAAATATGGTCTTCGGTACTTGACAATGACAAGCTTGACACTCATTTACCATGCATGACTTGAGCACACAAACAAGGTCCTAATCCACCATTCTCTCGCACTTGCATGCTATCTTATGAGTCAACCCTTCTGTTATGTTGTTATACACCTACAAGAACCTCACTGTTTGTTTCAAACCTGCTAAATATCCTGCACAAACATTTCTAGACTCTCAGTTCAATCTGCCTGTACACAGGTCGGTTCTGTCAGATTTGGTCAGTATCACCAGTGGATACGAGCCTAATCTGGGTGGTACCGACCCACTTTCAACAATGGCTACTTTTAAAAATTAAACCTCTCCTTAGGGTTGGCCCGTTTGCCTAGCGTGTCGGTGGTGTGAGAAATTACCGAATTGGACTCATATATAAACAAATCAAAGTCTCATTCAAAAGGAATTTGGCACTTATTTGGAACTCATCTACACACCATTGCACATTGGAAAAATCTGCCTTATTCTTTCCAAATTGCAAACCTATCACTTGGAGTAGTCATAAGCCAAGTCTGAAGCACTCTAAAGCCAAGTCAAAGCAAGCATTGTCAAGTATCAAAGTCGAATCATTCGCTACATACATATAGCAAAGGAACACAATCGCACAATCACACTAGGTGAGAGAACTAGTGTGGCTTGATTTCCTTCCTCAGAGTATCGGATAGTAGGCAACATTCAATTATCAAACAAGGGTGATTAGGGTCAGCTCAGCCCATTATACTTTCCTAGTTTTTGTAGGTTTCTAGCCCTCACAATGACACCTAGGGTTTCAAGGCAAAGGAGATTGATTTCTAGAGCTGTGCACATCATCAGGGTTTGGGATTGCAAACACAGAGCAAGCAAAGACAGGGGCGCAGGTGACCGTATAGTCATTGTTCCTCATTTCCTCATAAGTCAGTACAGACTAACACAGATTAATATTGACCAATGCTACTGACCCAATCCGGCGGAATCGACCCTGTGTAGACAAAGCATTAGTTCCAAAACTGAACAAACTAGAGGCCTGCTTTATCCTAATTTTCACTTCCAAAATATAGTCACAGTCAGAGAGTCACCTAGAAAAGCCAAGCACTCATCCCTTTTGTTGTACTTACTATATTTAGCATATGCCACTTTTCAAATCATTGCAATCAATCTCAGTGTTTTGCATTCAAATGTACGCTTGAATGCCATAACTATTAATCTGAATTACATTATATTGTTCTCTCTGAAATAGATTAACCATCTTAATCAAAATCAGGGTAAAACAACTAATAGCAAATTGTAATAAAGTGTCTTCTGGCAACTCAATCATGACAATTTTACTTGTTATTAAGTACTCTAAACCAAATATCCTCTACGTTGCCTACCCTATATTTTACCGATAGTAGTACATCTCGGTCCTTGGTTTCTGTACTTGTTTTGGTGGTTGGTTTTGAGCCAACTGTGGTAAAAATTTGTGTAGAATGATTAATGTCTACTTGAGATACTAGACCATCAATAGTAACACAAAATAGTAATCTAAACAATAACAACTTGTAGTCATAAAAGATAAGTCTCAATACAATTCACATAGTATAGGGAGGACTTGATACAGGCACCCTTACCTCAATGTATCTCTTGCTATATATAAGACAAACGGCATATGGTTGGCAGTTGACACATTTTTCAAAACCTGAACATAACCATCAAGAGTTATTACAAACTACCTAAGACCAATAATCATAGTCACAAGGTTCGGAAATCCAAATCCATTCAGGAGGGCAAAAAAATATGAAATTTGGAATTGTTGAAAAAATTTGGAAAAATCCAAATCCAGAATAAATACATATATGTATGTGAGCATGGTTTTATAAATATGTAAATTTGACAAATACAATGAAAAGCTTTAATAAAATAATATAATGTTAATATTATATAATATTTATGGTTTCTGGGCCTTTTTTTGTGCAGAAAACCTAAAAAATAAAAAATAAAGCAAAATTATTTTTTTGAAAAAAAATAGGGCCGACCTAATTGAACATATTTGGGTTAGCCAAAAAATCCGGATCCGGCTGGATTTTGTGTAGATTCGGCCGAACCTTGTGACTATGCCAATAAGCCAACCACATAAATCCTCGGCTATGGAACTATGTAATTACGCTGATAATCATGACAACATGAATGCTATAGTTTACATTATCCACACATTTAAACAAGTTGGATTCCCATTTCACACAATTCATACAAAACATGATAAAAATTAGAATGAAGAGAGAAGATAGAAGTCATTCCGGTAGAGTTGTTATTGATGTATAAAGTTTGCAACCTTTTTGGAGGAAATAAAAAGCATGTTTCACTCAACACAATTCTAAACCACTCTCTTTTTTTTGGGGAAAGCAAGGTGGGGGTCTAGGGGAAACAAAGCAAAATTTGAGACTTTTGCAACCCTTGAAAATTTCTGATGATAGAGAAATTTCTCTAAACAAGTGTTGTTGTCGAAAGCCCTTGAAAATGGTCCTCCACTCTTGGAAGCAAAAAATTGATTGTACTATCCTTGTACTGTTGACCATTTTTGGTCAAGCAGGCCAAAATCGGTCCCCTTCTTCCCTTGCTATTCTGAGCCAGTACAATTTTGGTTGCACAAGTCTTTTGGCAGATGAAGAACCAGTTCAAAGAGTGCAAGGTTTTACAAAGCTTCTTCGGACTCTTGTCCGAAGAAATTCACAAGGAAAGAGAGCTAAAATGGTTCAAGACACTTTTCCTTAAGGTTGGAAAGTGGTCCAACGTCGGGGTTCAACGACATGATCTTTCCAAGAGTTAGCAACTTTGAACCGTTGAACCATTGAACCGGTTCAATCGATTGGTTCAACGCTTTGGTTCAAAGGTTAAGTTCGTCACTTTGGTTCAACAGCAAAGTTCATCGGCAAAGTTCAACGGCGAGGTTCAATCAAATGGTTCATCGGCTTGGTTGAAAGGCTTGGTTCAATTGGTTTGGTTCAACGACTTGGTTCATCAGCTTGGTTCAGTCGACTAGTGGTTCAAAGAGTTGGTTCAACGGCTGGGTTCAACGGGTTGGTTCAAAGGGACGGTTCACTCAATTGGTTCAACATTTGGCTCAAAGGAACGGTTCAATTAGAAGGTTCAAGAGAGTCTCCCGAAGGACCAGTGCCCTTGCGGAGGGCAGTTCCGGACCCAAGTGCCCTTGCAGAGGGTAGGGAACACTTGAAAAAAGATCAAAAAGTGAACAAGGCAAGTTTTCTTTGGAAATTTGTTTAAGGCAAAGGACGAGAATTTCTTCGAACATTTTGTCCGAAGGAATTCCTTCGGACAAAAATTCTGAAGAAATTTGGAAAAAGCTGCGGGAAAAAACTCGAAGAAGAATTCCGAAGGAAAGGAAGTGATCAAGGCAATTCTTGCTGACATTTTGTTTGCGGGAAAATGGCCAAAAAAACAAAAGCCCGACCGAAGAGAAAAGACCCGAGGAAATAAGCAAAAAAAAACAAAGGAAAGATATCCTTCGGATAAAAGTCCAAAGAAATTCGGCTGCCAAAACAATGAAACCCGACCAGAGCAAAAAAGCCGAAGGAAAGGAAAAGCCGAAGGAATTGCCAATGAGGGTGACGGGCCCGAAGACGTCAAAATCGAGCACGGCGAACTAGCCGTTGGAAGTTCAAATGCCCAGTGACGGGTGCACAACCATCAAATTCAGGGCAATAAACTAGCCGTTGGCTTTCAAATGGTGACGGGTCCGCAAACGTCAATTTTACGGCAAGGAAATAGCCGTTTGATCTTTAAAAGCTTGAGCGCGGACCCGAATACATTCAAAGGCCTTAAGGCCAAAAGGAAGAACCACTGAAAGAAGAGCCCAAGGAGCCAGCAAGGCTGGGAAGATAGCCCCCGAGGGCCAAAAGCCAGCAAAAGATAAAGCCAGCAAAAGACAAAGCCAGGAAGAGACAAAGGAGCCAAGTGTAGAAACGGACAAAACAGTCCAAGTGGCAAAGGAAGGCGTCGACTCAAGGAGTTACTCCAACGGTTGGAACAGTGCCTGCCAAGTGGTCATCAAGGAATGCCAACAATGAACGACGCGACCCGTTTTCTTCACTTTGCATTAATTGGCAGACAAACCGTGTGAGTGCCTTGAAGGAGTGGTCTTGTTTATAGACAAACGTCATGGCCCATAATTTCACATATGACGTTTAATATATCTTAAACGTCTAAAGTCAAAACAGGATCTGACACAACATTATCTATCAAGCGGCTTCCTCTTTCCAATGCTGGGAATGCACATGGGCCACTTGTAAAAGGGCGCCAAAAGGCCTCTTTCTTCCTCTATATATATCGTAGCTTCTCATTTGAGAAACCTATCTCTCATATTGTAAGGCGAAGCCCGGGCAATTTTCACCTGGAATCAATAGAATACGCATTTAACCTCTATTCTGGTCGGATATATCTCTGAGTGTGTCTGAGTGTTAGTCTTGTGTTCAGTCATTGCTTCTTAATGCTTTCACAGGGTTAACACCAATGCACCTGGTATATACAAAGCACCATTCCTGCAGGTGACAAGAAGAGTTGTACCTGGAGCACAGAGGCAGAATGAGGTTACTAGACAGTGTGCTTTTCCTATAGCGCCTATGGTAAGTCCCTTTTCTGTGTGTTTCCATTAAAGCCTCCCTGTCAAGCTCCCTGCAATCTGGTCCTTTTACCAGTTGAAGTGTATGTATTTGTTCTTAAGGTTCAGAGTGTGTGAGTAGATCAAACTTGTTTGGTGCATCACCCTATTAGGTTAGGTTCTGTTTTTTCAGCATCCTTCTCTCTTTTCACCCCCCCATTATATATATATATATGTGTGTGTGTGTGTGTGTGTGTGTGTGTGTGTATTAGCAACTTACTGGAATAACTCAGATGCATCAAAGGGAGCTAGCCCTTATCTAGAGACTCTCCCCCTAGTTTTGCCAGACCCACATGCAAGAGGGGAGTTTCCATTGTGACGTGTGGAAGGCAGGAGCTCAGCCTCCTGTCAAGGGTGCAATCCACTGCGTCAACATGTACCTTTGACACTATGGAAATCCTTAGATGATAGTGTAAAAATGAGGGTTGCTGTCCAATAAACTCAGTTTTAATTGGGTCATACAGTGTTGCATGAATATTACTTGGCATGTTGTCGTATAGGGGTATGGGCAATAAGGAGCCTTCTTGTAGAGTTGGATGTATGGGTAGAAAGAAGCGTTTGTCCAGGGATAGACATATGATGGCTGGATGTATGATGGGGTGAACAAACAAATAGAGACTCAATTGGGTAACGTATGACAACCGAGCAATATGGTTTGACATTGGGGAGGATGATGTATAGTCTGGTCGTATGGGAAGATTACTTGTGGAGGACGAACAAGGTAGACATGGTGGACTTACATCGTTGAGTGTACAACTATTTCTAAATGTATTAGGAAGCTAATATTTCTTTGTATGGTGGGTGTTGATGTGGGCATATGGTGAACAATGAAGAATTTGGTAGTTTGGTTGGATTTGGACATCACTCTATTGTATGCATGCTGGGCAAACCGTACAATGAGTTTTGGTTGAGCAAGGCGTACGATAGTTTTTGGCAGAACAAGTCGTATGGTGAGTTTTGGTTGGGCTTGGGTTTCACTAACCCAAGGGGCCCTTACAACTTTTTGCCTTTCATTTATAGCTCACCGTACCTTTATTTTTAGCGGTGGACCCTTCCGTCTAGTCTTTTACTTGGTTCAATGTCAATTAAATTGAGATTTTCCATCCTCACTTTAAATAATCTTAATTTAGAGCCATTCACTTTTCCATTAACCAACGTTTCATTCAAGGTTTCTAACTGGACAACTCCATTTTTAAATATTTCAAAAATTATAAAGGGTCCAAGCCATAACACTTTAAACTTTCTCGCCTTAATTCTGCGCCTCCCATTATACCACAAAACTAGAGTTGTGGCTTTGAAGGTCATCCATCGGAGATATTTATTGTGCCAATACTTTCTACTTTTGTGCATGACTACCTTTTGCCCATTGTGCCATCACTCGATGTTCATCTAGTTCGAGCATATTTTTCATATCCAACCATACTTCTAAATTAGGCTATACTTCAAGAGGTCCTACCACACCTTTTACTAAATTTGTATTGCTATATTCCCCGTACAGACTCATTGATGTTGGCTCCTTGGACTGCATGTATGCTACTTGATCAAAGGGTGGGCCCAATTATCATTGAACTTTGCACCTCTGATATTGACATTGTATTCTCTGAACTTCGATGGGTAGGCCAGTAGTGACATGAATGACATTTTTGGCTCAGAAGGACTTGGCATCACCGACATCGGCTTTTGCCCATCTTACTATTTGTATTGGCTGTATTTAATCTCCATGATCTCAATTTATATTGCAATTTGGCTGGAACACTTCATAGTCTTCCATTTTCCAATGGAACAAATCATTGAGGGAGTTTGTCTCATTGTTGAAGTACAACTATCCAAGAGCCCTTCATTGTTCGGCTCCATCGTACCTAGTTTCTCATGAACTAAGCGTTCGTCTTCAAAATCCGAATCTAATGACTCTGATGAGGTTGCTTTCTCATTGACTGCTTGATTCTTTAATTCTTTGACATACTTTCACCCTTTATTTTCAATGAAGATCAAACTCTTTTTCAAGTTATGATTGGCTTTGGTTGCTATCAACCAACCCCGACCCAAGGGTGCATCATAAGCTTTCTTCTTCAATGATATGACTACAAAATTCAGTAAAAGGGGTTGGGTTCCAGTAATTACCTTTTGATCCATTAGTACACCCAATACCTTAATGCCCTACTGATATGCTCCTACTTGTTGTAATGGCTTCCCAAGTATCTTCTTGAAGATCATTCACATCAAAATCACAATTTCTGCCCAAAACTTCCATATGCACAATTTTCGATTGTTGGGCTAGGTTCATCATTAGGAGCATAGGTTCAATCACTTGGTCACATGACAATGGTGGCTCGATTATGAGTTCATTCTTCAATTTTTTTCTTTCCCCATCACTCGGTGTCACCGTTATATGCTCCATGTTTGGGCCAATGTCATGTATGGTCGTAGTTAGAGCATTCTTAAGTTTTGGAATGCTTTGCAATAAGTCAGCTATCTTCGCAGGTATAGTGGTTTGCAAGACATATCGTGCAATAGCTACAAAGAAGTCCTGTAAATTTTGGTTAGGGCAATCTCTTGCAAAATGGCCCCACTCATTGCACTTCCAACATTGTATAATTGGCCATCCTTCGGAATAGTATTGAATCTGACTCCCGCCAACATGATTATTCTGCCTTTAGTAGTTCCATGGCGGCGTGGTGGGTGGTGTCGATGGCTCTCCTTGTTTGAATTTCTCGTATTATGTAAATTGTATGGGAAGTCCTTGACTGAATGCCTTGTAACTTGACAAATCTTGCACAAAAGATCCTTGTAATCTTTCTTACCATCTCCCTTTAGTTCACTATCTGGAGCATGTCTTTTAACAAAGTTCACACAAATCCTAGTTCATTGTCATTGGAATCAGAGTCCTCATCTTCAATTTGTCTTCTTGTGTGCAAGGATGATGTTTTATTCTCACTTTTGATGTACATCGCGCGGTTATAGGCATCTTCATATGACAAAGGTGGGGCTACCTTGATTTGTTTTCTCATTGAGGAAACTGACCCTTCAATAAACCACCTCTTTTTCAGCCTATCGGCTGGTTCCTTCACAAATTTTCCAAGCAACTCCTTGAGTCTCCTATTGTAAGCACAAACCATCTTTTGCTTACCTTGTCTAGTGTTGTAGATCTCTGTGATAATCTCATTGTCATCCCTCAGGGGTTTGAATTCCTTTTCGTATGCTTGCTCGAGTGTTGCCCATGTTACTTTGTCAGCACTTGATGCATCAGTATACCAATCGATGACCAACATCTTAACCATATCTGATCATCTGTCTATCCATTGGCAGTTCAGATAGTGATGCACACATGACAGTTCCATACCGGATCTTCTGATCTATCATCGGTGAACTTTGGCAACTTTTGCTTTTTTGGAGATGGAGTTTTTTGAATACAAGTCTCCCTCTTAAGAAGGTCAGCATTGAATGTTCCTTTGCTTTCTTAGCACCTTCAGACACGTCCTTACGGTTGACCCTTTGTTTGACAGGGACCTGTAGACTATCTTATCCACTGTCAAGTCCCTTTTTGTGCGCTTCAACTTTTCATTTGGGTTGCGCTAGACTTTCACATGCTTCCCTTGCAACACCCTCTGATCCAAAATGGTCGTCAAGGTCCACACTTCCTTCAAAAGGGGCTATGGAAATCTCTACCTATTCTTTACTGTGAGTGGCGTAGGGTCAACCAGTTTCGACTGAACGCTTCAGCCTTGGCTTTCACTTCGGCCTCACACTTCGTACTTTCCTTGATGTATTTTTTGAATTTGCTACTTGTACCAGCGTTTTTCATCCCTCTTGTTGCTCACCAATCTAATAGACCATCTAACTTCTTGGTCCCCTTCTTGACTATGTGCCTCTTTCCTGCCTTTGTTAGAAAGCCAGGGAGTCGACCCTTATAAATTTCTCAAAATATGAATATATATATTAGAGGAGCCCTGCTTTCTTATTGCCATGATGATGAAGTTTGTTACAACTGTAAACGTTCTTAGAAAAGGACAAAAGCAAGAGTGGGCATAGGAGATCAGGGTTAAATATTCCTCGTTGTTGGAGCCACTGGGACGTATGATGATGCGGTTAGGATATGCTCTGGGGATTGCCATAAATCGCTGCTCTTTTGTTGATTTGCGCCCTTGCTATGCGGCATGTGTTCCCATGGTGTCATGGGTTTTGTTGCAATTGCATTTACCAGTTGGATGATGTGCAGTGGCATAGAGTGCGACAACTAATTCTAAACTCCATGAATAAGCTCAAATGTCATAGAGAACTACATATGCCACCAAGGAGACTGATGTCGCACAGAAGCCAAATATTGCGAGGAAGCTATGAAGTATCCGTTGAGTACTACTAGGGGGTCCAAGTGTCATGAAGAAGCTCAAATGCTGCGGAGGTCTGAATGCCGTGAATAAGTTCAAACGCCGCCAAGAAGTCGCTAAGTTCTATGAAGGAGTTGTAGATGCTGCAAAGATCTAATTGTTGCAGGGAGTTGAGAATGCCACAAAGTACTTGTTATCACTCTGAAGTGCACCCTGTTTGAAGATGTGCAAAACACACCCTCACTCTAGCTGATACAATTAGATCTTCTCAGAGTGTGGGTGACTCTATACTGAGAAGAACCTCCAGAGAGGGTTGGTTCCCTTTAGATTTATCAATTATATCTGAACTACTATGGTTTTTTGGGATAAAAAGGGGAAGGCAAAACTGAAAGGAAATCTTAATTAAAGGGGTGATGCCCCTGAATGATTGGTATTCTCTAAAAGCTATTGAAATTAAGGCACACATAAATCAATAAGAATTCTTCAGATTGCTCTTAAACATAAATATTTCAGATGAAGGATTGAAAAAAGATTTTGGATTGCAAAATTATATTTCTATCTCTTCAAATGACTTGTAGAAGATGAGATTTTCACAGTAGGTGTGGAAAGGACCTGCAAAAAGGGAAAGTAGATGCCACTTATATGCTGGTACACAGTCAAATTACACTCTATTCTGATCCAAAACCATATGTAAAAATCTTCTTTTATTTGATAAAAAATGGTGTCAATTACAATTTCTTGTCTGCTTCAGGAATTAATGAAAAATGGCTTCAAAAAGCCAATATATAAGTCTAAAACCTTAATTAAAGACAAAGTAACATGGAAAAGAGAAGGATTAGTCTTATTTGAGTTAAAATAAGACAAATCCTTTTACAAAATTAAATAAAGGCTTTAAAATCTTCCAATTCTTCAAAATTTGCATGTTCTTCATTTTTGGCATAGAATTGAGAAGTGGTGGGCCCATGTTGACTTATCAACCTTCCTTGCATGAAAATCATGCCATAAATTAGAAGATAACTCCATCTTGAAAGTGAGTTTAAGTTCTTGAAACTCTTTATCTGGCATGAAAAGCACGGGAGATGCATGAAACTAGTCAAACTAGTCAACCGAAGAGATTTGATCCTTAAGGACTAGTTAACTCAACTTGAGCTCAATTTGCATGAATTGGAACTTGTAGATTGACTTGAGAATGATATATCCACTTAAAAAATAGATATGACATGTGGTAACTGTTGACCATTTTGGTCCTGCAGGCCAAAATCAGTCTCCTTCCTTCCCTACCACTCTGAACCTCAGTCTAGTCATGCACCCACCTTCTGCAAAATCTCCTTTTCTTTGCAATAAGCCCTGTTCTTATAGAACATTGAAAAATCTAAGGCCCTGCAGGGTTCGGATCAGTATGGAGCTTTTCGCTTTGAGCAAATGCCTTAGACAAATAAGAGTCTCTTAAAAAGCTCCGAAGGTTAAACAGCCCTTGCGGAGGGCAGATGATGAGCAAGATGGGCCATTGCAAAAGATCCGAAGGGTAACTTTGGACTTGATTTACCCTTGCAGAGGGTAGCTGGTCAAAAGGCCGAAAGGTGAGTTCCTTCGAGAAGAAAGACCAAGGCAAAGAATTCCTTCGGACTTTCTGTTTGAAGGAAATTCGTAAGGAAATAATAGCAAAGGATTTCTTCAGACAAAATGTCCGAAGAAAATCCATGAAGTGAACAAGGCAAAAGGAAGATAGCCAAAGACAAAAGTTGATTTTCTTCGGGCAAAATGCCCGAAGGAATTCCTTCGGACATTTTGTGCGAAGAAATTCACAAGGCATAGACTGTCCTTTCGGAAGGAGAATTCCGCGAAAAAATTCACAAGGTAAATCTTTTGGACAAAAAAATTCCTTCGGACATTTTGTGCGAAGAAATTCACAAGGCATAGACTATCCTTTCGGAAGGCGAATTCCGCGAAAAAATTCACAAGGTAAATCTTTTGGACAAAAAGTCTGAAAGAATTCCTTCGGACTTTTTGTCCAAAGGAATTTGCCCGAAGAAAAGAGCCGACTGAAAGAAACAAGCAAGGAAACAAACAATGAATTCTTTGGGGAGAAAATCCTGTGACAAAACGAACTAGGCAAATTCTTTCGGACTTTTTGCCCGAAAGAAGTTCACCCAAAAGAAAAGGCCAAGCATTAAAGGAAAGATTTGAAGACCAAGGCCGCCTGAAGTACCCTGAAGGGCAGGTGCCCTTGCGCGGGGCTCTCTGCGACCGCGAAAGGGACCTTTCTCAAGGCCCGAAGGGACACCTTCTCTTCAGGAGGTTTCAAAGACAAAAGCCCGACCAAAGGAAAAAGCCGAAGGAAAGGGTAAGCCGAAGGAATTCAAAGAGATGACATCCCCGAAGACATCAAATTAAGGACAAGGGAATAGCCGTTGATTTTGAAAAGCTTAAGGACAGGCCGCAAGTGAACTCAGCGACCCACCGAGAAGATAGCTCCAAGTGCTCACAAGGCCAGGAAAAGACAAAGCCAAGAAAAGACAAAGCCAGGAAGGGATGAAACAAAGCATAGAATCCAGAACATGGCCACGCACACATACGACAACATCTAGAATGTTCCAAAAGACGCACCCAGCTAAGCACAAATATGGACAAAACAGCCCAAGTGGCAAAAAAAGGTGTCGGCACGAGGTGTTATTCCAGCGGTTGACACAGTCTCTGCCAATTGGTCATCAAGGAGTGCGAACAGTGAAGACGCAGCCTATTTTTCGACACTTTGCATTGATGAGCAGACAAACCGCGTGAATATCTTGTAGGAATGATCTTGTTTGCAGAAAAAGAGGTGCGGCCCATGCTCTCACATTAATGTTTAAATGCCTAAAGTCAAAACTGGAGCCGACACAACATTATCTATCAAGCGGCTTTCTCTTCCCAATGCTCTCAACGCACATGGGCCACTTGTAAAAGGGCGCCAAAGTCTTTTCCAAAAGGGGGCGCCTTTTGCTTTCTCTTTCTCTATATATATTGTAATCTCTCATTTTGAGAAGGCATCTCTCATTGTTGTAAGGCGAAGCCCTACCAATTTTCACCTAAAATCAATAGAATACGCATTTTTTACCTCTATTTTGGTTGGATATAGCTTTGAGTGTGTCTGAGTGTTAACTTTGTGTTCAGTCATTGTTCCATGATGCTTTCACAGGCTTGATACCAACACACCTGGTATAGACAAAGCACCATTCTTGCAGATAGCAAAAAGAGCTATATCTGGAGCGCAAAATAGGAGAGGGTTATCAGACAGTGCCTTCCTACAGTACCTGTGGTAAGTTCATCTTCTGTGTGTCTTCATTAAACCTTTTTGTTAAGTTCTCTGCAGTCTGGTCTTTTTACCAGATAAAGTGTATGTATGTGTTCTTATGGTTCAAAGTGTGAGTATGAGTAGATCAACCTTGTTTGGTGCATCACCAGCTTAGGTTAGGTTCTATTTTTCAGTAATCTTTCTCTCTTTTCAACCCCCCCATTATATATATATATATATATATATATATATATATATATATATATTAGCAAATGTACTGGAATAAATCAGAGATGCATCAAAGGGAGCTAGCCCTTATCTAGAGATTCTCCTCTCAGTTTTGCCAGACCCACAGGCAAGAGAGGAGTTTCCATTGTGCCGTGTGGAAGACAGAGGCTCAGCGTTTGGTCAAGGGTGCAATCCATAGCATCAACAGTTTTTGGCACGCCCGGTGGGACCATTTTTTAATACCATTTTTAACACTCAACAAAGTTCCAGGATTGATGTTGGTCCTGTTACAGCGAAATCAACCATTTTTCAGCATCTGGCGACTCCACTATTAAGAACATCAGTTTCTGATCAAAGACCAATCTGACCTCCTATGCCTAAAATCACCACACGATCTGCTACTAAGGGTGTCCCTTTTGAATTTGTTGAACTACCTTAAAACTCAGCAAGACGACTGAGGTTTGCAAGAACTCACCCTTATTCAGCAAATTGTTTTCCCAGACCTGCCATAAGATACACCTACGCAAAAAGGCCTCGGTTGAATCCTGCTATAGCTATGGCTTTACCTTTTATGGCCTTTCATGGTCAGAGTCCTTTGAATCTCCTGCATTATGACCCAATTCCAAGGGCAGTCCTTAAAAGTGTGCCTCCCTTTAATGGAGAAGGGCCCATTACTGCCATTGAACACATCAGAAATATTGCTAACCTCTGCAACATTCACAATGTCACTGAGGAAAATATTGCGATCAGATTGCTGGCATTGTCTTTCAAGGGCAAGGTTCTGGACTGGTATGGGACTTTGCCCATGAATTCAATCAATACCTAGAACGAATTGGGCACCCTCTTAACAAATAGATTTGGGGAGAAGAGCGACCACCTCTCACTTGCCGAGCAGCTGACCACTTGACCATTTTTTGCCCAACTGGCCAAAAAATCGGTCCCCTTCTTTCCCTGTTGATTCTGAGCCAATTCATTTTGATTTTGCACGAGTCTTGCAAATTTCTACGGACTCTGCAAGTTGTTCCTTCACCAGATGAAGAACCAGTTCAAAGAGTGCAAGGTTTTACAAAGCTTCTTCGGACTCTTGTCTGAAGAAATTCACAAGGAAAGAGAGTTGAAATGGTTCAAAGACAATTTTTCCTAAGGTTGGAAAAGTGGTTCAATGACATGATCTTTCCATGAGTTAGCATCTTTGAACCGTTGAACCATTGAACCAGTTCAATGCTTCGGTTCAATGCCTTGGTTCAATGCTTTGGTTCAAAGCTTGGTTCAACGGCAAAGTTCAATTAGCAAAGTTCATCGCTTTGGTTCAATCAAATGGTTCGTCGGCTTGGTTCAAATGCTTCGGTTCAATCAGACGGTTCAATCAGTCGATTCAACGACTTGGTTTAGTCGGCTTGGTTCAAAGCTTGGTTCAAAGTGTTGGTTCAGTGTTCAGTTCAACGGTTGGTTCAAAGGAGCGGTTCAAATAAAAAGTTCAAGAGAGCTTCTCGAAGGACAAGTGCCCTTGTGGATGGCACTTGGTCGGCAACAGCACCCTTCGGAAGGGTCGTTTTCAACTTTCCTGAAGGGCACTTTTAAAGGCGCAGAAAAGACTAAGGCAAGAAATGAATTCTTTCGGACTTTTTGTCCGAAGAAATTCCTTCGAACAAAAAGTCCGAAGAAATTTGGGAAGCTGCAGTAGAAGGCCCGAAAGAGAATTTCCGAAGGCAAAGCGGACAAGGCAATTCTTGCGGGAAAATGTCCGCGAAAAAAACCCGAAGGAAAGTGGCCGGGAAGAAAACCTGAAGGAATTTCAACGTGACAAGGCAATTCTTGCAAACTTTTTGTCCACGGGAAAAAGTCCGCGAAAAATGTCGAAGAGAGAAGGCCGCCGAAGAATCCCGAATGGCAGGTGCCCTTGCGGGAGACTCTCGGCTGCCAAAATAAAGGGCAGGTCCCCTTCGGAAAGGATCAAACAAGAAGTCCGAAGGAAAGAAAGAGCGACAAAAGGCCAAAGGGAAAGGCCCGAAGGAATTTGCCAAGGACGGTGACGTCTCCAAAGCCGTCAACTTCAAGAAAATAGACTAGCCGTTGTTTTTCAAACAGTGACGGGCCCGCGAACGTCATTTTTTACAGCAGAGAAATAGCCGTTTGATCTTTGAATTCTTCAGCGCCAACCAGAAAAGAGCCCAAGGAGCCAGCGACCTGCCAAGAAGATAGCCCGAGGGCCGAAGGAACTAGAAAGCGCCAAGTGGCAACCACAAAAGGCTTTGACATGTTTTCTCTAAAAGAAGCGGAATGCGCCAAGTGTCCCCTGCAAGGCTCAGCGGAAGCTAACAAGTGTCAACACCCACAGTCTCTCTCTTTTGTCCCGCGAGAACTGTGGTGGGCCCCGAACGAACTGCTAAAGAGAGCGGAAGCCGCAACGTGTCCTCTTCCGTAGGACTCTCAAAAGGTGTTTGAAGCTTCTATAAACTCAACGGATGCTTCCATGTGTCCTACCTGTTTCAGCAGCGGAACACGCCACATGTCACTTATAGAAATCAGCAAAAAACAGCCAAGGCAAGCGGGAAAGACAGGAACAAATTGTTAAGAAGGTGACGGACCCGAGGACGTAAAATTTGTGGAAATGAAGTAGCTGTTGATCTTCGCAAACTTAAGCGCGAACCCGAAGGAATTCAAAGGCTTAAGGACGGAAGAAAGACCAAGTGCAGAAACGGACAAAGCAGTCCAAGTGGCGAAAGAAGGTGTCGACTCAAGCAGTTACTCCAGCAGGTGATACAGTGTCTGCGAATTGATCACTAAGAGGCGCAAACAGCTAACGATGCGACCCGTTTTCTTCATTTTGCATTAATGAGCAGACAAGCCGCGTAATCGCCTTGAAGGAGCGGTCTTGTTTGCAGACAAACGACGAGGACCCATAATGTCTCATATGATGTTTAAGCGGCTTGCTCTTCCCAATGATCGGAACGCACATGGGTCATTTGTAAAAAGGGCACCAAAAGGCCTCTTTTTCTTCCTATATATATTGTAGACTTCTCATTTGGAGATGGGATCTTTTCACATTGTAAGGTGAAGCCCTCACAATTTTCACCTGGAATCAATAAAACACATTTTTACCTATTCTATTTTGGTTAGATATCTCTGAATGCTTTCACAGGGTTGACACCAACGCATCTGGTATCTATAAGGCGCCATTCCTACAGGTGACATGAAGAGCTGTACCTGGAGCGCAGAGACAGAAGGAGGTTACTAGACAGTGTGCTTTTTCTACAGCACCTATGGTGAGTCCCTTTTCCTGTGTGTTCCATTAAAGCCTCCCTGTTAAGCTTCCTGTAGCCTGGTCCTTTTACCAGTTAAAGTGTACGTATGTGTTTGTATGGTTCAGTGTGTGAGTGTGAATAGGTCGAATCATTTGGTGCATCACCCTTTTAGAGTAGGTTTTGTTTTCCTATAATCCTTCTCCCTTTTCACCCCCCATTATATATATATATGTTTTAGCACTTTTTGGAATAACTCAGATGCATCAAAGGGAGCTAGCCCTTATCTAGAGACTTTCCCCTCCAACTTCGTCAGTCCCACAGGTGAGAGGGGAGTTTCCATTTTGACATGTGGAAGGCAGGAGCTCGGCCTCCTGCTCAGGGTGAAATCCACTGCGTCAACACCACTATGAAGAGAGCTCCAAACAAATTCATGCAAGATTTCAATACTCGGTTTCAGAAGACATGGGACAGAATCCCCATTTTGGTAAGGCCGACTCCAAGCTATGCTTTCCTCTATTATTTGAAAGCGTTGAACAGAGACATTGCTGTCATGATATAGTCCATGGGAGGACATGTACTGCCTACTGCCTATGATATAGCTATAGCCGCTGAGAATTGCCTAGTGCAAGCTGGAAAGATAGCCTCTAGACCTCATATGCCGCTCTTTCTTGAATTGCCACCTCTAGTCCAAACTGCTGCACCTACCTTAGCCCTTCTGCTTAGCGTAGAAAAGCCAACTGCTACTCTGTCCAATGACCTCCATGAAGTAAAAAGCTTGTTGCAAAGCGTAACAAATGAACTAGTGGCTCTCAAAAGGCAGCAAGCTCAGAGCAATCGACCAAATCAAGGATATCAACAGTATGGACAAGCAAATAGACCCCCTTTCTAGAATTACAATCAAGGACAAGGTCAATTTACACAGGCTAGACCTTTTCAAGGCTACAATTCAAGCGCCCCGTCATCATCCAAGGCCATGGTGCCCGTTCAAAACAATCTGGTACAAGAGCATCCAAATTGCTCACCCATGGGATACAGTCAAGATCAGGCTGTTTACACAAATGAAATGTTGAGTCAGTACACGAATGCACAGGACAATCAGGCAGCCGCCCAATTTCCCATCTTTGAAGCGTCATTACAACATGGCATGGACAGTGGGCCGGCTCAGCCCGATTCCACTCTCATGAATCCCCTGGGAGGTGAATTTTATACAGTCAATTACGTGGGCAGTACAGACAATCAAGGTGATTGTGTCGCAGCCAACACAAGGTCCAAGAGGAGAGCTATGGAAGAAGCTCAAGCAGTTGCTCAAGCATCAACACCGCCTTCTTCATCACATGTAAACCAGAAATTTCCAAACTTCAGACTGTCGATCACACCCTCAGCTCCTCGACCTGCGCCTCAGACTGTAAATAACCCCAAAGAAAATTTAAAAGAAGGCAACCCTTGGGTCAATGTGGTAGATCAGATGAAGAAGCTGCACATGAATATCTCCTTGTGGGATTCATTATCAATACTGGGACAAAAGGACATGTTGCAAAAAGAATTGCACGGGCTGAATGAACAAGCTGTCCCAGCAAAAGCCGATAATGTTCTGATAATGAATGGGCAGCCTTCCACATCAGGCCAAATTAAGAAAGAAGAAAAGGTTCCCCCTTTTTATTTGTCCTTGGTCATAGGAGATTTCTTGGTACACAATTGCATCATTGACAGTGGAGCAAGCACCTCGGTAATGCCCAAATGCATAGCCGATAAACTGGGGCTCAAATATGAAGAGATGACTAAGGGAGTCCTGCAGCTAGATGGAACACCAGCAAAGACAGTAGGAGTGGTGAGAGGCTTGAACTTGACGCTCCACGCCTGTCCAACCTTCTTGGTCCTTCATGATGTGGTGGTGGTGGATGTTCCTCCTTACTTTGCCATTTGCTTAACCAGAGATTTCACATCCAAAATAGGCGGGTACCTAGCAGCAAACAAGTCCTACCTGGTTTTTAGAACCAAATATGGGACCAAAGTCACGATTGAGTCGAAACCAATCCACCGAGATCATCTGGAACCGTACTCACTCAAGGCGGCAAATGTCAGCTACGCCATTATCGATCAAGAAAATTTCCAAGTAGATCAATCTCCACCCTCTGCCCTTGAAGGAGTTGCTGACTTACTATTAGATGAATGGGGAAGTGACAACTTTGAGCATGATCCTTACAAATTCATAGAAGAAGCAGGCCTTGGGATTTATTGTATACTCGAAGAGGGTACTTTTGTACCAAATTTGATGAAAGCAAGCCAAGAGAGCTCAGGTTTGTGGCAGTTGTTCTTTGATGGCTCAAGAAGTAAGTTGGGAGCTGGTGGTGGAGTGGTGCTAGTTTCTCCTTCACAAGAGAAGTACTTTTCGGCCTTTAGTGTCCAATTTTCTTGCACATGCAATGTTGCTGAGTACGAATCCCTCATCCATGGTTTGGAGTGGGCAAGGAAAAAAGGAATCAAAGAGCTGCAGGTTTTTGGTGACAGTGAGCTGATTGTGAATCAGGTGAGAGGCCAAAATCTGACAGAAAATTTTTGTTGACGCAGTGGATTGCACCCTTGACAGGAGGTTGAGCTCTTGTCTTCCACGCATCACAATGGAAACTCCCCTCTTGCCTGTGGGTTTGGCAAAATTGGGGGAGAGTCTCTAGATAAGGGCTAGCTCCCTTTGATGCATCTAAGTTATTCCAGTAAGTTGCTAATATATATATATATATATATATATATATATATATATATAATGGGGGGGTGAAAAGAGAGAAGGATTACTAAAAAATAGAACCTAATCTAAGAGGGTGATGCACCAAACAAGTTGATCTACTTAGCTTGAGCATACACTTTTCACCAAGAACAAGCTGATATACACTTCATTTGATATGAGAAACTCTTCTACATCAGTGAGCTAGGGGTCCTCTGGAGATACAGGGAGGAAGAACTATCAAAGGTGTTCTGAGACACACTATGGCAGTCTGTTCACATACACCTATACTCTGTTGTAGACACTTCTGGCTAACCTACAAAAGAAGAAACTTCACAATACACTAGACATGCTGGAATCGTTATGTGAAAGCATAAAGAAAAATTACTTAACACAAAACAAAGCCATAGACATATGCAAAAGTGTAAGCTCAAATGGAGGTAAAAATGCTATGTCTTGATTCAAAGTAAAATCCGGCAGAGCTCCGCCTTACAAGCCAAGAGCTCTCCTCAAATGAGAAGTTACAATATATATAGAGAAGAGGAAAACAAAAGCGCCCTTTTTGGAAAAGACTTTTAGCGCCCTTTGACAAGTGGCCCACGTGTGTTGAGAGCGTTGGGAAGAGGAAGCCGCTGAAAGAGAATGCTGTGTCGGCTCCAATTTTGACTTCAAGCGTTTAAAAAACATAGGCCGCACCATTTGTCTACAAACAAGACCGCTCCTTAAAGGCATTTATGCAGTTTGTCTGCTCATCAATGTAAAATGGAGAATAACAGGTTGCGCCGTTCACTCTTCGCGCCCCTTGATGACCACTTGGCAGGCACTGTGTCAACCGCTGGAGTAACTCCTTGAGTCGACACCTTCCTTTGCCACTTGGACTATTTTGTCCATTTCTGCACTTGGCTCTTTTGTCTCTTCCTGGCTTTGTCTTTTCTGTCTCCTTCGGCCCTCAAGGGCTATCTTCTGCTACTTCTTTGGCTCTTTGGGCTCTTTCATCAGCAGGTCGCTGAGTTCATTCTTAACTTTTGTCTTTTCCCGGCGTCTTCTTTTCCTGGTTTTGTCTCTTTCTCTCTTAGCTCTTTGGGCTCCCTTTTGGTTGGCGTTCAAGAGTTTAAAGATCAACGGCTATTTCATTGCCGTAAAATTGACATTCGCGGGCCCGTCGCCATTTGAAAGTCAACAACTAGTTCATGGTGCCCAACTGTGACGTCCGCGGGCCCATCACCCCTTGGTCAATTCCTTCGGCTTTATTTCCTTCAGATTTTTTGCTTCCTTTCCTTTGGGCTTTTGCTTTGGAACCTCCCGAAGGGAAGGTGTCCCTTCGACTTTGGAGAAGTGTCTTTCTTTCAGCAGCCGAGAGTCCCCCGCAAGGGCACCTGCCCTTCGGGGTCCTTTGACGGCCTTGCTCTTTAAATACTTTGGACAAAATGTTCGAAGGAATTCCTTCGGGCATTTTGTCCGAAGGAATTCTTTCTTTTATTCTTTCCCGCTTATTCCCTCGGGCCTTTTCTTTCGGGCAAATTCCTTCGGACTTTTGTCTGAAAGAATTCGTCTTGTCTCTTTTCTGCGAAAAATCTTCCCGAAAGACATTGTTTTTGCCTTATGAGTTTCTTCGGACAAAATGTCTGAAGGAATTCCTTCAGGCATTTTGTCCGAAGAAATTCTCCATCTTTTGCCTTGAACAAATCCGAAGGAATTCCAACTTTTCTGCCTTGTTCACTTTTCTGAAGAAAAACTTACCTTTTCGGCCTTCTCTTTGATCCCTTTGCAAATGTTCCCTGCTCTCCGCAAGGGCACTTGGATCCGGAACTGCCCTCCGTAAGGGCACTGGAATGGTCCATTTTATGTTTGGCTGCCCTCCGCAAGGGCTGTTTGGCCTCTAAAATTGCCTTTTGGAAAAGTTGCAAAGGTCCTTTTGTTGCCTAAGTGTTGGGAACTTGTTTCTTTCCTGCAGAGTCCGTAGAAACAAGCCTGCAGAGTCCGTAGAAATCAGCCTGCAGAGTTCGCAGAAACAAGCCTGCAGAGTCCGTAGAAATCAGCCTGTAGAGTCCGTAGTTCCACTAGAGGAGAACAAAATAGTTCAAATGTTGTCCCAAAAAATGAGTAATAGATTTTGGGAACAACAGAACCGACTCATTGAACCGACACATTGAATCAACAATGGTTCAAAGTTCAAGTTCATAATTCTTGGAAAGCTCATGGCATTGGACCCCAATGTTGAACCACTTTTTCAACCTTAAGGAAAGGTGTCTTGAATCATTTTGGCTCTCTTTCCTTGTGAATTTCTTCGGACAAAATGTCCGAAGAAGCTTTGTAAAACCCCTTGCATTTTTTGAACTGGTTCATCTTCTGTCGAAAGACTTGTGCAACCAAAATTGAACTGGCTCAGAATAGCAGGGGAAGGAGACCGATTTTGGCCTGTTGGATCAAAAATGGTCAACAAATTGGCAATTTCCAGGGGAAGCATGCCTGCTATGCTTAGAAACTAGTTGCCTTAAAGTCCATTGGGCACGGAGTCAGAATGCAACTTGAAAAAAGTTAGCAACAGCCCTGATAGATCCAAGAATCAATCATGAAGCTTTTACCCCAAACACAAGGGAAAACACACACAAGGCTAAAAACACTACTTGTGCAAACAACACTTAGGGAAAACAGGGAAAGAAAACTGAAAGCAAACTACCATATACAGCTAACCAGGTATATTTGCCTCCCTCCTAGATCAAAGGAAAAACTTCTTAAGTCTCCTTCATGGCAAGGAAACTTATGGTGCCAGACAAGTGGCTGAATGGAATGGAGATTTGGTGACCTGCTCCTCTTGCCTGCCACCTTGATTGGCTTGCATCCGAGTGGATCAGAATCAAACATGCTTCCAACATATATGTACTCTTCTTGTTCTTGGAAGCTTGTCGAATGCTGGCTCTTCATGCTGGTGTGTTTCATCAAGAAATCAATGGCTGTTGGCTCATCACCATAAGCCCTTTGATATGCACAGTCCCTCTGACATGCATCATGGTTTGACCCGTTCCCTTCTGCTTCATTGAAGACCCTGTCAAATTCATCCTCTGCTTGTTCATGGCTTTCTTGAAGAAGGGTGACTGTTGTGATGTCTGAAATGGAATCACAAACTGATTGCTCATCCCACAGAACATCACCTTTTTGTTCAAGGCTCTCTTCTTCAAAGTTGTTCTCAAGATAGACAGGCTTCTCCTTTTCCTGCTCAAGGATCAGAGTCTCTAGTTGTTCAAAGACATCCACCTGATCCTCCTCCAACTCAGGCCTCATGGCATGGTCATCCTACTCATCAAAGCAACAAGGAAATTCATCAAACAAGGGAGGAGAGAGGTCACCATGCTTACTTTCCTCTTCATATTGCTGGAACATCTGCATGTATGCATGACCTGTGTCTTCTCCATTGTCGATGATGTCTTCAAAAGGAGCATCCATGATGATTTCATCTTCATTGTTGCTCATGATAGCCTCCTGGGCAGCTGCAATTTGGATCTTCTCTTCTTCACTTGCCTCTTTCAAAACAGGTTCCTATCTGAGAAGGGATTAAGTGGAAGGCTGAAGATTAAACCCATGTGGAAGAGGAGGCAGTCCTGAGCTAGAATCGAATGATTTTCCTCCTTCCATTTGGCCAACACTTCATCTATATCAGATGTGGCCTGATAGCTTTCTTGGAGGTGTGTAGATGGGGTGTGTTCAGACATGGAATCTGTTGTTTGGTCTGAACTGTCCATCACACATTGGCTGAAGAATCTCATTCTGGACTCCAACTCTGTAATTCGCCTGTCTATATCTTCTTGAAAGAGCCTTTCTTGAAGGTCACAAGCATCATCATGATGAGTAGGAGCAGGTTCGTCTTCTTCAAGGTTTTGAGCAAAACCTTTTTCCTCCTCCTTCCTGCCCCATGATTCCATTGTTTGCTTCCAACTCATGACCTTTTTTTTTCATATAGTTTTGATCAAGCTCAGGATGTTCATGAAATCACCTCAAGCAGCTCTCCTAGTTGCCCTTCAACAATGAGAGAAGTAACGCTGGAGTTTGAGGTGATTCCATGGACAACCTGAGTTTCACCAAAGTTATACAAAAAATGTGATTTCTTGATCGCACCAGGACTGCTTAACCAGGTGATTCAACTCAGAGTCGCCATTGGTGTTGATGAAAAAGCCTCCAAAGGCCGGTTGGTTGAAGAACACACCAAAATTCTTCAACTTTTTTGGACAAAACTTGTCTCACAATTGCCTAATTAAAGGTCAGATGCTGTATTAATGGTTCGTTCTATTGTAACAGGACCAGCACCAATCGTGGAACTTTACTGAGTGTAAAAACTTGGTCTCACCGGGCGTGCCAAAAACTGTTGACGCAGCGGATTGCACCCTTGACAGGAGGTTGAGCTCTTGTCTTCCACGCATCACAATGGAAACTCCCCTCTTGCCTGTGGGTCTGGCAAAACTAGGGGGAGAGTCTCTAGATAAGGGCTAGCTCCTTTTGATGCATCTGAGTTATTCAAGTAAGTTGCTAATATATATATATATATATATATATATATATATATATATAATGGGGGGGTGAAAAGAGAGAAGGATTACTGAAAAACAGAGCCTAACCTAAGAGGGTGATGCACCAAACAAGTTGATCTACTTAGTTTGAGCATACACTTTTCACCAAGAACAAGCTGATATACACTTCATTTGATATGAGAAACTCTTCTACATCAGTGAGCTAGAGGTCCTCTAGAGATACAGGGAGGAAGGATTATCAAAGGTGTTCTGAGACACACTATGGCAGCCTGTTCACATAAACCTATACTCTGCTGTAGACACTTCTGGCTAACTTGCAAAAGAAAAAACTTCACAATACACTAGACATGCTAGAATCGTTCTGTGAAAGCATAAGGAAAAATGACTTAACACAAAACAAAGCCATAGACATATGCAAAAGTGTAAGCTCAAATGGAGGTAAAAATGCTATGTCTTGATTCAAGGTAAAATCCTGCAGAGCTCCGCCTTACAAGCCAAGAGCTCTCCTTCTCAAATGAGAAGTTACAATATATATAGAAAAGAGGAAAACAAAAGCACCCTTTTTGGAAAAGACTTTTGGCGCCCTTTGACAAGTGGCCCACATGTGTTGAGAGTGTTGGGAAGAGGTAGCCACTAAAAGAGAATGCTGTGTTGGCTCCGATTTTGACTTCAGGCGTTTAAAAAACATAGGCCGCGCCATTTGTCTACAAACAAGACCGCTCCTTAAAGGCATTTACGCGGTTTGTCTGCTCATCAATGCAAAATGGAGAAAAATAGGTTGCGCCGTTCACTGTTCGCGCCCCTTGATGACCACTTGGCGGCACTGTGTCAACTGCTGGAGTAACTCTTTGAGTCGACACCTTCCTTTGCCACTTGGATTGTTTTGTCCGTTTCTGCACTTGGCTCTTTTATCTCTTCCTGGCTTTGTCTTTTTTGTCTCCTTCGGCCCTCGAGGGCTATCTTCTGCTACTTCTTTGGCTCTTTGGGCTCTTTCATCAGCAAGTCGTTGAGTTCATTCTTAACTTTTGTCTTTTCCCAGCGTCGTCTTTTCCTAGTTTTGTCTTTTTCTCTCTTAGCTCTTTGGGCTCCCTTCTGGTTGGTGTTCAAGAGTTTAAAGATCAATGGCTATTTCATTGCCGTAAAATTGATGTTCGCGGGCCCATCGCCATTTGAAAGCTAACGGCTAGTTCATGGTGCCCAACTTTGACGTCTGCGGGCCCGTCACCCCTTGGTTAATTCCTTCGGCTTTATTTCCTTCAGATTTTTTGCTTCCTTTCCATCGGGCTTTTGCTTTGGAACCTCCCGAAGGGAAGGTGTCCCTTCGGCTTTGGAGAAGTGTCTTTCTTTCGGCAGCCGAGAGTCCCCTGCAAGGGCACCTGCCCTTCGGGGTCCTTCGGCGGCTTTGCTCTTTAAATCCATCGGACAAAATGTCCGAAGGAATTCCTTCGGGCATTTTGTCCGAAGGAATTCTTTCCTTTATTCTTTCGCGCTTATTCCCTCGGGCCTTTTCTTTCGAGCGAATTCCTTCGGATAAAAGTTCGAAGGAATTCCTTCGGACTTTTGTCCGAAAGAATTCATCCTGCCTCTTTTCCGCGGAAAATCTTCCCGAAAGACTGTTTTTGCCTTATGAATTTCTTCGGACAAAATGTCCGAAGGAATTCCTTCGGGCATTTTGTCCGAATAAATTTTCCATCTTTTGCCTTGAACAAATCCGAAGGAATTCCAACTTTTCTGCCTTGTTCACTTTTCCAAAGAAAAACTTACATTTTTGGCCTTCTCTTTGATCCCTTTGCAAATGTTCCTTGCCCTCCGCAAGGGCACTTGGATCCGGAACTTCCCTCCGCAAGGGCACTGGAATGGTCCATTTTATGTTTGGCTGCCATCCGCAAGGGCTGTTTGGCCTCTAAAATTGCCTTTTGGAAAAGTTGCAAAGGTCCTTTTGTCGCCTAAGTGTTGGGAACTTGTTTCTTTCCTGCAAAGTCCATAGAAACAAGCCTGCAGAGTCCGTAGAAATCAGCCTGCAGAGTCTGTAATTCCACTGGACGGAGAACAAAATAGTTCAAATGTTGTCCCAAAAAATGAGTAACAGATTTTGGGAACAACAGAACCGACTCATTGAATCAACAATGGTTCAAAGTTCAAATTTCAAAATTCTTGGAAAGCTCATGGCATTGGACCCCAACATTGAACCACTTTTCCAACCTTAAGGAAAGGTGTCTTGAATCATTTTGGCTCTCTTTCCTTGTGAATTTCTTCGGACAAAATGTCCGAAGAAGCTTTGTAAAACCCCTTGCATTCTTTGAACTGGTTCATTTTCTGTCGAAAGACTTGTGCAACCAAAATTGAACTAGCTCAGAACAGCAGGGGAAAAAGGAGACCGATTTTGGCCTGCTGGACTAAAAATGGTCAACAATTCCTTTCTTAAGTCTTACAAGCATAGGGTATGGGACTTAGTGGAGAGTTTCCTTGCCTTCAATATTACTTCCATTCCAAGGGAGCAAAATAAGTAGGCAGACAACCTAGCAGCAGTTGGCGCCTAATTTGATGTCTCTAAGATAAGCCGAAACAACAGTCCACGCCATTTGAAAGTGGTAATCAGGCCCTCCGTACCTAACAACATCACCAACTGGCAGGTGTTTGACAGCGATCAGCAGATAGCACTCTTCTTGCAAGAGGAAGCTGAGTTTGCTGCTAGAAATCAGGCTAATCTACAGCAGCAGTATGGCAGCCAAATTGTTCAACTGAAGAACAATAAACTTCCCAAAAGTTTGGTCACTCTCGAAAGTATCTTCAACGAGGATGACCAATTGAAAAGCGATAAAGCAAGCATCACCACGAAGAAGGAAAACTATGAGAAGGTTGAAATATTCAAGGATAAGCTGCTTGCACTTGGGAAAGTGTGCATGGACCATGAAAGGTAGGCCTTCACCTTGTTGTGCCAGGAGTTTGCTAATGTCTTCGCCTGGGAATATAGCGATTTGAAGGGTTTTGACCCAAGTTTGGCCCGACATACCATTGAGCTGGAGGAAGGCGCCAAGCCGATCAAGCAGAAGCAAAGGCCTGTCAACCCAAAGATTGAGCCTCTCATGCGGAAGGAACTCACCAAGTTGATTGAGTCCAGGATAATATTTCCAATCAAACACTCTTCTTGGCTGGCCAATCTTGTTTCTCCTAGGCCTACAGCTGTAAGAATAATGAGAGTTGGTTACTTCTGGCCCAATCTATTCAGAGACACCCATGCCTGGGTACAAAAGTGCCAGAAGTGTGCGCTCTTTGATGGAAAGCAACGGCTGGCTGCCATGCCTTTACAGCCTATTCAAGTGGAGCAACCATTCATGCAATGGGGCCTAGACTTCATAGGGATGATCAATCCTCCCTCCAGTGCTGGCCAAATGGAAGGAGAAAGGGTTTGCTCAAAACCTTGAAGAAGATGAAGCTGCTCCTACTCATCATGATGATGCTTGTGACCTCAAGAAAGACTCTTTCAAGAGAATATAGCCAAGCGAATTGCAGAATTGGAGTCCAGAATGAGATTCCTCAGCCAAAGTGTGATGGACGTTCAGATCAAGCAGAAGATCCTACATTTGAACACACCCCATCTACACTCCGTCAAGAGAGCTATCAGGCCACATCTGATATAGATGAGGTGCTGGCCAAATGGAAGGAGGAGAATCATTCGATTCTAGCTCAAGGACTGCCTCCTCTTCCACATGAGTTTAACCATCAGCGTTCTACTTCATCCCTTCTCAAGGAGGAACCTGTTTTGTAGGAAGCAAGTGAAGAAGAGAGGATCCAATTTGCGGCTGATCAAGAAGCTCTCATGGATGACAATGAGGAGGAAATCATCATGGATGCTCCCTTTGAAGACATCATCAACAATGGAGAAGACACAGGTCATGCATACATGTGGATGTTCCAACAATATGAAGAGGAATGTAAGCATGGTGAGCTCTCTCCCCCCTTGTTTGATGAACTTCTTTGTTGCTTTGATGGGGAAAATGACCATGCTAAGGAACCCGAGTTGGAGGAGAATCAGGAGGATCTCTTTGAACAGCTAGAGACTCTGGTCTTTGAGCAGGAAAATGAGAGGCCTGTCTATCTTGAGGAAAGCTTTGAAGAAGAGAGCCTTGAACAAGAAAGTGATGTTCTATGGGATGAACAATCAGTCTGTGATCTCATTTCAGGCATCACAACGGTCACCCTTTTTCAAGAAAGCCATGATCAAGCAGAAGATAAATTTGACAGTCTTTTCAATGAAGCAGAAGGGGACAAGCCAATTCATGATGCATATCAAAGGGCTTATGGTGACAAGCTAGCAGCCATGGATTTCTTGGTGAAACACACCAGCATGAAGAACCAGCAGGAGGCAAGCTTCCAAGAACAAGATGAATAAATATATGTTGGAAGCATGTTTGCCCCCGATTCACTCAGATACGAGCCAATCAAGGTGGCAGGCAAGAGGAGCAAGTCACCAAATCTCCATTCTATCCAGCTACTTGTCTGGCATCATAAGTTTTCTTGCCATGAAAGAGACTTACGAAGTTTTCCCTTTGATCCAGGAGGGAGGCAAATATACCGGGTTAGCTGTACATAGTAGTTTGCTTTCAGTTTTCTTTCCCTGTTTTCCCCAAGTGTTGTTTGCACAGGTAGTGTTTTTAGCTTTGTGTGTTTTCCTTTGTGTTTGGGGTAAAAGCTTCATGATTGATTCTTGGATCTCTCGAGGCTGTTGCTAACTCTTTCAAAGCTGCATCTTGACTCCGTGCCCAATGGATTTTGAGGCTACTGGTTTCTCAGCATAGCAGGCATGCTTCCCCTGGGAATTGCCAATTTGTTGACCATTTTCGTCTTGCAGGCCAAAATTAGTCTCCTTCCCTACCACTCTGAACCTCAGTCTAGTCATGCACCCACCTTTTACAAAACCTCCTTTTCTTTGCAATAAGCCTTGTTCTTATAGAACATTGAAAAATCTAAGGCCCTATAGGGTTCGGTTCAGTATGGAACTTTTCGCTTTGAGCAAATGCCTTAGACAAATAAGAGTCTCTTAAAAAGCTCCGAAGGTTAAACAACCCTTGCAGAGGGCAGATGATGAGCATGATGGGCCATTGCAAAAGATCCGAAGGGTGACTTTGGACTTGATTTACCCTTGCGGAGGGTAGCTGGTCAAAAGGCCGAAAGGTGAGTTCCTTTGAGAAAAAAGACCAAGGCAAAGAATTCCTTCGGACTTTCTGTCTGAAGGAAATTCGTAAGGAAATAGCAAAGGATTTCTTTGGACAAAATGTCCAAAGAAAATCCATGAAGTGAACAAGGCAAAAGGAAGATAGCCAAAGACAAAAGTTGATTTTCTTCAGGCAAAATGCCCGAAGGAATTCCTTTGGACATTTTGTGCGAAGAAATTCACAAGGCATAGATTGTCCTTTTGGAAGGAGAATTCCGCGGAAAAATTCACAAGGCAAATCTTTCAGACAAAAAGTCCGAAAGAATTCCTTCGGACTTTTTGTCTGAAAGAATTTGCTCGAAGAAAAGAGCCAACCGAAAGAAACAAGCAAGGAAACAAACAATGAATTCTTTGGGGAGAAAATCCCGCAGCAAAACGAACTAGGCAAATCCTTTCGGACAAAAAGTCCGAAGGAATTCCTTCGGACTTTTTGCCCAAAAGAAGTTCGCCCGAAAGAAAAGGCCAAGCATTAAAGGAAATATTTGAAGACCAAGGTCACCCGAAGTACCCCGAATGGTAGGTTCCCTTGCGAGGGGCTCTCGGCGACCATGAAAGGGACCTTTCTCAAGGCCCGAAGGGACACCTTCCCTTCGGGAGGTTTCAAAGACAAAAGCCCGACCAAAGGAAAAAGCCGAAGGAAAGGGTAAGCCAAAGGAAAGGGTAAGCCGAAGGAATTCAAAGAGATGACGTCCCTGAAGAGTCAAATTAAGGACAAGGGAATAGTCGTTGATTTTGAAAAGCTTAAAGACAGGCTGCAAGTGAACTCAGCGACCCGCCGAGAAGATAGCCCCGAGTGCTCACAAGGCTAGGAAAAGACAAAGCCAAGAAAAGACAAAGCCAGGAAGGGACAAAAAATAGCAAGGAAAGATGGAACAAAGTAGAGAATCCAGAACATGGCCACGCACACATACGAAACATCTGGAATGTTCCAAAAGATGCACCCAGCTAAGCACAGATATGGACAAAATAGCCCAGGTGGCAAAAGAAGGTGTCGGCACAAGGAGTTATTCCAGCGGTTGACACAGTCTCTGCCAAGTGGTCATCAAGGAGCACGAACAGTGAAGACGCACCTTGTTTTTCCACACATTGCATTGATGAGCAGACAAACTGTGTGAATATCTTGAAGGAGCGGTCTTGTTTGCAGAAAAAGGGGCACGGCCCATGCTCTCACATTAATGTTTAAATGCCTAAAGTCAAAACTGGAGCCGACATAGCATTATCTATCAAGTGGCTTCCTCTTCCTAATGCTCTCAACACACATGGGCCACTTGTAAAAGGGCGCCAAAGTCTTTTCCAAAAGGGGGCGCCTTTTGCTTTCTCTTTCTCTATATATATTGTAATCTCTCATTTTGAGAAGGCATCTCTCATTGTTGTAAGGCGAAGCCCTGCCAATTTTCACCGAGAATCAATAGAATACGCATTTTTTACCTCTATATTGGTTGGATATATCTCTGAGTGTGTCTGAGTTTTAACTTTGTGTTCAGTCATTGTTCCATGATGCTGACTAAAGAAAGAAAGGGGCCAAGGCATGAAGGAAGGTTTCCTTTGGGCAAAATATCCGAAGGAATTCCTTCGGACATTTTGTCCGAAAGAATTGAGAAGCCAAGGCAGCCCAAAGGGCAAGTGCCCTTGCGGGGGACTCTCGGCTGCCAAAAGGGGGACCTTTTTCAAGATCCTAAGGGACACCTTCCATTCGAGAGGGTTTGACGACAAAAAGCCAAAAGAATTACCAAAGGGGTGACAGGCCCGAAGACATCAAATTCAGCATTGCGAACTAGCCGTTGGAATTCAAACGTCCAGCGACGTCCCCGCAAACATCAAATTCAAGATAGTGGAATAGCCATTGGCTTTCAAATGACGACGGGCGCGTAAACATCAACTTTACAGCAATGAAATAACCGTTGATCTTTAAATGTTTGAACGCGAACTCGAAGGAATTCAAAGGCCAAAAGGAAGAGACCATGGAGAAAGGAGCCCAAAGAGCCAAGGATTGACAGAAGATAGCCTCGAGGGCTGAAAGAGCCAAAAAAAGACAAAAGAGCCAGGAAAAGACAAAGGCCAAGAGTGAACTCAGCGACCCACCGAGAAAGGAGCCCAAGGAGCCAAGCACAAACAATGACAAAACAGCCCAGGTGGCAAAGCAAGCATTGGCAGAAGAGTTATTATGGCGGTTGGAACAGTCCCTATGAAATGGTCATCAAGGAGCACAAACAGTGAATGGCGCGGCCTGTTTTTCCTCATTTTGCATTAATGAGTAGACAACCGCGTGAATCTCTTTAAGAAGCGGTCTTGTTTGCAAACAAAGGGGCGCAGCCCATGCTTTCAAAATAATTTTTGATATAACTTAAACGCTAAAGTCAAGACTGGCAATTGCCACATGTTCTTTCAACGACTTCCTCTTCCCAATGTTTTCAACACAGCATGGGCCACTTGTAAAAGGGGGCGCCATTGCTTTCTCTTTCTCTATATATATTGTAAACTCTCATTGGAGAGGGGGGATCTCTCATTTTTCGTAAGGCGAAGCCCTGCCAAAATTTCACATTGAATCAATAGAATGCATTTTACCTCTATTTGACTGGTTATATCTCTGAGTGTATCTGAGTATTAACCTTGTGTTCAGTCATTTTGCATGATGCTTTCACAAGTTTGATACCAACATACCTAGTATAGACAAAGCACCATTTCTGCAGGTAACAAGAAGTGTTGTATCTGGAGCGCAGATGCAGAAGAGGGTTATCAAACAGTGTGTTTTTCTACAACGCCTGTGGTAAGTTCATTTTCTGTGTCTCCATTAAGCCTCCCTGTTAAATCTCCCTACAGTCTGGTCTTTTCATCAAATAAAGTGTATATATGTCTTCTTCTAGTCTGAAGTGTGAGTAAATGAGTCAATCAAACTTTTTTGGTGCATCACCGTATTAGTTTAGGTTATGTTTTCAGTAATCCTTCTCTCTTTTCAACCCCCCCTTTCTATATTATTAGCAGTAGTAGTGAAATAACTCCGAGATGCATCAAAGGGATCTAGCCCTTATCTAGAGATTCTCCCCTCAGTTTTGCTAGATCCACAAGCAAGAGAGGAGTCTCCATTGTGTTGCGTGGAAGACAGAAGATCAGCATTCTGTCAAGGGTGCAATCCACAGCATCAACAGGTATGCAAGCACGCCCTCACTCCAGTTGATACAATTGGAACTTCTTAGAGTGTGGGTGACTCTTTGATGAGAATAACCTCCAGAGAGAGCTGGTTCCCTTTAGATTTTTTCAATAAATTTGACTACTGTGATTTTTGGGTTGAAAAGAGGAATGAAATTTAAAAGAAATTCTAATTTAAAGTGGGGTGATACCCCTAAATTGTCCAAACCCTTTGAAGTTACTGAAATCAATGCACACATATAATCAAATGAAATTTATAATTCTGTTTGTAAGCATAAATATTTCAGATGAAGGGTTGAAAACATCTTCAAATGACCTGCAAAAGGGTGAGAAAGGGAGAGATAAGTGAGGAAGGGACCTACAAAAGGAGATAAATCTCACTTATACGCTGATGCACAATCAAATTACACACTATCTTCTGTCAAAACTCAGATTCAGAACAATAACTTCTTTATTGATGAATGGTCCAGCTTACAATTTCTTCCTTCCAACTTCAGGGATGCTTCTAAATGGTTTGATTAAGCCAATAAATAAGTTTTTCCAAAATCTAAAACAGCGTATGTGGAGTTTCTAAAAAGGGAAAGGGTTAGTCTTGGTTAATTAACTCAAGACTTAACCCCTTTTACAATATTTAGAATATTCAATAAAATCTTTTCCCTTTACAAAATTGCATGCCCCTCCAAACTTTGGCGTAGAAGTATCATGGTGAAGCCAAGTTTGAAAGGTTGATTCTTAAAATAAACACGACACTCTCCAAAAATATTCAAACATGCATGAATCCAAGGTGGTGTACAAGTATGAATGGTGGGCCAATTGAAAGTCAAACTTCTCCTTTGCATGGAAAACTACGCCAAATCTCTAAATAAGGAACTCCATTTGATTCGTTTGAAAGCTGAGCTGGAGGAAGAGATATTCCCGCTTGCATGGAAAACAAGAAGATATGTAACAAACTTATCCAGTCAACTCCAATTCAAGATCAATCAACCTCCAATGGTCTCCACTTGCATGCAAAGTTATGCCACATCTTGGACGGATAATTTTGTTTGAACTGCCTGAAACGTTGAAAGATTTGGATTGCATGAAAACCAAGGAGGAGCGTGACTTTAGTCAAATAGTCAACTGAAGCTTTGACCAATCCACTATAAATAACCCTTACTTGCATGGACAAGGATCTTGACGAGTGGGAGATATATTTAGATTGAGTCCCTTTCTATTTCCCAACCTTATGCTCTCGGTTTCCTTATTTCTGTGCAAGCATTTCTTGGCACTTATTTGTTTGTGGCCTTACAGGTCTTTGGCTATTTGTTTGTCTCGGACTTTTGTCTCTCGGACAAAAAGTCCGAGACTTCTTTCTTATGCACTTTTCCTTGGCTATTTTCTATAGGAATTGCCCATTTCCTTATTCCTTCGGTTCTTCCTTGGGCTTTTGTCTATGGCAATTTTCATTGATATCCTCGGACAAAAAGTCCTTGACTTTTTTGTCTTTTCTATAGCTCGGACTTTCCTTCAGACAAAAAGTCCAAAGGAATTGTCCTATTCGGATTTTCACTTTTCCGCGGACAAAATGTCCACGGGAATTTGTCTAAGACTTTTCCTTTTGAGCTCTCTCCTTTTTCCAAAGGAATTCCTTCGGACAAATTGTTCGAAGGAATTCCTTCGGACAAAAAGTCTGAAGGAATTGTCTTCTTTTCTACCCATTTGTAAATGGCCTACCCTTTGAAAATCTTGTAGATGAACTTTCCCGAAGGGCACATACCCTTTGAGATTTTTGTAATGTCCCTTGAAATTATGAAGTGAACCTTCTTGAAGGGCAGGTACCCTTTGGGATTCTTGCCAATGATCTTTTCGAAGGGTACATTCCCTTCGGGATTTCTGTAAGTGTACTTTCCTGAAGGGTAGGTACCCTTTGGGTTTTTTGGAACTGCCCCTCGGAATTTTGAATTGGTCTTTTTGCCTTTCGGGAAAAATAGAAGTGTCCTTTTGGCCTCTCGAAGTGACCCTCTGGACTTTGTCCTTTGAACTTTCCCGAAGGGTACCTACCCTTCGAGATTTTGTAAAAGGTCCCCCTCGGTTGAAAATGTCCCTTCGAATTTCCGTTTTGAGTTTTCCCGAAGGGTACATACCCTTTGGGATTTTTGCAATGATCCTTCCCGAAGGACACATACCCTTCGGGTTTCTTGTAAAAGTCCTTTTTCTCTTTGCCAAAATGTCCATTGTAATTCTTTCGAACTTCTTGTAAAATCCTTTGAAATCTCTTTTCCCTCGGACTCTTTCCCTCAGACAAAAAGTCCGAGGAAATTATTCTCACACTGTACTCATGCTTCTGATCGCTTGCTTTTGTCTTGAAAATGAACCTACAGACCTGTAGGTTAACTTTAAGGATGGCTATAGCTTGATTAATTCTTCATTGGCTCTTATCAAGGCCTCACATGTTTTATAACCGAATCCTTGTGAATGACCATCACCCTGCATATGTCCCCTGTAGAGTTATTTTTTTGGTGACTGACTGTAATGCATATGATGAGCAACCCTATATAAAGCCTTTTGAACCTGAATATGCCTTTTTGAACCTGCTGTAGGTGTCTTGCCCTTGCACGGACTGTAACTTGTCTTTCACCCCAAAGAAGGCTCAAAGTCAGATTTGATCATCATTCTTCTTCATGGTTGTAAGTATTTGTTAATAAATCTTGATAAAGCCCTTTCTTATATCAATATATCATCCTTGTGAACACACTTGACTGTGTAACATTGTTGTAGGTCTCTTCATCATGACTGTATTTGATACTTTGACTGTCTACATATCCCTTTGTTCATGCTTTGGGCTAGTAATTTGGCCTTAATAGGCCAAATTACTTACACATACCACATTATATAAGTTTAGTCGCATGCATTTTTGAAAGGATAAAATTTCTCTTAAATGTCCAATCCTTTGTTTCAACAATGTCCTAAATTATTGCAAAAATATTGAGAGGCAATCTTAATAGTTGTAGAAGTATGTAGCACTTAGGCTAATAGTAATCTTCATATTTTGAAAAGTAAATATACCCAATTCTGACGTATTGCTTATTATCCATGAATATCGATACAATTAATTAAATTTTGAAAGGCTAAAATTTTGGTCATAGAAACAATTAAGCGATATTGTTTAAGGATAAACTAATTATCTTATATCAAAAAGTAAATAATAAAAAATCTAAAAAATCACTCTTTCTGTCAATATAAATACAATAAATTAAAATAAAAAACATAGCTATTGATTATTCTATACAAATGATATGCAATGGATTCCCGGAACAGTAGAGAAAATTCTACCTTGTAGATATGCATATTTTTTAGCAAATACAATATTATTGCCTAGAAAGAGGGGCATCCAAAATATAGAAATTGGGAAACAAATATTTACTTTCCCTTTGTTAACATTGAATAGCAATGGCAGAACAGTACATGCTAAAGATTGTATCAATACAAATGAGTAAAAATATGCGAAACACATGCATTTTTCTAAAAATACACACATATTTTAGCAAAGGCAGTAGTGTATTTTTCAAATTTCTAAGTCATCTAAGTGTATTATTAATTATTGTGGGATTTTATTCGTGTGTGTTTTAAGTCATCTCAAGATGACCTCCATATGTAGTCATTACCCTAATGACATTTTTCCTCATGTATTTTTGGTAATACTCACAAGGCAAGGGCACACTGTAAGCATTTGGTAGTAGGGGGAGGAATGGTTAATATAATCCACCACCTTGGGCTTCTCACCCTCTAGCCTCTTTCTCCATTGGCAAAGCTTTTGTATCATGAATACCTTATAAGTCACTCTTGTCTCATAAGTCTCTCCAATGTGGGATCGACCCAATTACGACCTAATCATATATTTGTGTTAAGTAGGTGAAGGATTCTATGAGCAATTTAATAAATATTTATTAGAAATATAGATATTATTACTAAACATTTTCCTATCCAAGATTTTGTGAGGTCTTTTATGAAGTCAGCCCTGGATAAAATTTTATTGGTTGTTTGTTTCACATTTATATTATTTGGAGTACATTTATAAATATTCTCCTTTTATTAGTAGACCTCTGTTTCTTGGTTTGGCTCTTAACACATTTTTACTACTTTTCTGACTGTTACCAAGATATATAAATTGAGTGGGTTTTATATGTTAACAGGGGGATATTCCACTTCAAGGCGATTTTTCTGCAAAAGACATGATTTTTGGAGGTAAGAAATTTTTAGAATGTTGAACAATGGCAATCAAATAGCTAGCACTCAATTTGTGGGCGTTCTATGGCACAGTGTTTGTTTTCAAGATTGTATTTTTGAAAGGGATGAACCCTGGTGTGGCCTTCAATGAAAAGAGACTTTAATAAATTGTGAGCAAGAAACTAAACTAAACTATTCAACACTTTATTTGTACAATAATCTTGTGTAGTTGATTCATATCTGTAAGTATATATGTTTGGTTGTTGGCTCTGTTAACTTTGGGCGGAGCTATCATTTGAACACCTAATAAAACCAGTAAATGCTAGAAAACAAATGTACAGTGTTCATCTTCATCAAATTATCTATGTTGAATATTTAGAAGTCTACAAATTCATATGTTTTTGATCTTTTGCAGTGGAAGGAGTAGATCCTGCTAGAAGAGAGAAACTAATTGAGCTTCTTGATATTAATCTTTGTTGGAGAATGCACAAAGTGTCAGATGGTCAGCGTCGTCGGGTACAGATATGTATGGGTATTCTTCATCCTTTTAAGGTAATTATTAAGGTTGATATTTAGTTTGAAAGTATAAAGGTGAATAGAATGATACAACCAGGAATCAATGTAAAAACTATGACCTTTCCCGTGGTCCTTAATTTACATTTTGTCTATGTTATTATGAATCTCGGTAGAGCATGTTTTGCTAAGTTTTTTGGCATGTAGTACATCTTGAAAGGCTATAGTATTTATGCATCTGCAGATTTCTATCTGTTTCCTTTTTGTTAGCTGTGATTTACATTTTTCAATTGTAAATTGAACAAAAAGAAATAAAACTCAAAAGGTGATCAAACTATTAATAGTATAAGCTTCTTCTAGTAAGTTGCCCCTAGAAGAATAAAACCAATATCCGTATATTTTAATGGAAGAGTAGGCTTCTCTTGAGCTTTGTTGTTCTTGAAAATATTAATCGACACAATAATTCATGTATGTTATAGAATAATTTGATTGCTTTATTTGCTAGAAAATTGAAGTATGAGAATTCATTGGTTAAAAAATCTCAATTTCTTTTTGCAAAACATGGAATTTGAAGAAATGTGTCCACGTTTTTGGCTTGTACCCTGTAAGTTATTACTGTTATAAACGTGTGTATTATCCATATTTCAGCAATGAACATCAATTGGTTGCTATAAATATTTATAATTAGATTTTTGATGGTCATTGGCCATCACTTTGATGGTTCAGTAGGATTATCTATCCATCTATTCCCCATATTATTTGAATAGGATTAGTGTGCATGCCAACTCTTTGTGTAATGTCTCCCCTTCCGAGGCATGAGCCAAGATGAGGTTAATTAGCCTAATTATTCCCGTGAGCTAATTATGAAGTAAAAGGGAATATTTTAATTTAATTAATTAATATTATCCGTCCGAGTATATCATAAGGATAATGTTATTTAATTAAATTAATAAAGTTAATATTTTAAGTTGTCTAAGTCACTTTTTATTTTATTAAAAAAAGTGACAACTTAATATTACTTTATTATTATTATAAATAAATAAAATGGTGAGAAAAGGGAAAAGTGAAAAAAAAAAGAGAAAACCTAAAAGTGAAATTCTAACTCGAAAAGTGACAATTGAGTCTATATATTGAGAGTTCTCTCTCCTTTGTATCCATTCAACTTTATGATCAATATATTTTCTCAATTTGTTGAGCTTCATAGTTCTTCAGGGTTTTCAACATAAGGATGAAAACCCTTATTGGTTGAAGATGGTTTTAGGGATGAAAACCTCCATCTTTTGTAATTCAAGGTCTGAGGACGAAAACCCTCTTATCCTTTGAGGTGATTTCATACAGGGATCACAATTGTGCAGACAAATCAAGGTATTTTTAGACTTTAGTTGGCTGGAAGGTACTATCAATTTATAGAATTTGAGGGTTTATTAGATCAACAAATCAGGGATTTCTGTTGTACAAAGGGCTTTTGTGTCCTAGAAAAGGCCGCCATACCTTTTGAAGACTGTTGCACCTCAAATCGCAACCATCCCTAGGCTTTGGTGAGGGGTTACAATGATATCCACTTTGCTGGTCGCCAATCTTTCCATCCCAGCGATTGCATGTTGTAACTCATTCTCAACCAAAATTTTCATTCTAATGATTGCATGTTGTTGCAACTCATTCTCAACCAATTTTACCTTCATTTACAACTGTCATAACAGTAAAATCAGTCAAGCTGTGCTATGTGCTATGCAACACCGATCTTGTAAGTATCATGCTATTGGATATTGATAATAAATTAGGGTTTTATATCAAAGAAGAGGATTCTCTGCTGTTGATGATCGATTTGTGTAAACATCTGTATTTTCCCCTCAATACAATAAAGATTCAGTGAAATTTTCAATTGGGTCTTCAATAATTGTGTTGCATGTGCTATTTAGTAGTTTGTTGATGTTCCAGTGTTGAAAAAGAATCATAGTAAATTCCAGAATTCAAAAAATTTCCTAAAAGGGACATTACAGTGGTATCAGAGCCTTGCTCTTACTAGCATGTTGGAAAGAATTAATATTTTGCAAATTTGATGCATAGCTTGTGAATCATGGAGTTAATGAGTAAAGATGATTTGAAAATAAAGCTTTACAAAGTAGGCAAAAAACTTGAGCAGCCGCCTCATTCAAACAATGTTCTACTCAGTATTCTGGAGGAAGTGGCAAACTATTTGTCCATGATAAGACAATCAGATTTTGAGTCTATGTTATGGGTAGTGAATCTATTGATGACTCATTTCGTTGAGCCCAAGCTTTTGAAACATCCAGATCCAGATGTGAGACTTGTAGTTATCACTTCTATTAGTGAAATTACAAGAATAACAGTGTTTGAAAAGCTATACAACACCATGAGGGAAATATTCCAGTTGATTGTGGAAAGCTTAAGGTATGGATAAAATAAAAAGTCCTTGTTTTGCTAAGAGAGTTATAATTTTAGAAATTGTTATAAAATTTATATCTTGTATTCTAATGTTAGATCTTGAATGTGATGATCTTATTTTCCAAATGTTTGAACATTTCTTTATTACTGTTCATGAGAATCATGCAAAAAATATTATTGCCTCAATGCAAACAATTATGACATTGATTCTGAATGAAAGTGACGATATTTTCCATCCATTTCTATCAATTTTATTGATTAATGTGAGAAAGGATGTGTGGAAAGTTTCACTAGCAACACGTGCACTGGCTAAAAGTGTGGTTGATCAATGGGAAGAAAAGTTGAAACCATACTTAACAACAAAAATGATAGCTGAGCTGAACAAGAACTTAGAAGACAACAAAAATGTCAACAAAAATGATGGTTGATCAAAAAGATGTAACAAAAATGATCTTAGAAGACAAATTTTGCTTCTCATACAAAGAACCTTGGGAGTGAAGCCACAATTGTCTAGGCAAAGGACATGTAGAAGTGTTGCCAGATGAAGAAGTAGAAAAAATGTTAAATTCCAAAATCTCAAAGGGTTGAGGAAGCAAAAATTGATGAGAAATTAGAAACATAAGTTGAATTACAACAATTCAGTCAAGAGCCAACAAAGGAAGTAGAGCAGAAGATTGAAGAGCTACAACCATTGATAGTAGAAGATATTTTATTGACTTCTAATGATTGCATGTATATCAATGAAGTCAAGGAGGAAAAGACATCACTAGCTGAATGCAAAAAGCTGAAGAAGGAAATCGATGTGCCAATCCATGAGCTACCCAATGATCTTCCAAAAGGTGAGTCAGTGCTATATAGGATTGAATTTCAGGATAGCCATGTTGATAAGCATGCAATTGAGGAGAATGTTGATCTGAATTCAAAAATTTTGAGTCACAAGGATGGAGGTATTGAGGATATCTCAAAAAAAATTAATTCAGCAAAGGTGAACACTTTGATTACATCCCAAGCTATGTAAAAGATGGTCATATTTCAGATTTGTTGCTTCATGCTATGCCATTGTCATGTCCCTTTTTCCGAAATATTAAAAAAGAATAAATTAATAATAATTTTTTAAGTTTTCCCAAGGGTGCTTTTAAGTCACAACTTAAAAGGGGGACATCTAAAGGGTGTTATTAATTGAATGGAGCCAAAAAGATACATTAATTAAAAACTAAGTGAAAAATAGAAAAATAAAAGTAATTATTAATTACTTTTAGAACAAAAGTGAAAAATAGAATTAAAAGTAATTTTAAATTGCTTTTTATAAGGTGGAAAGAAGGAAAACTACATTCATTTCAATCAAACACTTTTACAAAACCCTTGTTTTGCAAATTTGGGACAGCAATTTCAACATTTTACAGAGGACAAAAACCCTCATGTGCACAGGGTTGGGGATGAAAACCCTCAAACCCATTTGGTAATTCCATTCAGGGATTACACCGGAGGTTTTAGATTTAGAGGAAATCCATCACACAGGTGTAGAAAGGCTGATTTATGGTTGTGTATGGGGCTATAATAGTTCAGAAAATTATGAAAATATCCTCCTACAGTGACATTTCAGCTTGACATCACTATTCACAACATCGCTAATCACTGACGTACCTAGGCATTGACTTTTATGCACTAGGGTTTGACCTTGCTGAGCTGGTTGTTGGTTTTTAAGGGCTGCCATACCATTTTGAAGGTTGTTGAACTGTTGCAACTAGGGTTTATTATTGTCGTATTATTCAAGTGTTATTTTCAACTAGGGTTTATAAAAAAAATCCAATCTTTATACCTTTTGATGTTGTCGTACTATTTTGGGACATTTTCAACTAGGGTTTCAAGGAAAGATTTTGTTAGGAATTTAGCTTTTACATTGCATAAATTTAGGTATTTACGAAATGGTAAATAGTAAATAGGTTGATATTTACCGGATGATAAAAAGTAAATAGTTAGTGGTTATAATCGTATGGCTAATGTAGTAAATTGTATAGGTTAGAATATTATGTTGTTAGATATATTGTTATATATTATAACAATATATCGTATTTAGATTTGAACTATTATAGGAGGTTTTATAGGAGAGATATTATAGGGATTTGAGAATCTCCGGATATAGGAAATATTCTCCTATATAATTGTATGTAATGTTCGGAATGAATAATGTAAGAATAGTTTGAAATAATATTATCATTATGTTTTAATATAGTCTCTGTGCATGCATTAATTTTTTGAGTGTGTTCGGCTCTCCACCGATTCCTATCAGTGGTATTAGAGCAACATCTGGCCTTGTTCGTATGATGGAATAATATTGTTTAGAAGGACAACTAAAAGCATTTGTTGCCCTGCAGATGGCAGTGTTTTAATAAATAATAGAGTTTGTAGTTTGATAATTATAGCATAGATTAAATCTCCATTCAACTTCAGATCCAGGTACATATTTGGTCTGATCCTTGCTTCGTGATGGGTCTGATCTTGAATTCACCATCGATGCAATATACGGCACTTGGAGAGTTACACAGTCATGGTCAAATGCAGATCTGAGTTTTTTTATTTTATCACTTTGGTCCTGTTAAGACCAACACCCCCTATCTTTCTTTTTTGAAAGGAGGACCCCTGTATTTGTTTCCAAAAAATCTATATTCTGGATTGAATATGAAAAGTTGTCTTATTTTGGATTTTAAAGGCAAATCAATTTTAAAAGGGGAATGTGTGCTTTGATGTATTTGATCATGTTTACGTTTCATGGTTCAAAATTGCTAATAGTTGTCTTCAAGGTGATTAGTTGCAGGTTCCATGGAAGAAACTAGGGTTCCTAAGGAACAAACCCTAAAGGGAGTTTGAATTTGAATATTCGCGAAAAATACTTGCCGGGAAATTTTATTTCCTTTTGATTAAATGATCCTAAGTCTAACTTTATATTAAGTTTCAAATATTTTTTTTCTTTAATACATGACCGAATATTAATATAAAACCTTAGGCTAAACTTTATTCACGATTGGGTATTAATTTAAAGCTTATGCTCTTTTACAGATTTAACAGTAATCGCTTGTTCGTTGGATTTGATCCAATGGTGCGACAAGCCCAAAGTCTTTTAAAAAGGACATACAGTTAATGATTTGAGCCTAGTGAATATCTAACGGTGATCATTTGCTCAGAGGTTTCGATCCAATGATGCGAATTAAATCCGACACCCAAAAGGTCGTTAACAGTTGTTAACCACTCGGGACTTGATCCGATGGTTCACATTGCCTCGGAGGTTCTAATCTGATGGTGCGCATTGACCCAGAAGCTTCAGAATCTCCCAAAGGCTTTACGTGTGGCACTCGTTCATTGGACCAGAAAAGTCTAGTCTTAAAATTGACGGGTTCGCTCCCATCATTTCACGTCTGCGAGGACATAGTTGACGGGACCGAACCCGTCAAATTTGACATGAGACAAAAAGATTCCATTGTCTTAAATTTGACAGGTTCACTCCCATCATTTGACATCTGCGAGGACGTATTTGACGTGATTGAACCTGTCAATTTTAACCTAGACAATCTCCGAAGCCTTGGGAACTCCATTGTCTTAAATTTGACAGGGTCACTCCCATCATTTGACGTTTGCGAGGACATATTTGACGTGATCGAACCTGTCAAATTTAACATAAACAATTTTTAAAGTCTAATCAAAGGGGGCATTTCTAAAAAACCTTTTAAGAAATTCCTAGCTTTTTACGAAGACAAGCTTAGTATATAAAGATCTTAGCCTAAGTCATTTTTTGTTTGTTAAACATAAAATTCTAAATGACATTTTTAAACCTAAGATTTATATGATCATGTAACTGTTTAAAAGGTAAGCATCTTGTAGGATCCAACGGTGATCGCTTGCTCGTTGAATTTGATCCAACGGTGTGTCGGAGTTGAGGACTTTTCAAAGGCCTCGTGAGCTTGACACATGGCACAATCAATGAGCTCAAAGATTAAGAACCAATGAAATGCAAGGACCTAGATTTAGCTTTTCAAAGCAAAATAAAGGGGACTTTTGAAAACCAACGGTCACTCTTCAAATGGCATTTATGAAATTTGCTATGAAAGGCATGGAACCCTGCCACATAGGCTCCACGTAAGCATAGAGGATCAAAATTAAAGATATCTCATGATTGAAAACGCAAAAGACATGATGGTAAGGTTCCATCATATCTAAGGCACATATGAGATCAAAGTTGGATGTTTTGGTTATTAAAGCCAAAAACCCTGAACCCTCTATAAAGAAGGCCAGAGTCGGTTCAATTGATTATGTGACACTTGAGATAATTGGGAACTGAATTCAAAGCAAGTGCCTTAGTAAGAAATTTGATAGCTTTGCAACTACAATACAGTGTTATCAATGGCAGTGTGCAGACAACAGATGAAGATTGAGGTAGAGCTTTATCTAACTTCAGATGGTGAAGGGTCTTTAGAGACACAAAGTTAGATTTAACAGCCTTGAATGTACATGGAATCAGGAATTGGTCCAAATTATTCTTCTTTGTCGAAGAGTTGTGCAACCAATTTCCCAGGAAGAAAAGAGGAATGCTTCAATGTACCAAAGATACAAGGATTTAGTATCAATTCAAATGGCAGGCCTTCATCATGCAACTGCTAAACCAGAGGTAATGCATTGCATTGATCTTCTTGTTCCTATTTTCATTGACTGCAGAATAGATGGAGAATGGATTATTCAGGAAGGAAGTATCAACAAAGTTACATGCATAGCTCCCATGGCCTTTGAGACTTATTATATGCTCCCTTTGCCTCATGTCGATCTCCCTTCCTTGAGAGAATGGACAAATTCCCAAAACCTGGATATAGTCCTCTCACCTTGGTTAATCCAATGTTCCCATGTTTTCAAGACATCAAATGGTGAGTTTCCTATTGCCCAATTCAGGGAAGGTGTTAGGGTAGCTATGACTTTATTGAACAGAGCCTTTGGTACCTCTTCTACTACTTATTTAAGTAAGGGTTGGGTATCTTATGGCCATTGCATGTTGGAGCGGAACTTAACCCCTCCTATTGGAGACTTAAGAAGTTTCTTCATGGCCAAACAATTTACAACCATCAAGAGAAAGACTTCCAAGCAATTCTTTATGATGTCTTACCTCTTGGATTCACTCCTAGCCTCTATTAATTTCCCTGGCATTTGAAATTGGTCCTTTGATGGTAGATCTACCATTTCCCATCATTATTCCAAATTAAATATATTCAAATACCGAAATCACATGCAATTCATATGTGATGGTATCCTCCCAATCATTTTTGAGACAATCATTGGTGTCCCTATGCCCAGGCTTCATCCTCTAATCAAAAGACAAGTGGAGACCATGGGGGATGTGTGGTTCTATCCAGATTGCACTGTAATAAGGATAGAGGGAATCATGGTCCAACCATACAGATTGCCTATATATGTTCCCAGTAAGCTTGCAGAGCAAGCAAGTGCTTATCAAATCATCCAGGGAATGGATTGTCACTGCAAGAAGAATATGAAAGCTCAGGTTCGTCCCTTTCCACTGGACATTGGCATAATTGTAATCAAGGATTGGAAACAACTGGAGATTATGGTAGTGCACAGGAACTCTTTTGATTTCCAACTAGATGATCTTAATATGTGGGACCCCAATGATAGAGTGGCTAACCATATTCGGGATAAAAGGGTCCTAAAGGCTGAGTAGAAACATCAACCAAGTGTGGGAGATGGTATTTACACAAAGGCAAGGAACTTTGGAGAAGTCTTGTCTAGGGTTAAAAACTATAACATAAATTTAGAACATAGGTTGGTTAGGGATAATAAGCCTTCAGGATAAATATGGCAGTTACATCATTTACAGTATCACTTGTTGCCAGGACCATCTGGGACTACACATCAAGAACCACCTGTTGAGGGACAATCTTCTGAGCCAAAGCAGGGAGATTTGACAAAATCACCCCAGGTTGGGCAACCTAAGGATGTAAAAGGAAAAGGTAAGGATGTGATTCATGGGTCCAGCATTGAGCATAGACCTGGTGAAGGCCCCCAAATTCAGGCATCCCCACCAAGGCTTTCTTCCCCAATAGAGGTTATTAGCATGATTGCTTTGGAAACTAGAGAAACAGTAGAAAGTGCCCTTATTAATATCACAACTTATGGTTCGGATAAGGAAGAAGACCCATCTGAGGAAGCAGGAAAGGAATTGGTTCCATTGGGCAGTGGAAAGAGATAGGCAAAATTAGCCTTAGTTCCTCTGGCTCCAAGAAAGAGGCCTAGGTTGACTTTCACTCACCCTACTATTGAAATAAACCTCTTCAGTGATAAGAATCCAATTTATGGACCAGCCATTCCTGATTGGTTTGTTTATGGGAAGTTGCAGAAAATCCCATCTCTTTCTCCTTCATTGGCTTTGACTCGAGTGGACATAGGTGTTCAAGATAATGTTAAGCCTTGGATTAAGGATATGTTGAACAAACAAGCAGAGAGAAGCATCAATATTCTTCACAACAAGGAAAGCCAATGGGTTGGTACCCCAGGAGCCTCTAGGAGTTCAAATGTAAAGATTCCTGAACAACCACAGGTGAAAGAATTTGACCCTCAAGTCCAATTTAATCCAGATACATCAACTCTTAAGAGAGTAGAGACCAAGAAAATTACTGTTGGTACTGAGGAGTTCACCTTTCAAAAGGTGGAACTATTTTCAGGCTTAGCTCTTATTCCAAGGTAGACAACAGGGGAGCATCCTATTTTTCAAGAGGATGTAGCTAGTATGGTAATATCCTAGTCAACAATGACCTTGGCTGGAGTTCAAGGAATGAAGCAGAAGATTCTCAACTTGGAGAAAGAAAAACAAGATTTAGAAGCTCAGGGCCTCCTTTCAATTCCTCAGGACGTATTGCAAGCGTTGAATATGTCCTTGATGGATGCATTCGAGAATTTGAAAAGCATCAAGTCTAGATTGAGTGCTTTGGACCATCAAGCTGAGATGGCACAAGCCTTAATCACCTAGTGGCAGAATTCTCAAGCTCAGATGGAGGAGCTCATCAAGATGCATAAGACAAAGCAGGCATTGGATTTCAAGATTATCAAACTTAAACAACTGGATGTCTTCGTGGTAGTTTTTATAGATAAACAAGAGGATTTGATCACCTGGAGCAATGATATTAAGGACTTCATCAAGAGAGACATAGACTTGGTAAACCGGATTGAGAAACTTCTGGGGAATCTATTGGATAACCCTTCTCAAACCACTACTATAGGCCTGATCGATGATGAAGAATTCAAGCAGAGAGTTGGTACTCACATTCAAAGCATCAAAGACAACAAAGGTCATTCAGCGAACGACAACCAGAAGACCCTTGAGACCATTATTTTTGCAGGGAAGCACAATGTATCAAGGAACTTGTATCTTGGGCAGATAGTGAATTTGACAAGTTAGCAGATAAAGAAGAGGATTGTCTAATGAAGCCTGTAGTGGATTTTGAGCTGATCAATGAACAATACATCAAGGTGAAAGACGTCCTCAGACAGGGCTAATTGAAGGGCCCACCAATGAAATTCTTAAGAGATTTTTTTTTTTGTAAAGTATATGCTAGTCTGTTAGCATATACTGTTTCTTGTCACGTTGATATGTGACTTTCCACATTGTATCTCTATATTAAGGACAATTGTCCTTATTTGCATGTTGATATTTTAAAAGTTAACTAGTTAACCGCCTATGTTTCTTATAAATAGGCAGATGGTTACCATTTGTAAGAGAGTTTTTGAGCAATTGGTACTAGAAGCATTTAATACAACTAAGGAATTCTGAAAAGATTGTCTGGATAGTTTTGTTAAATGTCTATGTTATCTCTCAATTGTGGAAATTCGTGTTGAATTTGAATGATTCTTCTTGTTTTGAGTCACATTCTTTGTCATATGGTAATTAATTTGTGCTGAATGCTAGATTAATTGTAAAGATTTCAAGTATATTTCATTTTATTTGCTCTGCATTTCGATGTTCTTATGTTATTCAGATCATAATAGCAAACTTTTAAAGTAAACTTGGTTCTTACTTATGATTCATATTTTTCCTTTGAATCTTGCCTGATTTGTGATGTAATTTGAGCTTATGTTGTTTTATAACATAAATTGGTTTAATGTGTACTCAACATAATTTGAATTTTGTCATAATATTTGATATGAAAACCTGCAATCACATTTCTTCCTTACTCCATGTTTCTTATTTTTTATCAAGATTCACTCTAGCTTAAAGATCATTGTTAATAATCATTTAGTTTAACTTCCGAGTCCTCGAAATTACTAAGTATTCAAGTTGTGTAGACCCTGGTGGCTCCCAACCACTAAATCAAATAAATATTGTGGACAGTTTTCATACTTTGCTTCTATTTCACCATAGACAATCATTGAATAGTCACAAACTTCAACTCATGCCATGGATTCTCAGAATCCTAAAATGAGAAGTGTTCTTCAACACTAGGAGCACCTATGGTATTGTTTGAAGCATCAACAGGTCCACCATATAAATCTTCCACATGCAATGAAGTTTTCACCTCTATCTATTGTCGTTTTTGCCAGATAGCCATTTTTCTATTAGTATCATCTTGGGTAATTGTCTAAATGTCGACCTATATATAATTGGAATGCCTTCCTGTCTAATTGGTATCAATCTAATCCACATTTGGTCTGAATCGAAGCTTGGTCATTTCTACCCAGGTTTGCACCCATTGTCTCCATCTCATTTCTCCTACCAACCACACCAGATCCTTACCCTACGTTGAAGGCAGACATGCAAGTTCTTTGATACCATGAGCTCTTTGTTCACCTTTATGTAAACCTCTAGACGAATATGCCAGGTTTCAACAGCTCTCTCCACCATTTTTTGTTACCGTTCACGTGACACTTGGCGAGTGCGTAAAGATTACTTAAAGGCGAGTGAATGACAATTGAAGGTTTCTTTCTTATTATATAGTCAAATTTATTTGCTTTATGTTTGATAGCTTAAAGTTATATAGTATGTACATAGTCAAGTTTTGTTTTTATGAGTTTAAGTCATAGTATCGGTCAAAGTCGTGAAAATTATTATAAAGTTTGGTTAGTATTTATATTTTTGGTCATAGTTTATTTTTCTCAACATATAGGTCAATTGTCTTTAGTTAAGATTTTATTATGTTTTAGTTTATGTTCTTTTATTGTTATAGCATTGAGGGTTATTTGTGTGTCAATAAATCTGTCGTGTCTATAGTAAAGGGTTGTCTCAATACTTTGTCATTTATGTCAAAAATCCGAAGTGTTATTATATAATGTGTCAATGTATTGTCAAGTCAACAAAATTTGTATGTCAATTTTGTCAAAAGAGTCGATTTTAAAATTTGTCGTTATTTGTCAAAAAGTCCAAATTGTAAAAAAAAAAATTTGCCTTACGGACGTTTTATCGCTTGTACGTGACTTCCGCATTGTGGGGGGGATTTCCCTCGAAAAAATTATGAGCTTCATCGAGATATCACCTGAGTGAGCAGTGACATACTGGAGGATGGAGGCTACACGAAGGAAGGAGGTTTCCAATGACCTCTCGTCAGTCGGCAACGACGGGGCCACATCAATGTTTTGGTGACGTGTGGTGTGTCAATTTTAGTTTTTTTTAGTGTGGTGTGATAGTTTCTATTTCAGCGTGTGTGACAAAATAAGAGCAGAAGAATGTACCTGATCACGATATGTAATTGTGTGTAATTCCAAACATGATTCCCTGATGTGAAGACATTGTGAAAAGACAGAAAGCACCAATGTAAGTTAGTTCATGGATCTTGAAAAGGTTTGTGGTAGAGATTCAGAAAACCACCAGAAGGTGAACAGTAGACAGAGGAGTTCTTGTTCATGTCAAGGTTTGTGATAAACTTGTAAAACCATTGGAGGAATGAGGCTCTCTGTATCAAGGCCATGAGCCAAATAGGGCATGCTACAAGAGGTGAGCATATTGCAGATGTATGAATGTTTTTGTACCATGTAAAAACTATGGGGGGAATGTTAGGAATTTAGCTTTTACATTGAGTAAATTTAGGTATTTACGAAATGGTAAATAGTAAATAGGTTGATATTTACCGGATGGTAAAAAGTAAATAGTTAGTGGTTATAACCATATGATTAATACGGTAAATTTATATAAGTTAGAATATTATGTTGTTAGATATATTGTTATATATTATAACAATATATCGTATTTAGGTTTGAACTATTATAGGAGGTTTTATAGGAGAGATATTATAGGGATTTGAGAATCCTCGGATATAGGAAATATTCTCCTATATAATTTTATGTAATGTTTGGAATGAATAATGTGAGATTAGTGTGAAATAATATTATTCGTATATTTTAATATAGTCTCTGTGCATGTATTAATTTTTTGAGTGTGTTCGGCTCTCCACCGATTCCTATCAAATTCCACCTTTATGCTGTTCCAGGTTAGGGTTTGGTGGAAAATTCAAGAAAAACTCATATTCTAATTTTATTATGCCATTTGTATCTTCCATAGTTGTTTTTAGAATGTTTTTTATGTATGCAATTGACTGAAATAAAGAGAACACATGTGAGTTGTTGATTTTTCGTATTGCATGTATTGTTTTGGTATTTGAATGAATTTTCAAAATTAAGGGCAATAAAAATCAGAATTCTTATTTTATCCTGAAAGGAATATTTCAGCCATTACAAGATTCTTGTCATCATGTAAAATATTCTAAAAATGGTGATAGGGTCAAGGATACAACTTGCAGCATAGGGCATACAGTTTCTTTGATTCAAGTTCAAAATTGTTTTTACTTATGGGATTTGGGTCATATTTTGAGATACAAGAAGGTTAAAGGCTTTGATTTTATGAGATCAATGTTACTATTTCCAGTGGAATCTTCATCCCATGCATTTGGATAGAAAGGAAGTTCATGAGGAATAATATAGAGTATGTTGTGCATTCTAACAAAGTTGTGGAGGATCAATGCTCACGATTCATAGATCACTCTTTGTAGCCGAGTTCTATACTTGAAGACAAGGTTATAGATGATGGCCTAATAGGAATAATCACAACGGGATGCTTGATGTTGATGACAGTAAACAGAATGGGTGTCATTTGATGTTCAAGATTTTATGACTAAGGATGGTGTGGTTTCTTGGGAATCAAGCTACATATATGTTTGCCACCCTTGGATGTGTGAAAGAGAATTCATGAAGGATGAGATACTACAAAATGGCTTCAGCATTCCTATTGACGCTGTGGATTGCACCGTTGAGAGAAGGCTGGGCTTCTCTCTTCCACGCGGCACGATGGAGACTCCTCTCTTGCCTGTGGGTCTGGCAAAACTAAGGGGAGAATCTCTAGATAAGGGCTAGCTCCCTTTGATGCATCTCTGGGTTATTTCACTACTACTGCTAATATATAAAAGGAGGGGTTGAAAAGAGAGAAGGGTATCTGAAACAGAACCTAAGCTAAGACGGTGATGCACCAAAAAAGTTTGATCTACTCATTTGCTCACACTTCAAACCATAAGAGCACATACATACACTTTATCTGATAAAAGGACCAGACTGCAAAGAACTTAACAAAAAGGCTTAATGAAGACACACAGAAGATGAACTTACCATAGGTGTTGTAGGAAGACACTGTCTGATAACCCTCTCCTATCTCTACGCTTCAGATACAACTCTTTTTGCTACCTGCAGGAATGACGCATTGTCTATACCAGGTGTGCTGGTATCAAGCCTGTGAAAGCATCATGGAACAATGACTGGACACAAGGTTAATACTCAGGCACACTCAGAGATATATCCAACCAGATAGAGGTAAAACACTTTTTATTGATTCAAGGTGAAAATTTGGCAGGGCTGCGCCATACAAAAATGAGAGATCCTCTTCTCAAATGAGAAGTTACAAATATATAGCCTTTTTGGAAAAGACTTTGGCGCTTTTCGAAAAATAAATGACCCATGCTGCATTGAGAGCATTGGGAAGAGGAAACCGCTTGAAAGAGAATGTTGTGTCGGCTCCAGTCTTGACTTTAGGCATTTAAAATATATTAAACGTCATGTGTGAAAAGACGGGCCGCGCCGTTTGTCTGCAAACAAGACCCCTTCTTCAAGATATTCACATGGTTGTCTGACCATTAATGCAAAACGAGGAAAAACAGGTCGCGCCGTTCACTGTTTGTGCTCCTTGATGACCACTTGGCAGAGACTGTTTCAACCGTTGGAATAACTCCTTGTGCCGACACCTTCTTTTGCCACTTGGATTGTTTTGTCTGTTTCTGCACTTGGCTCTTTGGGCTCCTTTCTCGGCGGGCCGCTGAGTTCATTCTTGATTCTTGTCTTTTTCCAGCTTTGTCTTTTTCTGGTTTTGTCTTTTGCCATCTCTTGGCTCTTTTTGGCAATATGAGCCCCTAAGCCTATCTTCTATCAATCCTTGGCTGGTTCCTTAGGCTCTTTTCTCAGCGGACTCTCCCTTTTGTCCCTAAGGCCTTTTAATTCCTTCAGGTTCGCGCTCAAGAATTTTAAAGATCAACGGCTATTCTCTTGTCCTGAATTTGACGTTTGTGGGGACGTCACCAGACGTTTGAACCTGAATGGCTAGTTCGCTATGTTGGATTTTGACGTCTTCGGGCCCATCACCCCTTGGTCAATTCCTTCGGCCTTTCTTTCTCTGCCTGGGCCTTTATCTTTTAACCTTCCCGAAGGGAAGGTGTCTCTTCGGGGCTTGGAGAAAGGTCCCTTTCTCAGTCACCGAGAGCCCCCCGCAAGGGCACCTAGGGTCCTTCAGACGGCCTTGGCCTACCAATTCCTTCGGGCAAAATGTCCGAAGGAAATGTTCATTTGAATGCTCGACCCTTTCTTTCGGGCGAATTCCTTCAGACAAAAGTCCAAAGGTTTTGTCCGAAGGATTAAGCCGTGAGATTTTCTTTCGAAAGGATTTCTTCGGACATTTTGTATGAAGAAATTCAATCTTTGTTTTTCCTTTTATCTTTGCCTTGTGAAAATTTCCTTCAGACAGAAAGTTTGAAGGAATTCTTTGCCTTGGTCTTTCTTCCCTTTAAGTGCTTTCCTACCCTCCGCAAGGGTACCTTTGGGTCCGGAATTGCCCTCCGCAGCCTGCTGGAATGGTCCATTTTGTGCCTGACTGCCCTCCGCAAGGGCACTTGTCCTTCGGGCTTTGAAAGACCCCCTTTGAACCTTCTGATTTGAACCAATTGCTTGAACCAACTGATTGAACCAACAATGGTTCAAAGTTCAAGTTTGAAGTTCTTGGAAAGATCATGCCATTGAACCTCGACGTCGAACCATTGAACTGGTTCATCCTTTTGCGAAAAGACTTGTGCAAACCAAATTTGAACTGGGTCAGAATAGCAGGGGAAGGAGACTGATTTTGGCTTGTAGGACCAAAATGGTCAACAAATTGGCGATTCCTAGGGGAAGCATGCTTGCTATGCTTAAGAAATTAGTAGCCTCAAAGTCCATTGGGCATGGAGTCAAGATGTAGCTTTGGAAGAGTTAGCAACAACTTTGAGATATCCAAGAATCAATCACGAAGGTCTTACCCCCAAAAGGAAACGAACCACACACAAGATTAAGAAAACTACTAACATGTGCAAAAGCACTTAGGGAAAACAGGGAAAAAATAAGGAAAATATGTACATGATGGAAGAAAGCTCAGTGATAATGTTTAAGATGTATCCCATTAACCGGGATACATAGTTCTTCACCATCCAACCTGGAGAGTTGGAACGCATTGTGTTGCTTGCACTGAGTGATGACATATGGACCACTCCATAGGGCGTCGAACTTCATGTGCTTTCCAGGCTTAACTCGGTCCTCATCCCATTTCAAGATGATATCTCCTTCAGAGAAACCTTTTGATGAGGATCTCTTGTCAAAGTGTTTCTTCGTCTGCTGTTGGCGGTTGGTAATATAAACCATAGCTTGGTCCCTTGTTTCTTGAAGTTCCATCAATTCACACAGCCTAACCTCCATGCTGTTGCCTTCTTCTAACTGCAACTGATGAGCAAGGTCCAACGCTGGCAATCAAGTGAAATAGGAAGTCTAGCTTCCCTTCCATACACAAGCGTGTATGGCAAATTACCAACTGCTTTCTTTGGAGTGACCCTGTCTACCCATAGAGCTATTTTCAACTTGGCATGCCAAGTTCTATGATTCTCTTCCATTGTTCTTTTGATAACCCTGATCAGATTCTTATTGGTGGACTCAGCCAGCCCATTCCCTTGTGGGTAGTAGTTGGAAGAAGTGCTGAGATAGATGTCGTATCTCAATGCCCATTCACTCGTTTTAGTCCCCAAGAAGGCCAATGCATTGTCTGATATGATGGTAGCTGGGACTCCAAACCTTGTCACCAGGTCTTCATAAAAGTCCAAGACTGGACTTTCGTTGGCTTCCTTCAAAGCGACAGCCTCTACCCATCTTGTGAAGTAGTCTGTGGTGGTCAAAACCCATTTGTGGCCAACACTGGAGGGAGGATTGATCATCCCTATGAAGTCTAGGCCCCATTGCATGAATGGTTGCTCCACCTGAATAGGTTGTAAAATTGCAGCCAGCCGTTGTTTCCCATCAAAAAGTGCACATTTTTGGCACTTTCGTACCCAAGCATGGGTATCTCTGAATAAAGTGGGCCAGAAGTAATTAGCTCTCATTATCCTTGCAGCTGTAGGTTTAGGAGCAAAGTGACCACCAACTGGCCCATCATGGAACTCGGACAACACCTTGTTATCTTGACCTGGGTCTATGCACTTTAAAAGCACTCCTGAGAAATCCCTTCGGAACAACACTCCATCGATCAGGACATAAGGGAGAGATTGGAGTCTGAAATATCTCCTCTTGGTCCTATCAAGGCCCTGCGGGCACTCACCAGTGAGAAGGAAACGCCTCATGTTTGATGTCCAATCTTTCATGACTGCTAGTTCTTCTGTTGTGTCTTCATCATGAATGAGCAAACTGTCTTCTCTCTGCTATTTAAAATCCGCAGCAAGGTGTTCACACAGGCCTTTTTCTCTTACCAGCTTGGTGGTTTTGATATCCACGTCATATTCCATTACTTTAGTGATCCATCCCACTCTCTTTTCATTCAGATCACGGTTGGTCAATAAATCTTTGATGCTGGGATGTGGAACCATGAAGTGAATCCTGCTGTTGGACAGCATATGTCTGAGTTTTTTCAGGCTCCGTATGACTGCAAGGACTTGCTTCTCCACATATGTATACCTGACCTCAAAACCCTCTAGACCTTGGCTAAAAAACGCAAGCAGTTGTTTAAGGTTCTCACAATTCGCTTGGGTAAGCATAGCGAAGATTACTTCTTCATTTCCAAAGGTGTAGAGGATGAAATCCTTGGTGAAGTCAGGACTGATCAAGGTAGGAGCCTGGGCGATAGCCTGCTTGATCTCTTCAAAACTATCCTTCCTTTGCGCTGTCCACGTGAACTTCTCATCTTTCTTCAGCATAGAGGTCAATGGCTTGACTACCTCTGCAAAATTTGGAATAAATCTTCTGATGAAATTTATTTTGCCAAAGAAGCTCTGTAGACCCTTCTTATGTTTAGGCAAGGACAACTCTAGGATGGAGCGAACTCTTTCTGAATTAATGGTCAAGCCCTCTTTTGAGACAACATGGCCAAAGAGTTTACCCTCATGGACAGCGAACACGCATTTTTTTGGGTTGAGAGAGATACCGAACTCTCTACACCTCTCAAAGATTTGTCTGAGATGTTTCATGTGTTGGCCCGCCTCCTTAGAGAATATTGTCACGTCATCAAGATACACCAGCACAATGTTATTTATCAGGCTTTGAAGAGCCATGTCCATGGCTCGTTGAAAAGTGGCACCAACATTGGACAGTCCAAATGGCATTTTTCGATAAGCAAACGTCCCCCATTTGGTAGTGAAGGCTATCTTGTACTGGTCACAGTCTTGCACCAAAATCTGATTGTATCCTGAATACCCATCCAAGAGGGATAAACGCTCACTACCTGTCACCATTTGGAGGATCTGCTCCATACTTGGGAGAGGATAATGGTCTTTCAAAGAGACTCTATTAAGGTCTCTGAAATCTACACACAAACTGATCTCCCCATTCTTTTTCCAAATAGGACAAAATTGGCCAGCCAAGAAGAATGTTTGATCAAAAATATGATTTTGGACTCAAGCAGCTTGGTGAGTTCCTTACGCATGAGAGGCTCAATCTTTGGATTGACAGGTCTTTGTTTCTGCTTGATCGGCTTGGCACCTTCCTCTAGCTCGATGGTGTGTTGGGCCAAACTTGGGTCAAAACCCTTCAAGTCGCTATACTCCCAAGTGAAGACATCAACAAACTCTTGGCACAACAAGATGAAGGCCTGCCTTTCATGATCTGTACACACTTTTTCAAGTGCAAGCAGCTTATTCTTGAATATTTCAACTTTCTCATAGTTCTTCTTTGTTGTGATGCTTGCTTTATCATTTTTCAATTGGTCATCCTTGTTGAAGATACTTTCGAGAGTGACCAAGCCTTTGGAAAGTTTATTGTTCTTCAGTTGAACAATTTGGCTGCCATACTGCTGTTGTAGCTTAGCTTGGTTTCTAGCAGCAAACTCAGCTTCCTCTTGCAAGAAGAGTGCTATTTGCTGATCGCTGTCAAACACTTGCCAATTGGTGATGTTGCTAGGCACGGAGGGTCTGATTACCACTTTCAAATGGCGTGGAGTACTGTCGCGGCCTATCTCCTTGGGGACGTCAAACTGAGCACCAACTATTGCTAGTCTGTCAGCTTGCTTATTTTGCTTTCTAAGAATGGGAGACGTTAAAAGCAAGGAAACTCTCTACTAAGTCCCATACCCTGTGTTTGTAGGACTTAAGCAAAGAGTTCTTTTTCAGATTTTGGCCCCTTACCTGATTTACGATTAGCTCGCTGTCCCCGAAAACCTGTAGCTCCTTAATTTCTCTTTTCCTTGCCCACTCCAAACCATGGATGAGGGATTCATACTCCGCAACATTGCACGTGCAAGAAAATTGAAACCTGAAGGCTGAAAAGTATTTTTCCTGAGAGGGGGAAACTAACACCACTCCCCCACCATCTCCCAGCTTGCTTCTTGAGCCATCACAGAAAAACTGCCATAGACCTAAGCTCTCTTGGCTTGCTTTCATCAAATTTGGTACAAAAGTACCCTCTTCATGCATGCAATAAATCCCAAGGCCTGCCTCTTCTATGAATTTGTAAGGATCATGCTCAAAGTTGTCACTTCCCCATTCATCTAAAAGTAAGTCAGCAACTCCTTCAAGGGCAGAGGGTGGAGATTGATCTACTTGGAAATCTTCTTGATCAATAATGGCGTAGCTAACATTTGTCGCCTTAAGTGAGTATGGTTCCAGATGATCTCTGTGGATTGGCTCCAACTCAATTTTAATCTTAGTCCCATACTTGGTTCTAAAAACCAGATAGGACCAGTTTGCTGCTAGATAGCCGCCTATTTTAGATGTGAAATCCCTGGACAAGCAAATGGCAAAGTAAGGAGGAACATCCGCCACCACCACATCATGAGGGACAGAGAAAGTTGGACAGGCGTGGAGTGTCAAGTTCAAGCCTTTAACTACTCCCACTGTCTTTGCTGGTGTTCCATCCAGCTGCAGGACTCCCTTAGTCATTTCGTCATATTTGAGCCCCAGTGTATCTGCTATGCATTTAGGCATTACCGAGGTGCTTGCTCCACTGTCAATGATACAATTGTGCACCAGGAAATCTCCTATGACCAAGGACAAATAGAAAGGAGGGACCTTTTCTTCTTTCTTAATTGAGCCTGATGTGGAAGGCTGCCCATTTGTGATCAAAACATTATCAGCTTTTGCTGGGACAGCTGGTTCATTAAGCCCGTGCAATTCCTTTTGTAGCATGTCCTTTTGTTCCGGTATTGATAATGAATCCCACAAGGAAATATTCATGTGCAGCTTCTTCATCTAGTCTACCACATTGATCTGAGGGTTGCTCCCTTTCAAATTTTCTTTGAGATCGCTTGCAGCCTTTTGAGGCGCAAGCCTAGGAGCTGAGGGTACAACTGGCGTCCTAAAATTTAAAATTTTCTAGTTAATATGTGGTGAAGAAGATGGTGCCGACGCTTGAGCAACTGCTTGAGCTTCTTCCATAGCTCTCCTCTTGGACCTTGTGTTAGCTGCGACAAAATCACCTTGATTGTCTGTACTGCCCATATAATTGACTGTATAAAATTCACCTTCCAGGTGATTCATGAGAGTGGAATCGGGCTAAGCCGGCCTGCTGTCCATGCCATGTTGTAATGACGCCTCAAAGCTGGGGAAGTGGGCGACTGCCTGATTGTCCTGTGCATTCATGTACTGACTCAACATTTCATTTGTGTAAACAGCCTGATCTTGACTGTATCCCATGATTGAGCAATTTGGCTGCTCTTGTACTAGATTGTTTTGAACGGGCACCATGGCCTTGGATGATGAAGGGGCGTCTGGATTATAGCCTTGAAAAGGTCTGGCATGTGCAAACTGACCTTGTCCTTGATTGTAATTCTGGAAAGGGGGTCTATTTGCTTGCCCATACTGCTGATATCCTTGATTTGGCCGATTGCTCTGAGCTTGCTGCCTTTTGAGAGCCACTATTCATTTGTTACGCTTTGCATCAAGCTTTTTACTTCATGGAGGTCATTGGACGGAGTAGCAGCTGGCTTTTCTACTCTAGGCAGAAGAGCTATGGTAGGTGCAGCAGTTTGGACTGGAGGCGGCAATTCAGGAAAGAGCGGCATATGAGGTCTAGGGGCTATCTTCCCAGCTTGCACCAGGCAATTCTCAGCCGCTATAGCTATGTCATAGGCAGCAGGCAGCACATGTCCTCCCATGGACTGTATCATGGCAACAATGTCATTGTTCAATGCTTTCAAATAATATAGGAAAGCATAGCTTGGGGTCGGCCTTACCAGAATGGGGATTCTGTCCCATGTCTTCTAAAACCGAGTATTGAAATCTTGCATGAATTCGTGTGGAGCTCTTTTCATAGTGGTCAGCTGCTCAGCAAGTGAGGGGTGGTCGCTCTTCTCTCCAAATCTGTTTGTTAAGACGATGCCCAATTCGTTCCAGGAATCGACTGAATTCATGGGCAAAGCCCCATACCAGTCTAGAAGCTTGCCCTTGAAAGACAATGCCAGCAATCTAATAGCAATGTTTTCCTCAGTGACATTGTGAATATTGCAGAGGTTAGCAATATTTTTGATGTGTTCAATGGCAATAATGGGCCCTTCTCCATTAAAGAGAGGCACACTTTTAAGGACTGCCCCTGGGATTGGGTCATAATGCAGGAGATTCAAAGGACTCTGACCGTGAAAAACCACAAAAGGTAAAGCCATACCTATGATAGGATTCAACCGAGGCCTTCTTGCGTAGGTGTATCTTATAGTAGGTCTAGGAAAACAATTTGCTGAATAAGGATGAGTTCTTGCAAACCTCAATCGTCTTGCTGAGTTTAAAGGTAGTTCAACAAATTCAAAAGGGACACCCTTAGCAGCAGATCGTGTGGTGACTTTAGGCATAGGATGTCAGACTGACCTTTGACCAGAGACTGATGTTCTTAATAGTGGAGTCGCCAGATGCTGGAGAAATGATTGTTTTTTGTTGTAACAAGACCAGCACCAATCCTGGAACTTTTTTGAGTGTTAAAAACAATCCCACCGGGCATGCAAAAAACTGTTGATGCTGTGGATTGCGCCCTTGAGAGAAGGCTGGGCTTCTCTCTTCCACGCGGCACAATGGAGACTCCTCTCTTCCCTGTGGGTTTGGCAAAACTGAGGGGAGAATCTCTAGATAAGGGCTAGCTCCCTTTGATGCATCTCTGGGTTATTTCACTACTACTGCTAATATATAAAAGGGGGGGTTGACAAGAGAGAAGGGTTACTGAAACAGAACCTAAGCTAAGATGGTGATGCACCAAAAAAGTTTGATCTACTCATTTGCTCACACTTCAAACCATAAGAGCACATATACACTTTATTTGATAAAAGGACCAGACTGCAGAGAACTTAACAGAAAGGCTTAATGAAGACACACAGAAGATGAACTTACCACAGGTGCTGTAGGAAGACACTGTCTGATAACCCTCTCCTATCTCTGCGCTCCAAATACAACGCTTTTTGCTACCTACAGGAATGGCGCTTTGTCTATACCAGGTGTGTTGTTATCAAACCTGTGAAAGCATCATGGAACAATGACTGGACACAAGGTTATACTCAGGCACACTCAGAGATATATCCAACCAGATAGAGGTAAAACACTTTTTATTGATTCAAGGTGAAAATTTGGCAGGGTTGTGCCATACAAAAATGAGAGATTCTCTTCTCAAATGAGAAGTTACAAATATATAGCCTTTTTGGAAAAGACTTTGGCACTTTTCGAAAAATAAATGACCCATGTTGCGTTGAGAGCATTGGGAAGAGGAAGCCACTTGAAAGAGAATGTTGTGTCGGCTCTAGTCTTGACTTTAGGCGTTTAAAATATATTAAACGTCATGTGTGAAAACATGGGGCGCGCCGTTTGTCTGCAAACAAGACCCCCTCTTCAAGACATTCATGCAGTTGTCTGACCATTAATGCAAAATGAGAAAAAACAGGGCATGCCGTTCACTATTTGTGCTCCTTGATGACCACTTGGCAGAGACTGTTTCAACCGCTGGAATAACTCCTTGTGCCGACACCTTCTTTTGCCACTTGGATTGTTTTGTCTGTTTTTGCGCTTGGCTCTTTGGGCTCCTTTCTTGGCGGGCCGCTGAGTTCATTCTTGATTCTTGTCTTTTTCCAGCTTTGTCTTTTCCCGGTTTTGTCTTTTGTCATCTCTTGGCTCTTTCTGGCAATTTGAGCCCCTAAGCCTATCTTCTATCAATCCTTGGTTGGTTCCTTAGGCTTTTTCTCAACGGACTCTCCCTTTTGGCCCTAAGGCCTTTTAATTCCTTCGGGTTTGCGCTCAAGCATTTAAAAATCAACAACTATTCTCTTGTCCTGAATTTGATGTCTGTGGGGACGTCACCAGACGTTTGAATCTGAACAGCTAGTTCGCTATGCTGGATTTTGACGTCTTCGGGCCCGTCACCCCTTGGTCAATTCCTTCAGCTTTCCTTCCTTCGGCCTTTCTTTCTCTGCCCGGGCCTTTGTTTTTTAACCTTATCGAAGGGAAGGTGTCCCTTCGGGGCTTGGAGAAAGGTCCCTTTCTTAGTCGCCGAGAGCCCCCCGCAAGGGCACCTGCCCTTCGGGGTCCTTCGGGCGGCCTTGGCCTACCAATTCCTTTGGGCAAAATGTCCGAAGGAATGTTCATTTGAATGCTCGCCCCTTTCTTTCGGGCGAATTCCTTCGAACAAAAGTCCGAAGGATTAAGCCGCGGGATTTTCTTCTGAAAGGATTTCTTCGAACATTTTGTCCGAAGAAATTCAGCCTTTGCTTTTCCTTTTATCTTTGTCTTGTGAAAATTTCCTTTGGACAGAAAGTCCGAAGGAATTCTTTGCCTTGGTCTTTCTTCCCTTTAAGTGCTTTCTTGCCCTCCGCAAGGGTACCTTTGGGTCCGGAATTGCCCTTCGCAGCCTGCTGGAATGGTCCATTTTGTGCCTGACTGCCCTCCGCAAGGGCACTTGTCCTTCGGGCTTTGGAAGACCCCCTTTGAACCTTCCGATTTGAACCAATTGCTTGAACCAACCGATTGAACCAACAATGGTTCAAAGTTCAAGTTCGAAGTTCTTGGAAAGATCATGCCGTTGAACCCCGACATCGAACAATTGAATGGGTTCATCCTTTTACCGAAAGACTTGTGCAAACCAAATTTGAACTGGCTCAGAACAACAGGGAAAGGAGGCCAATTTTGGCCTGTAGGACCAAAATGGTCAACAATTCCTTGCATCGCGAAGGCACAAAAATTTGTTAGCACTTGGGATAGACACAAGGTTGCAATGACTTATGACATGGGTTTATGTGAGATATCTTCTCATGATGATATTTGGTCTACATTGGATCAACTTTGCATGGTGTTTTATTTTGCACTTCTGAGATTGCCCTTGAGTGAAGAGTACCTTCAATAGTTGAGGGATTGTGTTGGATATGTCCTTCCTATTGAGGAAGTTATAAGTGCCACAAGAATATCTCAAGGAGAAGTTCATATGAATACCAGAGTAGCGCAACATAAGCGTGGTGGAGAAACTCCAAAATTGGATATTTGTGCAAAGGATCACCAACAAAACATGAAGGAATGCATGGTGATGGGATACTACCATCAAGTGATAGAGGAAACATACACAGGGCAGCTATGAACGAAATTTCCACTATTAATGTTGTTGTCATCACCATTATCAACCACTACAACATTATTTCAGTTGCACTCATACAAGTGGATATGCAATTTTCCAGCTGTTGTGCTAGTGTCATGTTGCCGGTTTTGATAATTTCAGATCATGAGCTGCTGTTATCAGTCATGAACACAATTGCAAGTTTGCACATTTTAAGGGGGTCTTATCATTGGATGATGTGGGCAGAAGGTCTCAGCTAAAGGGAACAAACATGTCAGCCACCATAGTTCTGATTCGGGTGAAATTTCAGGTGGTTTGTGACTGTTGTAACTTGTTTCCAGCTTGTACGTAGTCTGATTTGCACCATATTTTAGGAGGTACAACAATGAAAGTGCTTGTGAAATTTCATGTTTTAATGTTAGGACTCGGAGCATCTTTGGATAGAGGCATATATCACATTCAAGATTCAGGGCAATTTACATTTATCAATGGATTGCAAGAGCACTTATTTGATGAAGATGTGATGGATTTAGTAAAAGAAGCAAATCAATACATAAAAATTATTCTTGATCAAATATGAAGCAAATGTTTGTATTGCTACTTCATCCATGGCCAATAATATTGTTGATCTCCCAGATGGATGTATGGAGAAGGTTTCAAGGACAGCCAAAGTTATGTAGTCAAAGGAACATATTGCATCACACGAGGAATTTAGAATGCGGAATTGCAAGTTCCCAAGGATGAATTGGGATCCAGGTATTATAGAGACGGCCAGTTGGGGAACTGTTGGCCCTTTTTTTTGGCCCACATACCGAATTGTGCCCAGATGGATCCGGTTGCTAATGGATGAGCAGGTGTTCTAGATGAAACGAATGGACCAGAGAGATTTACAGTGCTAACAAAGCTTTTGAAACACTTTAAGATTGCTTAAAGTGTATTTTGTCAAATTCTAAGGGACAGGTCTACAAAGCCAAGAAAAGGTTCTTGAGCAGTTTTCATGGCGAACCAAGCAGTTCAAGCATTTCAAACATGAGTTCATCAGAACTACGGACTCCATTAGTGGAACTACTTTGCTTAAATTGCCTTATAAGTTGCAAGTCTCAAAGGGTCAAAGTGTTTCGGGCCTACTTCCAATGTAAAATCGGATTTTCCATGTGTTAAGTCTTCTTGCTCAGGAAACCGGAGTTACTCATTACTCCTCTCTAGAACAAATTGGGTTTCCAGTAGTGCTCGACTTCTAAATTTTTTATAAGTAGAAGTAATTCGGGTTTACGAACCCAAATTACTCATGGACAGTGTATTTCGGTTCTCCAAGGAGCACTACTTGATTACTTCATAAGTTGTGAGCGGCCAGAAACCCGAAATAAGTAAAATGGCTTGACAAACCCGATTTGGTCTCGAAAAAATAGTGCTTTTCAGGTTCTTCAAGGGACAAGTCTTCTCCAAAAACCGAAGGTCCTTTTCATTTTTCCGAAGGGTCTTTTAAAAAATCCGAAGATGCACTTAAAAAATCCAAAGGGCATTTTCAAAATGCCGAAGGGCCTTTTTTTAGGCAGAAGGGATCTTTTCAACATTTTCGAAAGACCAATCAACTTTTTCGAAGGTCACTTTCATAAATCCTAAGGGCTTTTCCTTCTCCAAGTGGACAGTTGTGAGTTTCCCGAAGGGTATGTTACCTTTCGGAAGGACCATTTCACAATTCCCGAAGGGTATCTTTCCCTTCAGGAGGATCATTTGCAGAAGTCTGAAACGACGACAAGGAGCCCAAAGGGTCTCTCACCCTTCGGGAAAGTTCATTTTGAAAAGTCCAAAGGAATTCCTTCAGACAAATTGTCCTAAGGAATTCCTTCGAGAGATTTGCCCAAGACAAATAGGAGCTCGCAGAATAAAGAAGACTTCTAGATGTAGAAGCCCAAAGACTTCAAGATGGACAAGCCTGAATTAAGTAAGCTTAGAGAACCTGAATTACTCTGCATAGAGTAAATTGGGTTTCTCCAAGTACTTTACTTAAAAAACTTTATAAGTAAAGGATCTGGGAAAGTCTGAAGTTGGAGAGACCAAAGAACCCGAATTAATCTGCACAGAGTAAATCGGGATTCTTCAAGTGCTTGACTTAAGCTTGGTCCAGCAATGTGAGAATCATGATGCAATGAATGAAAGGTTGCCACATGGTGTAAACTGGAGCAAAAAGGGCCAATCAGTAAAGGACAAGTGGCACAAGGATGACCAATGAGCATGAGAGAGTCCAAGTGACTGGTAGCTAGAAATTTATGAAGGCTCTCGTCTTTCAATATGGTTTGCTCTCGACAAACAACTGTTCAAACGCAGAAACAACATGGGTCAGTTTGAACTCTCAGGCATGGAGACCCGCATCCTTCTTCAGACAAGACACGCAAAAGTGAAAGACGCCATGCTGTTTAAATGCAAAAATAAATGCAGTCATGCCAAAAAGAGACATCTAGCTACCCGCAATGTGACTTCTCTCAGCTCCATCAAAAGAGACTTGAATGCGGGAGTGGCTCAAGAAGGTGGTTCAACGATCCTGAGCAGCGGATTTAGCGACCAAGGGAGGATGACGACAGGGATCCCAGTCATCAACTTCTTCCCTCTTCCCATCTTCTCTTCCCCTTTTTCTGTTATAAATAAGGCCTTGGAGCCAAGAAATTATTCCCGGATTGGCGATATAATTACTCTACAAAAATCGCTTTGTAAAAGACTCTTTGTTTCTGGTTAAAGACAAGTATGCACATTTGGTTTTGTTTGCAGAATGTATGATTGTTGCTCATCATCTACGATTTTTTCCAAGCACCTTGCTTTTGATTCTTTTGGCTTTTGTGCAGGATTGCGTGAAGTGTCTGTGCGTTGAGCTCCCTTTGAAGTGTTACCAACTTATAGTGTCTCCCGTAGACCTATTCTTGTTATCCTTCAAAACGCAAAGCTCTCCTCTGACCTCCATGCAAAAGTTCGATGCCTATGACCTTGAGATAGAACCAGAATAGCCTATGCCCTATATGGTTTCTTTAGTAGTCGACTCCTTTCCATATTCAATGGATCATTCTCTTTTGGTGCATCACCTCCCTTAGCTTAGACTCTTTTCCAAGTTATCCTCCTATCCCTTTTCCTTAACCATAGTAGATTTTAGTGTGGGAATCAAGAGCTAAAGTGAAACACCTAAGGAACTAGCCTCATTAAAAAGCCTAGAGGTTCAACCCCACTACAAGATACCCACAGCCTGAGGTTTTTTCATGCTTGTAGCTAAAAGTGAGAGCCTGGAAAACTCTCACAAGGGTGCAATTCCAAGCTATAACAGGAGTGTCAGAGCAGTTGAGCTTGCAATTGTTTGGATAAAGCAATTTTTATGTGATGTCCCCATTTCCGGTTTACAAGTAAACAGGTATTGAAGACTTTTAGTCTACTTTTCCTCATAGACTAGGGGATAACTTTTGGAGCTTTTATTTTATTAATTGATTAAGATTGCCTGAATAATGATTTTGATCATTTGACTATATAAGGTAATTTTAATTAGTTAATAGAATATTAAAAAAAAATAGTTTTTACGACTAAAGCATTTTAGAAAAGTGGTTTTAACCACTATTGCACTTGAGAGTTTGAATAATAATTGGAGAAGGTATTTTAATTAATTGTTTGCCCAAAAGTGATTTAATCACTCTTGCAAATTGGGTAAATTAATTATTTATTTATTAAATTATTATGTTAGAGTAATTTTAATTACTAATTCTATTTTGGCAATTAATTTAATATTATAAGTGGGAAAGAGATGAAATGTCGGCTTGGAGGAAAAATAAAAGAAAAGATATTTTGAAAAGTGAGTAAGTGATTTTAAAAAGATATTTTGCCTCCAAAAGTGGTTCGCCCCACTTTGAAGACTATATATAGACATGAGGGACTCTATTTTGGATATGCTAATTTGATATATTAAATCTTTATTTTTGATGAAGGATTGAGATGTGAATGCCCAAGGTTGTTGCTAATAGAAGAGTGATTTCACCTGAAAATCACATTGAAAACATTATGTTTTTTTGTAGGTTGCTGATTTGAAGAAATATTTCTAATTTTTTTGCATTTTAGATCTATTTTTGAAGGCAAGTGAGCAAAGACATCAGATTTGAAGTGAGTGATCAGATTGAAGACATTTGTGAGGGCTCTAGGGTGGAGCGAACCCCTCTAGGAGTGTGACATCACACTCCCTACGGGTGATGTCATCTTTGGGACTATAATTTTCACTTTTTGTGGACATTTTGTGCTTAAAAAATTCAGCAATAAAGATCATTGGATTCCTCCTATTTTTGTAGTCATTTTGGTCTATCATTTGTGTTGATTGGCTGAGTATTTTTGGAGCAATTAATTTTATAAGTTTCTGTTGTATGTTGCCTATAAAAAATCCAGAATTGATGATGTGGAAAAACTAATTGGAGAATCTGATCTGAATGTTCATTTAACACTTGCAACTAAATTTCATAATTTTTGGAGTTTAAGGGTAGAAAAAACACTTTTTTTCAAATCACTGATCTAGGGCAACGATCTAGTCTTTCTGGCAATTTATTCATATTTTGGCATTTTATTATTGTGAGTTTTCCATTTGAAGATAAATGGGATTTGTGGATTTTCTATACTTCTTTGGGCCTATAAGGGGACATTACAGTGGTATCAGAGCATCGATCTGGTGCACCTGTGAGATCTTATGTGTGCAAATTCAGATGCAAGCAGATAAAAAAATTGTGTTATCAGAGAAGAGGAAAAACCATGGGTGATCAAGGGTTTACTTCAGAACAAGTAAAGTTTTTGCAGGATTTGATCAAGGAGAGCCAAAGTGATCTTCAACATATCTTGAGTATGCAACTTGTAGCTATGTTGAAGACTACACTAGATCCAAGCAAGAGCCATCACCTCAAAGGAGAAGGAAGCTCAAATAACGGTGAGAGGGTTTCTATCAACCCCCCTCACAAGTTCTTCAAGAGAATATTTCTGCAGAAAGAACCAATTGTTGAGGATGAGCCACCAATGTGTAATCCACTTGATACACGTCAAAGTATGCAGCCCTAAGCTATGCTACTCAAGAACTTTTGACTTTCTGTGATTATTGTGAGATGAAGGATGAGTCAAAATCAAGAGGACCGAGCATGCAAGCCTGTAGAGACTTACAATAAAGGTTGTGTAAGGTTTCTCTTCTTGTTTTTGATGGTACTGATAATCTTCCAGTGAGATCATGGTTGCAAAAATTTTAGACCTATTTTTCATGCAACTCCATGTTTGAGGATGAAGCTCTCAAGTTTAGCACACTTCACTTGGAGGGTATTGCTCATGAGTGGTGGTTTCATGGCATGATCACACAAGGCAATGGATCTATTACTACCTTGAAAGAATTCAGCAAGAGGGTAATGGAGAGATTTGATAGAAGAGATCCAAAGATCCACTTCCATGAGTTGGCACATCTCAAACAAAATCATGATGTTGAGAGGTATGTTGCTGATTTTCAAAAGATTTCAGACATGGTTCCAGATGTAAGTGAAAGGAGGTTGGTTGTTCTCTTTACTGAGGGTTTGATTGAGCCTTTGAGAGGTTTGGTAAAAGCTTTTATCCCTCTTTCTTTGTAAAATGCAATTACTAAAGCTTTGGATCTAGAGTGTTCAGCTTACAGGGGCAATATGTGCTCAAAAGAATAGTAAGGGGTAGCCACTCATTCACTGCCAAAAGTGGGAAATATTGGGCAGCCAAGGTCTGATTTTAGTGGGCAGCCAAAAACACCAAGTGGGCAGCCTAGGGTAACACCTAATGAGCCACCAAAGAAGTCTTTTCAGTCTTATGTTCCACCACATAAAGCGCTGCCTTATAGAAGCAACATGAAAGATTCAAGACAAGAGTTAAGGAGAGGTTTGTACTACACTTGTAAAGATCCATGGACTAGAGACCATCATTGCATGGGCAAATGACAAGTCCATTACATTGAGGTAATTGATGATGATTCAGATTTTGATGTTGATACTAATGTTGAGCAAAATGAAAATGTGGTTGATGAACATGTGCATGAGGATGACAATGAAGACATGGGCAACACTCTTGCTACTCTTTCTAGAGCACCAAAGTACCATCCTTTCCGGGTAGGAGGAACATTGAAGAAGTACAAGGTAACCATCTTGATTGATAGTGGGGCTACTCACAAATTTATTGACAAGAATTTGGTGGCTAAGCTTGATTTGATTGGAGAAGATTTCAAGGGGTTCAAAGTAACAATAGCGGATGGGTTTTCTCTTCCATGCACTAAAAGAATCACCAAGCTCACCATTTCCTTAGGAGAGTATGAGGTATGTGATGATTTTTATGTAATTGACATTGGGGATATGGATCTTGTATTTGGGGTCCAATGGTTGCATTCATTGGGAGAATTTACCCTCAACTATCAAAGCTTGATGCTCAAATTCAAGGTGGGTAACAAGGAGGTAACTCTTCAAGGTATGCTCAATGGATCACCTCAAGTTAATTCTATGTTCAATAAAGCTTTACAAGAGGATGTAGAAATCTATTCTACATCATTTATAGCAGCAGATTGGAGAGTTAATTATCTTGGAATTTGCTAAAAATCAGTTCACTAATGACTTGCTTGAAGGGGTAATTGTTGATGATAAGTACAGAATTTTGGATGTATTTATACTCTACAAAGAACCGGAATATAGGGTAAAACACATGATTTTAAGGGCTGCCCATGACTCTCCATTGGTTGGTCATCAAGGGTATTTCAAGACGTACAAGCTTGTAAGGGAGAGGTTCTATTGGAAGGGTTTAAAGGAAGAGGTTCTCAAGTACATCTGAGAGTGTTTGGTATGTCAAAAAAATAAAAGTGAGCATGAATTTCCAGCAGGACTATTGTAGCCCCTTCCTATTCCTTCACAAAAATGGGAAAGCATCTCCATGGATTTTATTACTAGATTGCCTATGGTGCAAGATAAGAATTGTTTATATGTTGTGGTGATAGACTCACAAAATATGCTCATTTTTATCCACTTCCAGCCAGCACAATGCTCCTGTGATTGTTGATGTGTTTTTAAAGAAGTGTTTAAATTGCATGGGCTGCCCAAAAACATTGTAAGTGATAGGGACAACAAGTTTATGTGTATTTTTTTGGCAAAAACTCTTTCATTTGATAGGTATTGAGCTCACACTAAGTACTAATTGTTATCCACAAACCGATGGACAAATTGAAATTGTAAGTGGGTGGAAGGGTACTTAAGGAACTATGTTTCAGGGCAGCAATCAACATGGATAAAATGGTTACATATGGTTGAACATTGTTACAACACAACCTACCACATGTATATACGTATGACTCCCTTCAAAACACTTTATGGTTATGATGCAATTTCCTTCATGGATTTGATTATGACAAATACTAGAGTACTGGGGGCTAAAGATTTATTTCAACAATGCTATGACATCATGAAAGCATTAAAAGAGAGCCTACAACATGCACAAAATCAACAGAAATTATATGCGAATCAGCATAGAGTCGAGAGGTCATTTGAAGTAGGTGATTGGGTCTTTTTAAGGTTGCAGCCCTATAGATAATCTTCTCTCAAACAAAGTGGTTCTGAAAAGTTAAAACCACATTTTTATGGGCTTAACAAGGTAAAAAAACAAAGTGGGTGAGGTGGCCAATGAGTTAGAGCTTTCGAAAAATGGTAAGATTCACAATGTATTTCATGTTTCTTGCATTAAGAAGGCTCTTGGACAACATACTACTACTTCTTTAGATTTGCCCCCTTTGGATGAAGAAGGTAAACTAATCTTGATTCCGGAATCCATCATTGAGGGACATGAAAGGAAGCTAAGGCACTGTAGCATAAAAGAATATTTGGTAAAGTAGAAAGAATTGCCACTTGAGGACGCCACATGGGAGAGTGAGGCAATTTTGGAGCATCCGGATTTGCAATTGCTTGAGGACAAGCAAATTTGGGAAGGGAGGACTGTAATGTCCCCATTTCTAGTTCACAAGTAAACAGTTATTGAAGACCTTTAGTCTACTTTTTCTTATAGACTAAGGGATAATGTTTGGGAATTTTATTTTATTAATTGATTAAGATTCCTTGAATATAGATTTTGATCATTTGACGATATGAGACAATTTTAGTTAGGTAATAGAATATTATTAAAAAATGGTTTTTACCATTAAAACATTTTATAAAAATGGTTTTAACCACTATTGCACTCGAGAATTTGAATAATAATTGGAGAAGGTATTTTAATTAATTGTTCGTCCAAAAGTGATTTAATCACTCTTACAAACTGGGTAAATTAATTAATTATTTATTAAATTATTGCCTTAAGAGTAATTTTAATTACTAATTTTATTTTGACAATTATTTTAATATTATAAGTGGAAAAAATAGTAAATGTCGACTTGGAGGGAAAATAAAAGAAGAAAAATATTTTGAAAAGTGGTCAAGTGATTTTAAAAAGATATTTTGCCTCCAAAAGTGGTTCACCCCACTTTGAAGATTATATATGGACATGAGGGCTTGTATTTTGGATATGCTAATTTGATATATTGAATCTTTATTTTTTAAAAAAGATTGGGATGTGAATGCCCAAGGTTGCTATTGCTAATTGAAGAGTGATTTCACCCATAAATCACATTGAAGACATTCTGCTTTTTTGTAGGTTGCTGATTTGAAGAAGTATTTCTAATTTTTTTGCATTTTAAGTCTATTTTTGAAGGCAAGTGAGTAGACATCAGATCTGAAACGAGTGATTAGATTGAAGACATTTGTGAGGGCTTTAGGGTGGAGCGAACCCCTTTAGGAGTGTGACATCACACTCCTTAAGGGTGACATCACCTTTGGAACTGTAATTTCCACTTTTTGTGGACATTTTGTGCTCAGAAAATTCAGCAATAAAGATCATTGGATTCCTCCTATTTTTGTAGTCGTTTTGGTATATCATTGTGTTGATTGGCTGAGTATTTTTGGAGCAATTAATTTTATAATTTTATGTTGTATTTCACCTATAAAAATTTCAAAATTGATGATGTGGCAAAACTAATTGGAGAATCTGATTTGAATATTCATTTAGCACATTCAAACTAAATTTCATAATTTTTGGAGTTGTTTAAGGGCATAAAAAATATTTTTTCCAACTCACTGATCTAGGGCAACGATCTAGTCATTTTGGCAATTTATTTAGATTTTAGCATTTTAATATTGTGACTTTTCCATTTGAAGATAAGTGGGATGTGTGAATTTTCTGTACTTTCTTCTTTGGCCCTATAAGAGGACATTACATTTTAAGGCAGACTGTCATGACCCCTTTTTCAAATAAAGCAAAAAATAATAAAGTTAATATTTTAAGTTGTATAAGTGACTTACTTTTTATTTTATTAAAAAAATGACAACTTAATATTACTTTATTTTTATTAGAAATAAAGAAAAGGATGAGAAAAGGGAAAAATAAAAATAAAAGGGGAAAACCTAAAAGTGAAACCCTAACCTGTCATGTCCCCTTTTCAGTTGACATCTCTCAGAGCTGATGATTAGCCTATTATGCGACCCTCGTAGGCTGATAGGATGGATAGATGGTCATGGAGCTTGGCTTGGCTTCGACTATCAGAATTTTTCCAGTTGGCTTTCGTTTGGGCTCTTTCGGACACCATTTGCCTGAGTTCCTATTTTTTAGGGATATTTGACACTCAGCGGAGCACAACTGTTATGGTCTGGTCATGTGCGGATTCACTCCCTTGTTCACCAGCTTCAGACGATTCGAGAATCGGATACTTTTTGAGGGAGATATTAATATTTAATTGATTTAATTAAATATTAATTATTTGGTGTAATTTAATGACTTATGCGTTTTGACCCAAGGGGGCGCTCATTATGAAGGGGGCCGTTTTAATTATATTTTATAATTAAAATTGTCTTTAGACTATGGAAAAATTAAAAGAGAAGAAAACCCAAATTTTTAATTATGAAACTCGAATTAGGGAAAGCGCACCTTTTAGAGGATATAAGGGTTTCTAATTGGAAATTGGGCCATTATTCATGTTGAAGACAAAATTTTTTGCTAAGTATTTTTTGAGAAGATTGAGCCAAGGGTTTCCAGTATTCTATTTGCATTGGAGAATGTGCAATCTTCAGTGTGTGCAATTCAGAGGTTGTGAGATATCAGCTAATCTATTGCCAGAGAGAGAGAGATAACTTTATTCAGAGGTTATCATAGAGCTTCACAGAGATTTATTTCATCAGGGTTTTGATCTGCAAACCGTCCAGCGGGAGATTTACAATATAGGTGCTCATCTTATTAATATCTGGCGTCACATCAGCAGGCCGTACTGTTTTTACAGCTACTGTACAAAATTCATACGGCGTTGTGCCAGGCCGTACAGTACCAGAAGGGGCGTGTTTTTTCTCTTTTAGGGCAAAGCGCCTCATTTTTGACCAGTTTGCCAATACCCAGCCGAAGCGCAAATTGGAGAAGTGCGTAGTTAGTAGAAGCGCGTAGCAGTCGCAGCCAGCAGGGAGCGCAGAGACCGACATCGGCCGACTCAATACCGACATCGGCAGAGTATACCGACATCTAGAGACCAACATCGACGGCGCAAAGACCAACATCGGCTGACTCACATACCGACATCGGCAGAGTAAACCAACATCGACAGTATTATCCGACCGATCGCGGTAGTATAACCGATGTCGGCGACTGTGTTTTTGAAACAGCAACGAGAGAAAAGCTTATTTATTGCTGTCGTACCAGATCTAGGGTTTATTTTTCAGATTTCGAAAAAATCAGGTATCGAACAATATTTTATATTATTTTTATATGCATGATAGAGGAACTATATTGTAATCATTTGGGAAGAATAATAAGAATATAGTTTGGCCAGGAAAAGGGTTTACTGCTTCAGTATTTATTTATTTGAATTTATATGAATTTATCTTGCAAATTCGCATTCTTCTTTATTTCATGCAAAAACACCAAAAAAAATCAAAATACACAAAAACAGTCAAAAAAACATTCAGTTTCAGAAATCAGGGAAACAAGGGTTTCTACATAACCCCCTAAAGTGACAATTGAGTCTATATATTGGGAGTTCTCTCTTATTTGTATCCATTCAAATTTATGATCAATAAAATTTTGATCAATTTGTTGAGCTTCATAGTTCTTTAGGTTTTTCAACATAAGGATGAAAACTCTTATTGGTTGAAGATAGTTGTGGGGATGAAAACCTCTTTTCTTAATTCAGGATCTGAGGACGAAAACCCTCCTATCCTTTGAGGTGATTCCATACAAGGATCACAATTGTGCACACAAATCAAGGTATTTTCAATTTTCAGTTGGCTGCAAGGTACCATCAATTTCCAAAATTTTTGTGGGTCTATTGAATCAGCAAATCAGGGCTTTCGGTTATACAAAGGGCTGTCGTGCTCTAGAAGAGGCTGCCATACCTTTTGGAGACTGTTGCACCTCAAATTGCAGTGATTGGCAGTTGCTGCACAGGCTTTGGTGAGGGGTTACAGTGGTATCCACTTTGTTGGATGCTGATCTTTCCATTCCAACGATTGCATGTTGCTATAATTCATTCGTAGTCGGCCAATCTTTCCATTCCAAAGATTGCATGTTGCTATAACTCATTCGCAGCCAACTGTGTCTTCATTTATAGCTGTCACAACATTGAAATCAGTTAAGCTGTGCCATCCAATACTGCTCTTGTAAGTGTTATGCTGTTGGATATTGATAATAAACTAGGGTTTCATATCAAATAAGAGGATTTTTTGCTATTGATGAGTAGTTTGTGTAAACATCCGTATTTTCCACTCAATACAATAAAGATTTCATTGAAATTTTCAATTGGGTCTTCAATACTTGTGTTGCATATGTTGTTTAGTATTTTGCTGAAGTTCCAATCTTGAAAAGGAATCACAGTAAATTCTAGAATTTAGAAAATGCTCCAAAAGGGACATTACATTGATACCAATGTTAGCAAATATGAATGTTGAAAGAATGAAGAGAAAATTGGAAGGCACACATTGAAGTGCATGTGCATCCTTCTTTTATTGTGCAAAAAGGAAGTTACAACAGCTAGGAAGGTTGATAACCAACCATTAACTAACCATTAGTTAATAACTAACTAACAACTAAATAATAACTTTAATAGGTTCATCTTGGTTTGTGCAATGAAATGTGGTGGATCGCCATAGATAGGTGATGTGGGTGTACCCATAGATTACAGGTACAAGGGGTGTGTAGGTAAGGAGATGCCCCTACACAATGACCATTGGTAACTAATTAGGTTCATTACATACCCTCGTGTTGGAAAGACTTGCACTTGTAGAAGACAGCTGATATCACTATGATGAGCATTGACATTAATAACACGCCTAATCAAGATTGATCCTATAGAAATCAAATTTCAGAAGTACAGAGTGTGTTTATGTGCTGAAACTTAAATGTTTGAGACTTGAGAATTGTTCACTTGGAGACCATGAGTATCTCTTGCAATTTAGATTTTTAAAGCCTTTAGAACTTTCTTGTTAGGATGGAATACTCTCATAGTAATGAGGATGTTGATGAGGTTAGAATTTCGGTTTCAATGAGTCCTGCTTGCCAATATCTTTAGTTTTTTCAGTGCTACCAATATTGTTGCATTTTGCAAAGTATCCTTTTTTTATGTTACAATACAATGATCATTTGTAGTTGGCTTAAAAGTACATCAAAAATTACTAACTTTGTTTTCGTTTGAATTTCCCTTTCAGTGTAGGCTTCAACATCAATTTGAATGTCAACCTTCGATAAAAGTTTGTTTTTTTTACTTTTTTTGTTAGCGTTGAAATTTGTTGCTTATATTATATTTCCATTATTGAAAAATTCAAATTCCTTTTGTCGTAATGCCTTTTGTTCTGTTTTCAGACCCTTAACATCAATAAGAACTTGGTTATGGTTATGCAACTGTTGAATCTCTAAAATTTTTACATTTGCCAATGCAAAATTCCTCCTCCTCCTAAGGTAATTTCCTTCAAGGTTATATTCATTTCGGTCTTCAATATTTTATTCATTTGGATCTATAAGTAGTTCAAAATTTCCACCAAAAATTGATGTGTATGCATTAGGTAAATACATTACTGTTTCTTTTTTTTCTTTTTCTTTTTACAATTTCAATACCTAGAGTATAAGTTATGTTTTTTCTAAAGATAATGAGGATTAAGGCCTAGACCCCCCGAAAAAAATATAGTGAAAATGCTGGTCACCGATAGTATATACTCATTGGGACTTTAGATTACTGAAGCATAATATCATGCATGGATATGACAGGAGCATCATCTTCTGGTTGTGCATGATGACAGCATAGAGCATCCATATTGTTGACATCGAGGTTTTTTCTATCCTTAGGATATTGAAGAAGTCACCCTATCTATTTATCCTCAATGGTCCTAAAGCATTACAAATGTAGATTATGCTCATGCCCAATGTTCAATGTAGAAGAGGAAAGCAACTGGAGTGCAATATCCTTTTTATACTGCCATTAGCTTCATTCTTCATCTATATTTTCTTGCCTTTGACTGCAATAGAAGGTATACTAGTCTACAAGATTTTCAAATCTGTAAGGCCATCTTTATGGAGAACTTCACCACATACCTAGAGTATAAGTTAATTTCACATACCATTTTCTTTTTTCTTTTCTAATGTTACCTAGTCTTCACTCCAATTTTTCAATAATCTTGAATATAACCTAGCTTGATATAATGGTCCCTTATAAAACTCTATATTATTTTTCAATGACTTTCACTTTTATGGTGTATTTAACACTAGATTTTGGAAATCTTGCCTATGACATCCCTGGTGTAGTGTTTCATAATGTAATCATTGGTAATGTGATAAATCAATTTGGCTTTACCAAACATTCAATCTGTGCCGTCTCCCTTGTTCAGTTGACACATCAAGGGTAATGCGTGCGATGCAAGTGATCCGTCCTTGCTCCATAAATCATCCTACTGATTTGCTTGTTGTTAGTTACTTCACTTGTCCGGTCCAAAGACATCTATGTGATCTTACTCTTTTGTATTCTGCTTCTTGTCCTTTTTCTCCCTTTCTCTGTCCTTGATAAGCCTATGTTCTTCAAACTCATCATCTGTTTGGGATAGAAGGCATGCTGATTTTAATCCAATGAGACAAAAAAATGTTGCCTCATGACGCTTCTCCCTCACTTTTGATGACACAACAGGACCAGAGAAGTGTTTATGATGAGATGGGAGTGAGTGATATGGGTTTTCATTTCTATTGATGGTTACTAACTACAGTGATGATATCATTCACACTATACAAAAGGAGAATGTGGACCATTACCATTGTGTAAATCATCAACTTCATTGTGGTTGATATACTAGAATGGTTTGGTGATGTTTCTCTTGCACTCGTGCGGACTAGTGTTTTGGTAATGTGGACCAAACCCTTAATGAAATGTGCTCCTTGATCAAAAGAATTGGGGACCACTTCCTTAGTCTGCAAGTGTAGGGGTTGACGTTACTGAATAGGGAGGAACACATGCAATAGCATAACTCAATCAGAGGCAAAGTATGCAAGCTTCCTCTATATTTAACAGTTTAATTAATTCAAAAACGATGCATATGCATTCGTTGAGCAAGTGCTCAACAGTCGATTTTTGCTAGTGGTGAATGCTGGGAATTGTAACGGTGTTTTGGTTATTGTTTGGGTAACAGTTTATTCTAATGATGGTGTTGGTTGGCTCAATAGATGAGGTCTTCTCCTTCGCTTCTTGCCCTTGTGCGTTTCATGCCACTCTGAAGTTTTGGTCTATGCATTGTAATATTTTTGTTGTATAACCTTTATGGTTACTTGTATATTCTCGTTCATTCAAGTTCTGAATTTGTCTCATGGTTTTCCTCCTATTATACATGCCTTTTGTTTATGGCAATCTTTTACAACTTATTTGTTAATATGACTTTGTTTTAGGATTTTAGTGACGGAGTTGTGTTCATCACAGTGTTGGTTTCTATTCTTTTACTTTAACCTTCCTGGACTAGTCTTTATTACATCTAATATAATTTTATCTTTTGGTAAAAAATAACTTTGCCCCAACTTCACTTTATAAAAATACAGTCTCAAAGTCACTTAAATTCTATTATAAAACCTCAATTTTTTATCTTTTCTTTTTTAATAAAGGTAAATGTGGATTTTTAAAAGGGCCCAAACACTTATACATAAATATTAGTGGATGTGACAATGAAAACCAATAAAACAAAGAAAGGACAGGGCTACAACAAAGCCCAAACAAAGGACAACTGGAAACCATCCAACTAAAACATAAATCCTTCTAAAAAGGCGCAAACAACAGGAAACCATCCAGCTAAAAATAAACCTTCTAAAAAGGAACAAACAACAAGAAACTATCCTGAAAGTATCTTGAGTTTGCTTTTCCTATTGGTATGGAGCTCCTCACCATCCAGATATGCAAGATTAGAAAAAGCATTTTTGCACTTCAAACTTCTAAGATAGTATCTTGGAGTTTCAATGAACCCTGATTGTACATCAGCTGAGCATTCGTTTATAAAAACTTAATTTTGGGTCCACTTTTTATATTCATTTAAAATTTAAACATTTGCTTATTAGATCAGACCTCTTAACTTTTTTACATTAGTTATTTATTAGTTTATTTTACACCAGTTGTTAAGTAATACTGATTTAGTTTATAAAGCAAAAATCCATGAGAACCTTCTGTTATCACTCTAGAATGCACCCTATTTGAAGATGTGTAAAACACACCCTCCCTCTAGCTGATACAATTGGAACTTCTCAGAGTGTGGGTGACTCTGTGATGAAAAGAACCTCCAGAGAGGGCTGGTTCCCTTAAGATTTATCAATTAAATATGAACTATTTTTTTTTGGATGAAAAGGGAGAAAGAAACTAAAATGGGAAATTCTATCTAATGGGATGATGCACTTGAATGGTTGGTATTCTTTGAAAGCTATTGAAATTAAGGCACACATATAAATCAATAGGAAGTCTTTAAATTGCCTCTAAACATTAGTATTTCAGATGAAGGATCGAGAGGATTTTGGATTGCAAAATTCTATTCATATCTCTTCAAATGACCTGTAGAGGGTGAGATTTTCATAGTAGGTGTGAAAAGGACCTGCAAAAAAAGTTATAGATCTCACTTATATGCTAGTACAAAATTAAAAATACACTCTATTCTGATCCAGAAAAAACATATGCAAAAAATCTTTATTTGATAAATGGTGTCAATTACAATTTCTTCCCTGCCTTCCGAAATTTATCAAAAATGGCTTCAAAAAATCAATATATAAGTCTAAAACCTTAACTAAAATCAGTCACGTGAAAAATAGAAGGATTAGTTTTCTTTGAGTTAAAATAAGACTAAAATCCTTTTACAAAATTAAATAAAGGCTTTAAAATCTTTCAATTCTTTAAATTTGCATGTTTTCATTTTTGGCATAGAATTGAGAAGTGGTGGGCCCATGTTGACTTGTCAACCTTCATTGCATGAAAATCATGCCATAAATTAGAAGATAACTCTATCTTGAAAATGATTTTAAGTTCTTGAAAGTCTTTATCTTGCATAAAAAGCATGGAAGATGCATGAAACTTGTCAAACTAGTCAACCGAAGAGATTTGACCCTTAAGGACTAGTTAACTCAACTTGCATGAATTGAAACTTGTGGATTGACTTAAGAATGATATATATACTTAACAAACATATATTCCACGTGATAACTCCAAAATTAATTCATTTTATAGATTTTCAACGCCATTCTTTACTTGCTTGATTGACCAATTAGGCCTATTAGGCCAATTAGGTATAACAGCCTATCTTCTTGCATTTGAACTCCATTAAACCTGTAATAATAAGCCATGAAACTTGAAAAAACAACAAATTTCATCTGAAAAATAATTTTTTATCACCAAAATATTTGATTTTGATGAGAAAACACTCGCCATTCAGTCAACAGGGTTGACTAGGCCTATTTTGCTCCATTTTCCTATACACTGGCCATTTTGATTGAGCTGATTGAGACACTTCTGAGATAATTTCTGAGGAAAATAAAATTTTAAGATGAAGAACAAGTCTTAGGCTTTGAGATCCATTGATTATATTTAATTGAAGTGTCTTGTACTTCATTTTACATGTTTTTTTCCACAAAACATGATTTATGCCCTCATTCATACTTCTCCATGCATAAAATTGACATTTTTGAAATCTTCTCTGAGTGTACTTGACACTTTAAAAGGTTTCATATTGATCCAAAATGATTTTATTGCAATAAAATCAACTTTTTGCAAAACTGGTTTTTTGAAAGTTTAGACGGGCTTTGAAGCTGAATTTTCACTGTGGAATGCACCCATGTTTGAAGATGTGTCAAATACACCCTCCCTCTAGCTGATACAATTGGAACTTCTCAGAGTGGGTGAGTCTGTGATGAGAAGAACCTCCAAAGAGGGTTGGTTCCCTTAAGATTTATTAATTAAATCTGAACTACTATTTTTTTTGGATAAAAATGGAGAAAGAAACTGAAATGGGAAATCCTATCTAATGGGGTGACACACCTGAATGATTGGTATTATTTGAAAACTATTGATATTAAGGAACACATAAATCAATAGGAAGTCTTTAAATTGCCCCTAAACATTAGTATTTCAGATGAAGGATTGAGAGGATTTTGGATTGCAAAATTCTATTCCTATCTCTTCAAATGACCTGTAAAGGGTGAGAGTAGGTGTGAAAAAGACCTAAAAAAAGGGAATATAGATCTCACTTATATATTGGTATACAATCAAAAATAGATTTTATTCTGATTCAAAAAAAACATGCAAAAAATCTTCTTTATTTGATAAATGGTGTCAATTACAATTTCTTCTCTGCCTTTCGAAATTTATAAAAAATGGCTTCAAAAAGTCAATATATAAGTCTAAAACCTTAACTAAAGCCAAAGTCACGTGAAAAATAGAAGGATTAGTCTTCTTTGAGTTAAAATAAGACAAATCTTTTTACAAAATTAAATAAAGGCTTTAAAATCTTTCAATTCTTCAAAATTTGCATGTTCTTCATTTTTGGCATAGAATCGAGAAGTGGTGGGCCCATGTTGACATATCAACCTTGCATAAAAATCACGTCATAAATTAGAAGATAACTCTATATTGAAAGTGAGTTTAAGTTCTTGAAAGTCTTTATCTTGCATGAAAAGTATGGGAGATGCATGAAACTAGTTAAACTAGTCAACCGAAGAGATTTGATCTTTAAGGACTAGTTAACTCAACTTGAGTTCAACTTGCATGAATTGAAACTTTTGGATTGATTTGAGAATGTTATATCCACTTAACAAACATATATTCCACCTGGTAACTCCAAAATTAATTCATTTTATAGATTTTTAACGCCATTCTTTACTTGCTTGATTGACCAATTAGGCCTTTTATGCCAATTAGGCCTAATAGCCTATCTTCTTGCATTTGGACTCCATTAAACCTGAAATAATAATCCATGAAGCCTGAAAAAACAACAAATTTCGCTTGAAAAATATTTCTTCATCACCAAAATATTTGATTTTGATGAGAAAACACTCGCCATTCAGTCAACAGGATTGACTAGGCCTATTTTGCTCCATTTTTTTGCAGACTGGCCATTTTGATTGAGCTGGTTGGGACACTTTTAAGATGATTTCTGAGGAAAATAAAATTTTAGGATGAAGAACAAGTCTTAGACTTTGAGATCCATTGATTATATTTCATTGAAGTGTCTTGTACTTCATTTTACATGTTTTTTTCACAAAAAACATGATTTATGCCCTCATCCATACATCTCTGTGCATAAAATTGACATTTTTGGAATCCTCTCTGAGTGTACTTGACATTTTAAAAAGTTTCATGTTGATCCAAGATGATTTTATTGCAATAAAATCAATTTTTTGCAAAATTAGTTTTTTGAAGGTTTAGACGGGCTTTGAAGCTGAATTTTCAAAATGATGGTTCATGAAGTAGACCTCCAAATTCCAAATTTTTTTCATTTATGTGTATAAAACTAACCCCTCCAACATCCTTGATAATATTGGGTTCCCATTCAAAATATATAAAAAGTTATCACATGAAAAAATTTGCCTGTGAGATTTTGACTGCATTCTGAGCTGCCTACACTCTTAATGATTGTTCATAAATCAAAACCACTAAAATGGTCTCAATTTTTCATGAATTCCAATTATACATGATTACTCAAAACATACTAAGAGCGTTCATCCAAACTTCACATGTGGTGAAAGATATGAGTATCTGAACAGGAGGCTAGGAAGAGTGTCTAAAATTGCAAAAAATGAAAAATTCACCAAAATAAAAATAAATCTTCTCATGCTTCCCAATACTTGAAAACATCATCATGGTGTCTATACCATGCTATCAAAACACTCTGAAAACACATTTTGCTTGAAAAATAAAAAAAACCCTTTTTGGCTTTTATACCTGTTTGTTTGCAAAAGCCTATATGAGCATGGTCTGCTTAAAATTTAGAGTTTTGACACTCTTTAAAGGTCTGATTATGATGTAAAAACATCATCTTATGCTTGTCAAACTTTTCCCTAGATTTAGAAACCTCTGTAGCACTGCAGAACAATGCCTAGTCCAATAGTGATCTCCAATGGACATGTTAAGGACTATTACAAAACAGCAGGTATTTCCACTCATCCAATGGCCATAAAATTTTTTCATAAGTTTCCTCAAGTCATGATAACCTTGTGTACAAAATTTGAGGTCCTGAAACCACCTGTAGCTCCCAAAAAGTTCAACTTTCTCTCAAAATTGACCCCTGTGCATGGATTGTTTGCATATTGAACTTGACAATGCTATTTTGAAATGATAATGATCCATTTATAATTCATTTTTGATGTTTTTAACCAAAATTAATGCTTTTAGGCCACAATTGATTGATTTGATTTGCTGCAAAGAGATATTAGCGAGATTTAGGAAAGTTTCGAATGATAGGGGTAGTCATTTGGCCTTGACAGGTCAAATTACTAACAATTTTGGTGACTTTCAGGGGTTGACCAGCCTTCTGGTAAAAGAACTCAGAAACACTGGCTAAAATTGACTTAGATAAACACTGATTTTTTGAAGATCTTTTGTAGACAAAGACACAACAAGACAACTGACACAAACAACAACAAACACATGCATGTATGCACTTAGAGGAATGGACAACAACTTGGAAAGGGAAAAACAACACTGAAAGCATGTGCGGATATGCACTTAAAGAAATGAAACACAAGGAGTCTATTATATACAAACTAACCTCCAACTTGTTGGTCCACCTGGATCAAAAGGAAAATTTGACAATTCACTTTTGTGATAAGATGGATAATGATGTACTACATGTTCCCTTGCAAGCTTGGTGGTTGAGAAATCAAGTATCTTCTTTGCTAACTCTTTTGGATTGCTCATATGTGGAATAGTAGGAGAAAAGTAATCTCCAATGTAAACATCCCCATTTGGTGGCTCTTCTACTTTGTCAAGCTTCATTTTTTCACAATCTGGTTGACTAATCTGAACACAAAATATACTTGTAATACCTTTTGGAAGCATAGCCATGTCTGTAGGCTCATCAAAAGATAGTAGCCCATTTTGAAGATCTGAAACAAGTTCATGTCAACAATGAACTCTTGAGGTGGCAGAATTGAAGGGCTGCTCACTCCTTTCTCTTTGATTTGCTTGACAAGGCTGCTCTCTTTGGCTGAAATTAGACCATAGTCCCCCTGGAGAAGAGTATATCCTGCTCCCAAAACTTCAAACAAGTCCTCCAATGAGCTTTCTAGCTGATTGGTAATCTCTGACTATTCCACAAATTCATCAATTTGATCAGTTATTACATCAATTTCTTCATTCTCTTCATAAGATGGCAAATTTGTTTCCTCAACCTCTTCATGAACACTTGCATTCTCCTTAGCACACTCTTCTTGAAACTCATTTGAATCTGCAATTTCCTTTTCTAATTTCCACATGACATGCTCGTCTTCCTTCTGCATCTTGCTCTGGATGGATTTCCAAAATGGAAATGAGTTAGATTCTTGAGGGAGGGATAGTACCTGAGTATCTTTGGATTGACTTGACTGCATGATTTGGTTCCAAGATGGGAAAGATAGAGGCTCTTCGTTGTCTTTTTGATTCTGGTTCTCTTCCTCTTTCCTTGTCTTTAGCTCCAACTCTCTGATCTGCTTATCAATATTCTCTTGGAATATCTTTTCTTTAAAGTGGTCAATGATCTCAACTGTAGGCTGTCCCAAATCAATCTCTTTTCTTTGACAATTCTCTTGGATTGATCTCCAAGAAGGGAAGGTTTGAAAAATACATGAAAAATTTGGCAAACTCAAAGGGGCTCTTGGAATGATCTGTTGAGGAATGGATGGCATATAAGGAGGCTGTGGTTGAACCTGTTGTTCTTTGAGGCCTTTTAGTTTATCCTCAATGCTCTGAATGTAACCACCTACATCCATCATCTCACTAGTAAGATTGCCCCAATTTGCCCTTTCAATAGGTGCCCATTCTTTTTTTATTTGCTGCAATGATTCTCACATAATGGATCTGGTGAGTAGGGGTATCCTGGCCATAAGAGCTCTGTGAGTACAACTCTAGTGCATGCTTTTTAAGGCTCACTAAAGTTTGTTTAAGTGCTGGTATCGATTGGGAAGCTACAAAATGGCTATGATTAGGCTAGATAGATGGGTAGGATGGCTCATGATAGGGCTGATAAGGGACAATATTATGATGGAATGGCTGTTCATAAGTAGGATCTGGGCAGTACTCTTGCATATGACTGATATGGATCCTCATGCTCCTGGTGAGAATCATAGTGTGGTTGGTTATACTGATCATAGTGAGGATAATATGGATCCGTACTAAAACAAGCCATTTGAGACCATTAATAAGCCAAATAACGAAAGTAATCAATATTCAAATGATCCCTGATGTTCATAACCAAATTTGAGTGCCTAAAAGTCGCATTGATCTTCTGGATGCCTCCAAAGGCTAGTGTGTAGAATGATGTCCCACCGGGCATGCCAGAAACTGTTATCACTCTAGAATGCAACCTGTTTGAAGATGTGTAAAACACAATCTCCCTCCAACTAATACAATTGGAACTTCTGAGAGTGTGAGTGACTCTGTGATGAGAAGAACCTCTAGAGAGGGTTGGTTCCCTTAAGATTTATCAATTAAATTTGAACTATTGTTTTTTTTGGATAAAAAGGGAGAAGAAAACTGAAATGGAAAATCCTATCTAATGGGGTGATGCACCTGAATGATTGGTATTATTTGAAAGCGATTGAAATTAAGGCACACACATAAATCAATAAGAAGTCTTTAAATTGCCCCTAAACATTAGTATTTCAGATGAAGGATTGAGAGGATTTTGGATTGCAAAATTCTATTCTTATCTCTTCAAATGACCTGTAGAGGGTGAGATTTTCACAGTAGGTATGGAAAGGACCTGCAAAAAAGAGATATAGATCTCACTTATATGCTAGTACACAATAAAAAATACACTCTATTCTGATCCAAAAAAACACATATGCAAAAATCTTCTTTATTTGATAAATGGTGTCAATTACAATTTCTTCCCTGTCTTTCGAAATTTATTAAAAATGGCTTCAAAAAGCCAATATATAAGTCTAAAACTTTAACTAAATCCAAAGTCACGTGAAAAATAAAAGGATTAGTCTTCTTTGAGTTAAAATAAGACTAAAATCCTTTTACAAAATTAAATAAAGGCTTTAAAATCTTTCAATTCTTTAAAATTTGCATGTTCTTCATTTTTGGCATGGAATTGAGAAGTGGTGGGCCCATGTTGACATGTCAACCTTCTTTGCATGAAAATCATGCCATAAATTAGAAGATAACTCCATATTGAAAGTGAATTTAAGTTATTGAAAGTTTATCTTACATGAAAAGCATGGGAGATGCATGAAACTAGTCAAACTAGTCAACCGAAAATATTTGACCCTTAAGGACTAGTTAACTCAATTTGAGCTCAACTTGCATGAATTGAAACTTGTGGATTGACTTGAGAATGATATATCCACTTATCAAACATATATTCCACGTGATAACTATAAAATTAATTTATTTTATAGATTTTCAATGCCATTCTTTACTTGCTTGATTGACCAATTAGGCCTATTAGGCCAATTAGTCCTAATAGCCTATCTTCTTGCATTTGGACTCCATTAAACCTACCATAATAAGCCATGAAACCTGTAAAAATAACAAATTTCATCTGAAAAATAATTCTTCATCACCAAAATATTTGATTTTGATGAAAAAACACTTGTCATTCAGTCAACAAGGTTGACTAGGCCTATTTTGCTCCATCTTCCTACAGACTGGCCATTTGATTGAGCTGGTTGGAACACTTTTGAGATGATTTCTGACCAAAATAAAATTTTAAGATGAAGAACAAGTCTTAGGCTTTGAGATCCATTGATTATATTTCATTGAAGTGTCATGTACTTCATTTTACATGTTTTTTTCCACAAGCTCCGTACATCTTCATGCATAAAATTGACATTTCTGGAATTCTCTCTGAGTGTACTTGACATTTTAAAAGTTTTCATGTTGATCCAAGATGATTTTATCAACTTTTTATAAAACTGGTTTTTTGATTGTTTAGACAAGCTTTGAAGCTGAATTTTTAAAATGATGGTTCATGAAGTACAGACCTTCATATCCCAATTTTTTTTTATTTGTGTAGAAAACTAACCTCTCCAACATTCTTGAAAATATTGAGTTTCCATTCAAAATATATAAAAAGTTATCATGTGGAGAAATTTGCCTGTAGGGTTTTGATTGTATTCTGAACTGCCTACACTCTTAATGATTGTTCATAAAGCAAAACCACTAAAATGGTCTCAATTTTTCATAAATTCTAAGTATATATGAGTACTCAAAACATACTAAGAGCATTCATCCAAAATCCACACGTGGTGAAAGATATGAGCATCTAAACAAGAGGCTAGGAAGGGTTTCTAAAACTGCAAAAAATTAAAAATTCACCAAAATGAAAATAAATATTCACTTGCTTCCCAATACCTGAAAACATCATCATGGTGTCTATATCATGCTATCAAAACACTCTGAAAGCACATTTTGGTTGAAAAGTCAAAAAACCCCTTTTTGGCCTTTATGCCTGTTTGCTTGCAAAAGCCTATATGAGCATGGTTTGTTTAAAATTTAGAGTTTTGACAATCTTTAAAGATATGATTATGATGTAAAAACATCATCCCATGCTTGTCAAACTTTTATCTGGACTTAGAAATCTTTGTAGCACTCCAGAACGATGCCTACTCCAATGGTGATCTCCAATGGACATGCTAAGGACTGTTACAAAACAACGGGTATCTCCACTCATCCAATGACCATGAAACTTTGTCAGAAGTTTTCTCAAGTCATGATAACCTTTTGTATAAAATTTGAGGTCCTGAAACCACCTGTAGCTCCCAGAAAGTTCAACTTTCTCTCAAAATTGATCCCTATGCATGGATTGTTTGCATATTTGAACTTGAAAATGCTCTTTTGAAATGATAATGACCCATTTACAATCCATTGTTGATGTTTTTTTACCAAAATTAATGCTTTTAAGCCACAATTGATTGGTTTAACTCGCTGCAAAGAGATATTAGCGAGATTTAGGAAAGTTTCGAATGGTAGGGGTAGTCATTTGGCCTTGACAGGTCAAATTACTAACACCTTATTTCTAAAGTGAGATTAGAGAATATATGCTACCTATTGAATGCTCATGGTTACAACAACAAACACATGAGAAGTCTGCTCAACATTCTGTAGCAAATTTTGATTCTCCTTAGGCGGCAAATGTTCTATTGTTGTACAGATTTGAGATTGAAGTAATGGTGGCTGTGAATGAATTTTCTGTTTATGTTTTTCTTTTGACCTTTGACTAATTGAAAAATATGGTTTTAATTCACAACACCATAGTTTGCATACTTGTACCGGAGAGTACTCGCCTAGGCAAAAAAAACTTTACTCGGCAAATACTCGGCGAATACTCGGCAATGTTTTTTTCGCATTTTTGGAGTTTATTGTGTGTAAAACTTTTTGGTGAGTATATACACAGTACTCGCCACCAATACTTGGCGAGTACTCCCCAGTACTCGGCGAGCACTATGTACACAATCGCCAATTTTAAAAAAAAAACTGCTAGTTTTTATGGCAAATACTCACCCAGGTAATTTCTCGGCGATTATCTGCATACTCAGTCAGTACTCGGCAATTATGTGAACTATGCAAAACACAATAGGGATTTAACTTAGTCTGCAACATAACCCGTGAAATATAATCTTTCCCAATTGTTTGTTTCTAGAATAGTAGAGAAAAGGGGCATGATAAAGTTTTTCGATGGGTTTATAGTAATATTGTTATGTCTGTAACATCCACTCTTGAGCCCCCAAAGAAAAAAACAAAACACAAGTTGAACAAAGCTTGACATTTGTTTTTGCTACCTAACATTTACACTCCAATTCTAGAAGGTTTTGTTGTCTCTTTGACAGTAAGATCAACGGGGAACCCAACCCTGTAAGGCTTGTGTAATGGCATAGTGTCCTATCACTTGAATGCAAGATGTTTAAGTAATATCCACTTGCGATTTAGTTTTCTAGAGTGTATGGCTCTATTGGACGATTTCCCCAAATTTGTTTTGATAATAATTTGATCTCAAGTTGAAGTGGCATATATTCCAAGCCTTCCAAAAGGTGATCAAGAAAATTTAATGAAATAATTTGAAAACAATCAAACAAAATCTTAACTACTGTTATTTTTCCCACTTGATTATCGGCATGTAAAAGTCTAAATTTCTAGACTTTTACTGTTTAGAAATTTGCTTTCAGATCAGGAAGAGTATCTATAAGATCACACACACACACCCTTACCCTTGGGCAACCTTTTGGACAAAGTAAAATGTGGGTCCTACCAAGGGTGTCCATTTAAGGGAAGGCTAAATTCCGATATTGTTAAGGTTTTCGATAAATTTTCCAATCTGTCTTTATTATTCTCAAAGCAACCACAAACTAATACAATCTTGTCAACTTGTCCACCTGTATTTTCATGATATATCCTTATTTCAAATGATTATCAACTATAATCAATAAAAATATTAGAAATCAACTATAAATAGAACTATATATAAAAATACCTCATTAATTTAAATCTATTCCATTAAATCCTATTAAAAAAACTTTCTTAAAATAAATGAAAATATTAAAATCTCATTCAAATACCCTGCAATTATCATTAAAAAACTATCTGAAAATAAATCAAAATAAACTAATACATGTTAAGTTAAAAAAAATAACCAAAATAATTGAGTAAAGAAACATTATAATTTAAAAGAGTTATCAAAATAAATGTCTTGGGGGTTGCGGTGGGAATGGGGGCCCTGTCCTTTTCCCCTAACTCCAACCTCTTTTTCCAGTTTCACATGAAATCAATCAACTATTAAGCAACATTTGAAAGCTTAAAAACAATATCAAATTTAATTTCAAGATTGTCTTTTGCAAGTAAATAAATAAAGAATATGGGATAGGTCAAGGGTTCGAAGTCCCTCTGTTCACTTATCAAATGTAACAATTGCCTGTCTGTGCAACTACATGCCTGCAGAATTAGAATTGAGCAAGGGAGAATAGCAACAATGTTATGTCCCTATGCTATCAGCAACTTGATGGGGCTCTCTCTTGGCGAAGAAATATTGCATATAGATGAAGGCAGTCTGGAAATGGCTATGGTTTAGAAAATATCATAGTGATAATTCTCAGAGCTACTACCAGCAACAATTAGCAGATAGTAGGAAATAATTCTAGCGAAAGGCATGTCTATGAATCTATAACATCTTTAGTGTATGAGTGCATTTAATAAGAAAGATTTGAAATTTTAATTGCATTTCGTGAATGGATACAAGAAAGCATGACAGAATAAAAATGAAAATAAATAAATAATTAAAGAATGAAAAATCAGAAATGAGACAAGCTGGGATGTGGGTTCAAATTCCACAGCTGCTGTGGCCAAACTGCAACAAATTAAGCAATCAAATATTGAATCTAGGCTTGTAAATAAAAGTAAGGGAATAAAGCATTGAAATTTACTGACTCAGCAAAATGTCTAACAAATTTGCAAAACAATAGGTGGCCTTGCAGCCAGAAATTTTGAGCTCTTTAATAACTCACAAGTAAAGCACTTTGGTGATCTGAAATAGATTAAAGTTTTTATTTCAAAGATTGATAACTGTGATTGTTCCAAATATCCTCCTCCCCTAATAAAGAGCATTGACCCAGTGCCTAACTGAGAAGATGCTGCTATATTTTTCTCATGCTAGGGTCATGCGTATAGAACAGGTAAAGGTAGTTTTTTAGGTCACTGCCAAGCAAGACACTAAATTCTTGATACCTTTTACTTGGAAAATAATTTGGGCCTAAGTTGCATTAAAAAAAAAAATTACCTAGGGGGACTTATCTTGAATCTTCTTCCTCAAGGATGAGGAGTGACAAGAATAAGAAAATTGATTTTATTTTATAATCTTGCACCAATCTAGTGCCCATAACCAATATTCGAAATGGGTGAGAAATTAACTTTATTTATAAAACTTCTTGGCAAACTAAACAATAGAAGTGTTTGAGACAATAATTTGAAAAATGCCTATACACATTGGTAAATATGTTATTAAAATCACTCTAGGTCAGAAATGGGTAAAAATTCACCGTGTGCAGACGGAGGCATAATACCTTGAAAAGACAATTCATCGATGAAAGATTCTATTCCTTTCAGTAGTTTTCATAGATTTTTATAGATCAAAGCACAATAGTGTTTCCCACTTCTGGACTTTTTTTAAAAGTAATTAAAAAACTATATGATTTTTTTTAATAAACTTTATTTTTTTTTGGAAAAATGTGCAATATGTCAGTTTTATTGATTTTTGGACAGCTAAACACAAATTTTCCTTTAGGGACCTTTGACAGTCTAATGGCCCAAACAACCAAAAAGTAAGACACAGTTGTAAGCTCTTTCCCTAATAGGAGTAAGAGAATGTAAAAAGTGCATATCTTTACATAACATCCAAGTGGACGGAGGAAAATGGGTGTATACTGCAATCATAGATACTTATTAAATGTGAATGATACCTACAAGTAAGTATTAATCCAACACTTCCAAAATAATGTAGCCCTTTAGATTCATTTCCATATCTATCTTAATTGTCCATTCGTACAAGGCCTCACAAATCTTCACACTAGGATCTTTTTCAATTGTTGAGGCGAACCCCCATATAAATACATTTGGGAAAAGATACACAACTAAGGCATGATGCTACTGATTTTATTAGCATAGGTCTGTGGAGGTACTATTAGCTATGTCAAGAAGGACCTCCAACATGGCCTTTCACTTCTATACAAGGAATATCAAATATATTCAACATAAACATTTCAACCATAAGAATTTAAAACATTTTTTATATACACTCTCGCCCAAGACTGTCCACTAATCCATCTTAGATTAAAACACACGCATACACATGCTCTTTGAGCCTTCAAACCTCCACCCCTTAGTAGTAACCCTTCTAGCATAAGAACATACAATGGAAGCTTGGCCTCAAAGGATCCAATCCCCACCTTATTACCATTTGATAACCACAAAATAACTATTATGCAATTTCATTCATCAACAAAATTCCACTGTAATAATCACTCTGTCTCAACACACCATCCACTCCCACAGGCTATCCCCACACTAGGGTCATCATGCACCTGAAAATGGTTAGTTAGTCCACTTGTACATTAACAATCAAAATACAGAAATGTGACATACATCTATTCACATCATAATTAAAAACCTGATCACAATTTAATAGCATGTTAAGAAGGCAGCAATAAACACTCTTTACTAACCCATGACATGCCATCATGATTCCACTAACATAATCAATGCTGAAATCATCTCCATATGAATTCTACAAAAATTTCTCACATCATTGAACATTACATAAGAAAGGTTCATTTTTCTTGTTTCGTAGCATAATTATTTTGCTTGAATTGAATGATAGTTACATAGGCAAGGAGTGTATGCTGGTATTAAACTAATAAGGACACAATAACTAGGAAAGATAAACTAGTTCATAATCAAGCCAAAACATGTCACATGAATGGCGACCACATCCAAAATTTAAATTTAAGTAACAAAACAATCTAAGTCTCAAAGTTGGCTACGGTGAGATATAATAGTCTATGTACATCAACTATGATATAAGACTCTATTGTTTGATTTTTTTCTCTTAGCTTATCTCCATCGGTTTGGGAGGATATACACCTTCAGCAATTGCCGTATATTTTCCCATTGATGTCTTTAAATCTCTCTATCTCGAACAACAATTTTATTTCAAAATAGGATGAAATACCGTCTGTAATCCCTAGCAAATGGCCACTGGCCAGCAATATGAGATAAGCCACAAGTCAGCTAAAAATAATAGTCACTAACTAATTATGGCCATGGGATGAGGAAAGTATCAACTTTGATACCACTTGGAATATATCGAGAGTTATGTCAAAGTAACTACATAAATATTTACATGATGCTAGGAAAGAATATAAAATGTATGAAATAGGTGTATAGATGGGAATAGTATTATTGCACATAAATAAGGTTCAATAGGTGTACACAACCATTGATAACTAGTGATTCCTAATTACGTTCATTACAGTTTTCTGTGAAGTCATTTCTTATATGAATGGGATTGATCTCTGGCATAGAGCAAATCTCCTGGTTGATATTTTCAAAGCCAAAGAATTTCACAACCTGTGGCATGATATCTTGGAAAAGCTATATTTCCATTTGAAACTCCATGACCGTACCAAATATTGTTTTTGAAGTGGATGCCATCTGTGAAATTCACAACCTCTAGCAACTTTTGCATTTAGAACAATGCCCTTTGTCCCAATGATGCTCCTCACTGACAATGAAATTATCTTTTGAAAATCCTAGTTTCTGTGTGTGATCTAGCTATTACTCAGTTTGAATGAGACTTACTGATATTCAAAAGGTCTTCTCAATTTCTCTGTTCATCAAAAGATTTCTCTAGAAAGCTTCTGGCCAAGGCCAACTACTCTTTACAATCTGAATTAATTTTACCAACATTCATGCTATTGCTTGGGTCGTCACATCTTCGTTCATAATAATATGATGTTGATCTTTGAACGGCTTTTGTCAAGTGCTAAAGGGTAATGTTAGGGACCTGATATGATAATCCATTGGGCTTGACGATGCAAAGAAAACAAAAAATGGAGGGAAGAGATTTGATGCGATTAGCTCTCCTCGATGTTGCTCTCACCAACACCCAACCTTACTAAGGACTGAATTTACCTTTTCTATGCACTCCCTCACCTAGAATGACTTATTTTCTCCTAAGCTATGGACACTACGGATTCCAGATTTATGAGTATGTGGAAATGGCCTGGGCCTGATAAAACTTCAGCTGATTGTAATTAATCCAACCCTTGAATGGAACATTTTAATTGCTCCACTGTTCAGCACTGCTAAGACGAATGAACAGTGCAATCCACCTTTTCTTTAGCTTTGTCATGTTCTTGAACTTGGTCATATATTAGTGTACCATGTGTCCAACTTGGAAACCTTTATATTTAATGTTCTGATCATACCAAGCCTTCCATTTTCTCCTCTACAATATGACATTAATGTGTGAAAAACCCGGTCTCCTCTAATGTGTTTTAGTCCTCCAACATTGCTCTGAGGGGCCTTGGATCATCCAATTGTGTGACTGCTGCAATTTATAAGCTGGGAATGACATATTCCACAACATAATAGCTTTTAGCCTTATACTGGCTGAAAGGAGTTTGCTTTGTCAACCTTTTATACATCATACGATAGGCCTGATACACTAGAATCCTGTCATCCTAGTCATCATGCTTCACATTGTAGATCTTCACCAAAACCGACTCCAATATTGTAAGCTTCTACAGTACCATTCGCCTAGGGTTGTTAGGTTGAGCTCTTATGGTGTTTTATGATAAACTTTGTTGTCAAACGTGTAATCAACTTGTTCACAAAATACTTTCTGTTGTTGATTGTCAGGCTCCTAAGTAGTCTAAACCTTGTGCTAATGGTATTTTATATCTAATTGTCATTTGTCTCTGAAGTACAATATTTCATCGGAGCTGCTTCTTCCCACCTCGTCAAGTAATCATTTTTTTTTATAATGAAATTGAATAACTCCGCACAACACCAGATTGAGTAGTAGACTCAGGTAGCAACAAAATTTTCCAAACTTTCCACTTTTGGCTCCTATTGAGCACATTTGCAAACCTTTGAAAAGATGGTGCGGTGGGCCTAGGTAGCAATTTCCAAGAGAACCCCCCAGACCTGATCTTCATCAGGGATCTCATCAATAGAAGTCATGTAATTATTAAAACTTTGCAAATTTGCTTGTTAGGATTTGCAAAATGGAAAGTTTGGCTCAATCTTGTTGCAGCCTGGGTCCATTGCACTGTTTTTCGACTTTCCTCTTGCAATTTATACTAGACCCAAACAATTTATGGTTATAACTGCATTCATTTCTCCATATGGTCTTCAAATTTTCCTCAACATTCATATGAAGGCAAATGAATCCCCAATTCACATACTCAAATCAGACTTACATGCATTCTGTAATCATGTTCCATGGTGTTAGGAAAATGTGATGAGCTGCTCATCATATTGTCGGTGTGCCTCGTAGATTGTTACCTAGGGCTTCAATTTTGACCTCCTCTCAAGTAAATTCCGCTTCCATCCTAGCTCAGGGACTCCTGCAAATACCCTATTCAGTCATAACGAGGCAGATTTTGATAGTAAGCTCCTATTTTGTAGACATTTTCCTTTGGTCTTAGAACCAGGCAATGGGATACTTCACTAGCTTAATTCATCGTTAGAGCTCACATTATTATGATCCTCATCTCTTTTGGCTGATACTTTGTAGATTTATTGCACTACTTTCTTAGACAGAACACCATCTTCTTTGAAAATTTCTACATACAAGGAATCCTCTTTTCCATCCATAGGGATTGTCACTATTATGTTGTCTCCTTTAAGGGTGATCCTCTTATCTTTGACATCTACCTTCCCCTTACCTTTCACAACCCATTTTATACTAAAAAAAGCAAGGATACGATAAAGACTCAATGGGCTGCATCTCCTTGTTCTGAAAATCAGTTGGAATTTTCACCCTCAACAGGTAAGGTCCCCAATGTATACACCTTCCTCAAGTTCACCATAATCATACACAAGATTGGCAACATTAACCTAGGTCTGCCTATTCGATCCCATGTAGCCCTTGGTAACACATTAAAGTCAGTTCCAAGATCCAGAAAGGTGTCACAACTTTCCAATTCCCAATGATAGTGTCGAACTTCATTGGTTTTATACATTGTTTCATTCCTTCTCATCTCTCCTAAACACCCAAACAATTACTCATTGTAAGGGACTTCCATAAGGCCTTCAAATGTAATTACTCCTTTTGTCAACTTATCTGACCGATTGTCACTCATCAAGACAACTTGTTTGCAATAAAATTCCTTGACCTCCTCACTAAAGAATTCTTAGTGATCATACCATTCTTTCCTCATCCTTGGTTGGCGGTTATTAGAATCCTTAATTGATGATTCAATCTGCATTAAGGTGGATCAACCGGAATGTAATAGTATTTGGATCACTTCATATTTATCGAATGGGTCCTTTGTCCCTGTTGCATCTTCTTCATTATGATCGATCAATCATCCATAGCATTGCTAGTCCTTGCAATAAACACACACTTCTTACACTCACTTTTGTAATGCCCCTTTTCTCCAAAATTTAAACATGTAATCAAGGACCTATCCTTCTGAGGAGGTTTCTTCTCACCGAATGCTGGAAAGCCCTTTTGTGAGAATATTCTCCCTTCAACTTCTTTATTACCTAGACCATGGCTTTGCGATCTCGAGTATTGTGGGTAGTAGTCCTTTGAAATTCATGTTAGTAGTCAATGACAATCTTATGATATCTCCCCAAGCATGGACATAAAGTCATTAGGTGATACTGCATAGCCAAGAAGATATCACACCAGATTTCAGGGAGTTAGGGATGAAAAAGAACCTACTCTTCTATAGTTGGCTTGGTGAAATTCATTTTTTTAATCCGTAAATGGAGGGTTGATGGGCCCCTCAACCATTCATTAATAAAAATAATATGCATATATCCTCAGTTATCCCATGGGCAGAAAAACATTAAAGCTTTTAATCAAAGACAACTAACAAAAGACACAGCCTTACAAAAGTTTGGTAACAAAAACCCAACCAAATTGAGAAGACCCCGAAACACATTAACCATCAGGTGCTAAAAAACAAAACCAATCCTGACCTAATGAGATGAAAACTTAAAAAAAACTAGACAGAAATCTGCTAGAGCAAGCTTCTTAAAATCACTTTGCAAAGCACAAAAAGATTCAAGACTGCAGGGCCAGGGCTCTCCTCCTCCGACTGAATTTTTTTTTTTGAAAGTCATTTGAGAGCCATCACTGAAAGACTCCATCTGTAGCCTCTCCAACATGGTTTTCCTTCCACGATCCTCCTTAATATGAGAGGAAGAAATTTGAAGCATGTGTTCAACTTTCTCTACTTCAGCATCCACCACACTGCTATGCCTCAACGGAGGCAGTGCAAAACCCATAGCTATAGATTCTGAGCCCATTGTGGTAGCTTTTGAAATATCCCGAGCCAAATTTTTTTTGAATTTTTAATTAACAGATTTCAACATTACAAGCAAGTACCCGTTAAGGTTAGAAGAAAAACCCAAACATATTGAAACAACTCTAACCAGTATGGCGCCGATGATGGCGGCATTGGTCAGAGGATCTAAAACAAACTACTTATGCTGTAACTCTAACCAGAATGGCGCTGACGATGGCGAGCATTGGTCAGAGGATTTGCTACTCTAAAAGCCGAAAAAGGAACTCGACGTCAAGTATGTGCTACCCAATCCAATGCGGAGTGAGGGGCGACCATATGACAGAGTGATTACAATAGCAATGCTTAAAAGGAAAAAGTTGAAAGATGAAACTACTCCACTCCCAGCATGTGCTTGCTAACCCAAAGAGGGATAGTAGCTACCATAGGGCGGAGCTCAACACCCAGAATGTGCTTGCTAACCCCAAGAGGGAAAGTAGCTACCATAGGGCGGAGCTAAAACTAATACAATGACTTTAATTGAAACTAAACATTACAACCAGATTTGAACAAGCAAAGAATGACTGCCAGTACTACTATCAGCTTTACAAAATAAGAAGGATCTGCCTGCCAGTGTCTTAAGAAGCTGAAAGATTAACATTACATCATAGAGTACTATCCATATCTTGGATAGTCATGCCCAACAATGATACATTCAAGAGCAATACAATAATTTCTGTTTCTAATACAAATCTGCTCTTAAAAAGAGAAAAACCAGCAACCTATGGAATTGCTCAGATGCTCATATCTCACTAATAACTTGTTCAATTGCCCTGATTTTTGATGCACAGTACTTTCCTTATGATGGCGCCCAAACTAACACCCAAAAACAGACCCAATCTGCAACCAATGATTAATGCACGGATTCCAATGCAGCCAAATGGGACGTCCAGCTGAAATGGGCGATATATTTTAGAAAAATAATGCAAGCTCTAAAAATTTTATAACTTAGAGGATAGTGGCGCCTAAGCCTAGCAAAGACAATAAGCTAATACCCAGAACACTTTTTTTGGTATTTTCTGATTTATGATGAAAAACACAGATCTGCTGTATCAAGAATGCAATAACTGAAAACACTAATATGCCAAATAAAAATAACAATGAAATAAACTGAGAACAATGCACAACTAAATACAAATCTCAAAGACTGAATCACCACTAGATGTTGTCTTGCAAACACGAAGCGATGTCCGAGCTAGGAGGCCTTCATTCCTCGAAGCTATTCCAGATCCAATCTGGCAGCATAACAATGTAGTAGACCAAGATCCCCAAATGAGAACTCAAGGCTGTCTTTTATAGGCTTCTGTTGACCTTCCTTGAATCCCTAACGCCTTTCCCAAAGCCAAAACCCTAATCCCAAGTAATGGCGCCCTTTTCCAAGCAATGATGGCGCCCCCCTTTAAGTCCACCTTTTAAAATAACGTTAAGTTACTCGACTAGGCCAAGGTCATAAAATAACATTTTAAAATCCTTTTTCAAGCAATGATGACGCCCCCCCTTCAAGTCCTCCTTTTAAAATAACATTAAGTTATTCAACTAGGCCAAGGTCATAAAATAACATTTAAAATATAATGTTATTTTTAAGTGAAATAATCTCAATTCTCCAAGACCGCATTCTGAAGCCCGAAACTGAATGAATCAACTGAAAGGGAAAGTCAACTGCCTGAGACAAACCTGTTAGCTGCCAAAAATAGAATTTACTAAAAATAGTAAATTCCTGGAAATGCTCAGAAAGCCGAAACGAACATACCCCCGCGAAGCTCTCTGAAAACCCAGAAAGAATCCGCCATCAAAACCACCAACTCCGAGCAAAGATATCCTCAAAACTAGGAAACCCTCATTTGTACCTTACGACTAGCCTTCGGGTTTCCAGAAAAAGGCCAACGGTCACTGTGAAGATCAAGTTTGAGAAGGGGACATTACAGCTTAAGAATCCTTTGTTGCAGAACCAAATGCCTTTGTTGTATAAACTAAGTCCTTTGCTACAGAACCAGAAGTATTTGCTGCCGAACCTGAAGGATCTGCTGTAGAACTAGAGACCTTACCTGCTAAGCTTAGAATTCTTGCTACAGATCCAGAAGCTTTTTGGTTTTAGTGGGGTTTTCTTCTTTACAATGCGCACACACTAAATTCAGAGCTTGTCTCATTCCTTTCTCTATTGGCCTTTAAATTTTCCAATTCTTTCTGCAATCCTTTAAGGTGGGATTCCATAGTGGACTTGTTTGGGTTGCACACAGATGTATCAGATCTGGGGCTACCAATGGACTTTCCACTGACATTGCAATATTCAATGCTCTTATTGGTGTAGTGGCATCAATGTTCAACATCAATTGTTTTACTTAGGGCTAAAGATGATAAATATTTCTTCATACTACTTATCTTACATGTTTGACTTTGGCCATCAATCTGCAGATTTGAATCTCATGTCAAACATATACACACTTTACATGGGGCCTTGCATGAAATTAATAATTTCAGCCATGCTCTTAACAACAGGGTTTGACTATTCAAATATCTACTTAAAATCCTTCTGTACCTCGACCCAAAGCCTAGTCTCGTGGGTCGAACACAATCAACAAAATCATGGCATCTACTCTCAAAGTTGACGTGAATTCATAGTATTTCTTTCGGTTGTCAATTACTTTTTGACATGTCCAAAAATTCTTAAACAATGGTCTTTGTTGGTTCCCATACATGGAACCATCCTGCTCAGTTGCCTTTGTCACCAAGGAAGTTTTCCAATGCAGTGACGTCTCCATCCTTTTAATTAACTCTGAGTTTCTTTGTGAGACAAGTCCACGTCCAAATCTAAGTAATGTTCTTGTTCTATTCTACTTACCATGGACCCAACTACTCCAAAAACAAAGTTCATTATTTCTTTGACAATCTCTATTGTTGGTACTTGTTTGTCTTCTTCAAAATTCCGCCGAATCTTTCTTCAAAAGTGACATTAGTTCAAATATAATCCTCCTTAATTGTTGTGTGGTGCAGAGGGAAGCAGCCTGGAGGAGGAGGTTTTTTTCTTCTCTAACATGGTCCTTTTGGCGGGTAGCAATGTAAGGCTGGTCCCTGCAGTGGCGTCAAGGGTATTTGTTATCTTTTGGCTTTTCTTCTTTTGAAGGGTCCTTATTCTCAAATTCTTTAGAGTTTTCTTTTTGTATATTCTTAATTCCCAGTCTCGGCCGTTGTTGCCTTTTATAGTGTACCTTATTTGTTCATGCCACTTGCTCTAATTCAACTAGTCTCTACGACTTGTTGCTTGACATTATTCTTGATACCCTTTAACCTCCTCTACTTCTATTAAAATTTTTGGGGCCACAATATATAATGGTAAATTTTCAGCAAGAGCGTCAAGACATTAACATGAAACCATATACTGTAAATTCAGCAAATTGTGGGATCCAAATGCAGAAAACATAAGCTTACACAACAACATAATACAAAAATTCAGATGTAACAAATTATAGCAAAGGGGCAGCCATTTGTAGGAGCAGTGACCAAGTGGAAGCACCATAAACCTTTCATTTTCACATTAAAAACACACAGCATGGTACTGTGTTTCACTTTCAGCCGACAAATCTTACATGGTGCCACGTATTTTTAGGCTTATATGATATATCTACGACTTTTTAAATTTATTTTTATATTACATTGAAAACATAAGTATTTCATGTTGCTGAGCATGGGTATTTTCCAATTTTGTTAAAAGTAGTGTTTATTTCATAGCATGCACCATCATGCTGTTCTTTCTGAAATTTGGGAGATAGTACCATGCTGTCAATAATTAGACAACTCAAATGCTTACTATTCATCTTCCTGGGAATGGAAACGTACACACTACACTAGGCACAAACTTCAAGGTAACTGCAGTTGCTGGTTGGATATCCAATTGCATATTGTTTAAGAGCCCCCCTTACAACTAAAATCCAACTAGCAATTGCTTCCCCACAATTGAACACTATCAATCTAATAAAGGTGCAACTACCACAACGAATCACTTGTACCTCCTCCCCCAGCCAGAATCCACATAGTGCTCAATAGGATCTCATCCGATGATTGAAACCGCAATTTGCAGTTTGACAAGAATTGCAACCTGCCTAATTAAAACCTTCAAGTGCTCCCAAAATGTTCATAATACTTGGAGGTATTCTGTAGGAACACCTTTATTGGTAATATTTTCAAAATGTGCATTGGATGTTCCTTACTCTCAAAACAACTCAACACTTTCTGTAGTCACCAGTGTGTCTTCATCACTTCTCATGGTAAGTCTTCTCATTCATTCTTTCCTTATTCTGCTGTACCAAAATTTGTACCTCTGCTTCCAAGAAATAATATTTTAAACACACTTATGTCTCAAACAAGATTCTTTTTTGCTTGAATATAAAAATTAAATTCTGCATAATTATGGCCATTCTGTCCTGCAGATTTTCTTCTTCATTCTTCATCTTGAACACGTGCCACAAAGCAAAGATATTTTAAAATTATAATTTTTTTGTCTTGTTCCAAAAGGCTTCTCTTTTGTTTGCAGGTCAATTCCAAGTTCAACATTCTCCACGTTGCAGTCAATCATTTTTTCCTTCTATCCTCTATAACTCTACATTCTAGTAGGGAGACCATCTTCCGGTTGTATCCACTACTAATGCTCTTTAGTAAACAAAATTTACATCTGCAGCTATGCATTAAATGTCTCTCTTGTGTGAAAATAATACAAACAAGAATCTTCAGTGAGACGCGATACGAAACCCTGCTCGACGCGATGGTGAAGTCGCGTGGACAGTCTAGCGTTTATCCTTGTTTATTTTTGCTAAGTTTGGGACTGCCTCCTATTTGACGACCTAGCATCATCTTCTGCATTTTTCCTTATGCATTTTCAGAGCTCGATCTTTCCTCGCAGGCATTAGATCCTTGTTCTCTCTCCACGTTTGCCCTGAGGGGCAAACGCAAGGGACTGAATGTATTCCACCCATGAGACGAGTGTGCTTTGATCTAGCCCTATGCTTGGTAATGGCGAGTCTTCCAAAATGTCCTTCGTTGCTGCTGTACGGGGAGATTCCAGAATTCAGATGCCTGGACGTAATCTTCAAAAGAGACCTCTCTGGATGCCTATAATTGATCCTAGAAAAAATGACAATGGATGTATGAAGGCAGCTGATGGTACACTAGTGGTTTGTCTTCAAAAAACTGATGTGCAAAACGAAATTGAAGTCCTTGAGAATAGAGGATTGATAATTCGCTTTCTGGGCTTTCGTCAGTCCTTGGCAGCGCTTAAAGATTGGACTCAAAAATTCTGGCACACTAAAGGTGAGTTCTCGATCTTTGTTGACCCTAATGGTTATTTTTTAATTTTAGCTGAAGATCGAGAATTCATTTTCCAAGGCGGGCCATGGTTTTTGGGTCAAGTGGGCCTATTTATGAAACCCTGACACCTCATGTTCAAGGCAGATGAAGAGCTTTAGTCGGTAGCTCCAGTCTGGGTCCATTTATTTGGCCTACCTATGGAATATTGGACCAACAATGTCTTCATGGCAATTGGTAATGCACTAGGCACTTATATGATGACAATTGAATCATCATTACAACTAGAACAAATGATTTATGCCCGCATTTGTGTGCTGATGGATCTTAACAAACCTTTGCCTACTAAGATTTCTCTAGTTGTGGAAGATGGTTAGTGGGAACAGGCGGTGGATTATGAAAACATTTCGTTCCATTGTCGTAGTTGTTATGAATATGGTCATTTGCTTAAGGATTGTCCGCTTAAGGCTCCAAAACCCTCTGTAGAAGTCAAACCTTTGGAGGATTTCATTCTACAGAAGAAAAAGAAAACAGCTAGGAAAAGTGATCAAGAGAATTTGGATGTTAAGTAGAGCAATAAATGCTAGCCTACAGCAGGATCATGAAGACAAAGATAGTGAAGATCACATGGAATCCCAAATTCCAACAACACCTATGGAGGTACAGGGTATGGCACCGGTTCATCCTAGGGGGAGGAACTTAACCAGATCACAATTTATCAGGTCCCACATAAGCAGGATGAGATCGAGACGACACTGAAAAGCTATCAACGAAAAACTAAGTTTCACGAACAATTTGAGAATCAGAATCAACAGATAGAAGAGGTTGAGAAGAGATATCAACCAATGCTATCAATGGATACTTCTATGCAGAACCAAAACAAGATTTAACCTTGGGAATTGTATAGGAAAAGAGTAAAAAATTGAAAGCAGATACTAATACCTAGGCTGGTCGTAAAACAAACCAGAATCATATCCAAATGGAAGGCCAGAAATTGAGTCAATGAGGAACAATTAGAAATTTGTCCCAAATATTTAACCATCCCCCATAATGAAGGCAATTACATTGAATGTGAGAGGGCTGAAAGGCAGTCCTTCTAAAATAATGGAAATTAAACAAATGATTCAGAACCATCATCCTCATATGGTGTTTTTGTAAGAGACTAAAGCTTCCATTGAGCTTATTACAGTTTGGGCAGAAAGAATATGGTCCAAGTCTCAAATTTTAGCCCCTGGTTCTCAAGGAACATCTAGAGGTGTTATGAGTATTTGGGATCCAAAGTTAATCACAGTGTTAGGTTCTTGTGGCAATTGTAGAGCTTTGTTAGTGCATGCGTTTTCTAAAGTGGATGCCTAGTAATTTCTGTTCATAAATGTCTATGCACCCAGTAATATAGAAGATAAGTTGGTGCAATGGCAGTGTATAGAGTCTATGATTCATTCTTATCTAGATGTTCCGGTTGTTCTTTGGGGGGGATTTCAATACCATCCTTAATTTACAGGAAAAACAAGGAGGAACTCCACACTTGGATACTAGCTCTTCCAATATGGCTAGATTTTTACAATCCCTTCACTTGGTAGATGTTCAAAATGGAAATGGGTTAATGACTTGGTGTAATAGAAGGTAGAGTCAAGATTGTATCCTTGAAAGATTGGATCAGTTGCTGCTATTTGAAAATTGATGGTTAAAAGAATATATTCCTAAGGCCCACATTTTAGACAACATTGGATCTGATCATTGGCCAATGTGTCTTGAGATGGGTAAATCAGCTCCTTGTCATTCTCCTTTCTAGTTTCAGTTGATGTGGTTTCAGCATGAAAAGATTGATAACCTCATTCAACAATGGTGGTTGGAAGGAAAGCCCAAGTATGGGACTGACATGTTTTCCTTTACCAAAAGATGTTATTTCCCCCTTTTTGACATGAGCCACTTAGAGTCCTTAGCCTTAAAAGTCGTTTCCAAAAAGGCTAAGGGAAAAAAAAATGGAACGTTGGGGGTCCACTTGAAGAGCAATTAATGAAAAAGGTACATTATGAATTATAGTTTCCATTTGAGTTATGAAAAATATCTTTTTATCCTAATTTCACTTAAGTTGGGGCCTTATTAAGGGTCACGGGCACCCATGGGCTAAAAAGGAAATTATAAGAATCTTTTTTTATATTTGAAAAAGAGATTTTTCCTCCTTTGTTTGGGCGTTCATTTTGGGGGCTTTGGCTATTAAAGGAAAGAGTGGACTCCATTTGAAGGTTATGCATTTATGATATTGAATCTATTGCTCAAGTATGTCAAGCTTGGCTATAGTATCTTGAAGACGAAAACTTTCAAGTGCTTCAAGGTGTGGAGACGAAACCCTTCACATCCTCATTGTGAGTAGCTCTACATCAAGGGCTACAAATTGTGCTTCAACAGGTGAATTTTAGATTGGGAAGGTTGGCAACTTGTTTCTAGGGGTTGCTTGTATGTATGGGAGGCCACTTCTAGGGTGACGATTTGCTTGGGAGATTGAAGACCCTCTTGGAGGGTTGCGCTACATAGGAAACCCTTTCCTAAGGTTTGATAAATATTTTCTGAATTATTTCCCATTTGGCGACTTGGTCCCTTAGGGTTTTCAAGTCATTAGAGGACCCATTGAGGCATAAACAATTCAGAGAATTATTTATATATTTTTGTTAAGTGGGACGACCCACTTTGGAGTCATTTAGGGTGATTTTAGGCCCTAAATAATTTTGAATATTATTTCTATATTTGTTTGCTAATTTTTATGATTATTGGAGGTTATTTTGAAGCCATTGCTATTGCAAAATTATCCATTATTTACTACTATATTTTTTTGTGCATGGATGACTTGTTGTGAGGATTATTGATCTCATTTGGTGCCTCGATTCATGTTTAATTACTACTGGAAAATTTTGTATATTTTTTCTATTAATTTTGGTGAAATGTGCTAGGCTTTTAAGTAAGAAACTGCCAAAGAACAACTGCTGCATTTTTAGTCAAAATCCTGAATTATTGAAGAGCAGGAAACCAACAATATCATCCTCATACGTTGTCAAAAAAGGTATTTATTACATCTCTTGTTTGGGGTAAATCTAGGTACAATTTCTACACTTTGGTTAAGAGAAATTGAGTTACATATTGGCTAGAAATTACTGTTTTAAGTTGGAAGCATTGGCACCTAGGGTATGTATTTATTTGAGGAATTTTGGGAGTAATTGTTTACTTAGCATTTGCTGGATTTTAGATCATAATTATCAGATTTGTCTAAGGGTTTGTTGTTAAATCCTAGTTCGCATGATTGTCCCAATTTGGGGACATTACAGTGGCATCATAGCCATATCTTGGCTAATTGTGGGGATTTTTAGAGGATTGTCTTATGAGTGGTGACAAAGAGTTACTATAGTACCAAAAGAAAGGCAAGAAAGGTTCAAGGATTCCATAGGTGGAACGGGAATAGGTAATGGGAGGAGTGAGCCCAGGATCAGTTAGAGACATAGAGGAGTCCAAGGGGATCTCCAATATGCATTGGGAAAGGTATCTCTTTCCACTTTTGATGGATCATTGAGGAGTTCGACAAGGGCATGGATTTAGAAGGTGGACACCTTACACTGCAATCCATGACAGAGGAAGCAACTCAGTTTGCCACCTTGGATTTGGAGGGAGCAACACAGGAGTGATGGTATCATGGATTGATCACACATGGGCATCAACACATACGCACCTATGAGGAATATTGTAGGAGACTCTTGAAGAGGTTTGATAGGGTAGATTCGAAACTCTATTTTCGTGATTTGGCTCAATTGAGGCAAAAGGCCTCAGTAGATGAGTATGTTTATAAGTTTCAGTGGCTTTCGGTCATGGTGATCGATGTTTTGGATAGGAAGTTGGTGGTTTTGTTCGTAGAGGGCTTGGTCAAAGCTTTGCGAGGGTTAGTAAGGCATTGGATCCTCCAACATTGAGAGAGGCCATCCAAAAGGCCTATGATTTGGAGTCTTCTACTCCTAGAGGCAGATTTCCACCTTTGGGGCAGCCAAAAATTACTTATTTACCACCTACAGGGCAGCATGGAGGTGGTGGTTTGGGACAGCCAAGGGGCAACTATACACAGCCTTCAAAATCCGCTCATGAGGGGCCATTGATTAGACCAAACCCAGTAGGTTTGGGACAACAAAAGGAGCTACCAAGTAGTAGCTATGAAGTGAGAAATGAATTGCAAAGGGTCTTTGTTTCAATTGTAAGAACCTTTGGGAGAGAGGGCACAATTGTCGTGGCAAGGGTCAGGTACATTATATTGAGGTGTTTTCTGATGAAGAGAATGAGGCAAAAGAACTAGGGACAACCACCCATGAAGAGGGGACTTTGGAGATAGGAGAGGAGTTGAGTGGCACTTTGGCATCTCTTTCAGGAGCCCCTAGATACTATCCCTTTAGAGTGAAGGGATAATTGAAAGGTAAACTAGTCACGATACTCATTGATAGTGGGGCGACCCACAACTTCATTGATAGAGAACTTGTGACATCATGTGGCCTACAACCCGTATAGTTCAAGGGGTTTAGAGTCACTGTGACGGATGGATTCACCGTCCCTTGTACTACCAAGGTTCCAAAGATGAATCTAACTTCAGAAAGGCATATGGTAGAGAATGATTTCTATGCAGTTAACATTGGGGAAACCAATGTGGTACTTGGCATACAATGGTTACATTCCCTTGGTGAGTATACACAAAATTATCAAACTATGGAGTAAAAATTCAAGGTGAGAGGTAAGGAGATTATTCTAAATGGCCTAAGTGACCGAGGACCACCCCCATCTTCATCCAATAGCATGGTAAGTGTTGACAATTTTCCACAAGTCGAATTGTCTTTTGCCATTTAGAAAGTTCACGTCTCTAGCCAGGGAAGAAAGAATACATTGCTCTTTTGGTAAGGGCCTTTGCTACAACAGGAAAATTCCAAGGGAATGGTTCATCAAAAGGCTTTTACTTCGGAAAAGAGCCTTCGAAAAAGTGCTAAGGACAAAAGTCTGCGAGGCAAAAGACAAAGCCAAAGTGCCTAAGACAAAGGAAGTAATTCCTTCAGACTTTTTGTCCGAAGGAATACTTTGGAGAATCCAAAAGTCCACCTAAAGAAGCAAGGTTTAAAGCCAAGGCCCTTTGGAAGGGTCATTTTTAAGAAACCCGAAGGGCAGGGTACCCTTCGAGAAGGTACAGGAGCAAATTCAAACCTTTGCAAAAAGCTCGGGTGCCCTGCAATTTTTTCGAAGGGCACAGACGAGAGACAGGAGCCCTTGCAGAGGGCACTTGGTCGGTGACAGGACCATTGCAATTTTTTCGAAGGGCAATTTTTCTGAAGACAAGTGAAGAAGGCAAAAGCGAAGGGTTAATTCCTTCGAACTTTTGTTCGAAGGAATTCCTTCAGACAAATAGTCTGAAGAAATTCGGAGCGGTCCAAACAAAAGCCGACAACAAAGTCCGTTAGAGCAAAGGAAAAGATGGAGAATGAACTGTTGATGCAGTGGATTGCACCCTGGGCAGGAGGCCAAGGTCCTGCCTTCCACACGTCAAAATGGAAACTCCCCTCTCGCCTGTGGGACCAACGAAGCTGGAGGGGAGAGTCTCTAGATAGGGCTAGCTCCCTCTGATGTATCTTTTAGGTCCCGGACTTCCTACTGCTAACAAAAAATGAAAAAAGGGGGGGATGAAAAGAGAGAAAGATGCTGAAGTAGAACCTAAACCTAAACTATAAAAAGCTTATACACCAAAAATGATGACCCACTCAGCCCGATCATACACTTTTCACCAAGAAGAAGCGCCCATACACTTCATCTGATGTGGGAGACTCTTCTGTATCAGTGAGTCAGGGGTCCGTAGAGATAGAGGGAGGAAGAACTATCAAAGGTGTTCTGAGATACACTTTGGCAGCCTATTCACATGCACCTATATTCCTGTTGTAGACACTTCTGGCAGACCTGCAGAAGAAGAGACTTCACAATGCACTAGACATGCTGGAGTAGTTATGTGAAAAGCATCAAAGAAAATGACTTAAAACAAAATAAAACATAGACATATGCGTGAGTGCAAGTCCAGATGGAGGTAAAAATTGCTAAGTCTTGATTCAAGGTAAAAAATCTGGCGGAGTCCTGCCTTACAAGCCCAATAGATTTTTGGGCAGAGCTTTGCCTTACAGGGTAAGAGATGGATCCTTCTCAAAATGAGAAGTTTACAATATATAGAAAGAGGGAGAAGAGAACTTGGCGCTTCTTTTGAAAAGACCTTTGGCGCTCTTGACAAGCTGGCCCATGTGCGTTTAGAGCCTTGGGAAGAGGAAGCCATTTGATTGTCGGCTCCTGCTTTGACTTTGGCATTCCAACATTAATGCGAAAGCATGGGCCACGCCTCTTTTCTGCAAACAGACTGCTCCCTTCAAGGCATTTACGTGGCTTGTCTGCTCATCAATGCGAAATGAAGAAAACAGGCCGCGCCACTTACTGTTCGTGCCGTTTGATGACCACTTGGCAAGCATTGTCTCAACTGCAGGAATAAATCCCTGAGTTGACACCTCCTCCTTGCCACCTGGACTGTTTGTCCGCTTCTGCACTTCGTTTCTTCCTCGTTTTGTCCCTTTTTGGCTTTGTTGTTTTCTGGCTCCTTTGGCCCTCGGGGCTATCTTTTGGCGGGTCGCTAAGTTCCTTGGGCTGCTTTTAAGCTTTTCAAAATCAACAGCTATTTCACGAGCCTTGAATTTGACATCCGCGCACCCGTCACTGCGTTTGAACTTTCAACGGCTAGTTCGCCGTGCTTGATTTTGACGTCCTCGGGCCCGTCACCCCTTGGACTTTCTTCGGCTTTCTTGCTTCAGCCTTTTCTGTTGCTCCCTTTTCTTCGGACTTCTGCTTTGAACCTTCCCGAAGGGAAGGTGACCCTTTGGCTTTTGAAGAAGTGTCCTTTCTTTTTGGCTGAGAGTCCCCCACAAGGGCACCTGCGCTTCGGAGTCCGTCGGCGGCCTATGGCTTTGAAATTCTTCGGAGTTCTCCCCGCGGACTTTTCCACGCAGACTTTTTCCCGCGGACAAAAAGTCCGCAATAATTGCCTTCGACCACTTTGCTTCTTCGGATTTTTCTTTTTAGGCTTTTTTCATTCGTGACTTTCTTGAATTTCTTCGGACTTTTTGTCCGAAGGAATTCCTTTGGACAAAAAGTCCGAAGAAATTATTCTTCTTGCCTTAGTCTTTTCCGCGCCTTTCTTCAGGCTTTCTGCTTTGGACTCTTCCAAGTCCGAAGGATTTCTTCCTTTGCTTCTTCGACTGTCTTTGAAAAGTGCCCTTCGAAAAAATTGGAAACGACCCTTCTGAAGGGTACCCCTTATGCATTAAACAAATTTCCGAAGGATACTTACCTTTTCGGCTTTTCTTTGTGGCCTCTTTGCAAACGTTCCCTGCCCTCTGCAAGGGCTCTTGAGATGATCCATTTTGCGCCTAAGTGTCGAATTTGTCTCTACCTGCAGAGTCCGTAGAAATGGACCTGCATAGTCCGTAGAAACTAGACCTGCAGAGTTCGTAGAAATGCCTGTGGAGTCTGTAGAAATACCTGTAGAGTCCATAGAAATGCCTGCAGAGTCTGTAGAAACTTCCAAGACTTATGCAAAACCAAAAAAATGTACTGGCTCAGAACAGCAGGGGAAAAGGGGACCGGTTTTTTGGCCTGTTGGGCCAAAAATGGTCAACAAATTGGCGACTCCCAGGGGAAGCATGACTGCTATGCTTAGAGACCAGTTGCCTTTTAGTCCATTGGGCACGGAGTTAGAATGCAGCTTTGAAGAAAGGTTAACAACAGCCTTGAGAGATCCCAGAATCAATCATGGAGCCTTTTACCCCAGACACAAGGGAAAACACACACAAGACTTAAAAACACTACTTGTGCAAAACTGCACTTAGGGAAAGCAGGAAAAGAAAACTGAAAGCAAACTACTATATACAGCTAACCAGGAATATTTGCCTCCCTCTTGGATCAAAGGGAAAACTTCTTAAGTCCCCTTCCTGGTGTTGACGCAGTGGATTGCACCCGGGGCAAGACGCCTAGCTCCTACCTTCCACACGTCAAAATGGAAACTCCCATCTCGCCTGTGGGACCGGCGAAGCTGGAGGGGAGAGTCTCTAGATAAGGGCTAGCTCCCTCTAATGTATCTTTTAGGCTCTGGTTTCTCCTACTGCTAACAAATAAATGATAAAAGGGGGGGATGAAAAGGGAGAAAGATGCTGAAAACAGAACCTAAACCTAAAAATATAAAGGTGATACATCAAAATGATGACTCACCCAGCCCGAATATACACTTTTCACCAAGAAGAAGCGCCCATACACTTCATTTGATACGAGAAATCCTTCTGCATCAGTGAGCTATGGGTCCGTGGAAATACAGGGAGGAAGAAACTACCAGAGGCGTCGTCAGACACACTTATGGCAGCCTATTCACAGGCACCTACACTCCTCTAGGGACACTTCTTGCAAACTTGCAAAAGAGAAACTCACTATGCACTAGATATGCTGAAATCACCCTGTGAAAGCATAAGGAAAATGACTTAACACAGAACAAAGGCATAGACACATACAAAAGTGCAAGCTCAAATAGAGGTAAAAATCTGGCAGAGTTCTGCCTTACAAGCCCGAGAGATTTTTGAGCAGAGCTTTGCCTTAAGGCTGAGAGATCCATCTCAAATGAGAAATTTTACAATATATAGAAAAGAGAAGGGAACTTGGCGCTTTCTAGAAAACACTTTTGGCGCTCTTTTTGCAAGCTGGCCCATGTGCGTTCCGAGCCTTGGGAGGAGGAAGCCGTTTGATTGTCGGCTCCTACTTTGACTTTGGTGTTCCACATTAATGTGAAAACATGGCCGCGCCTCTTTTTTGCAAACAGACTGCTCTTTCCAGATATTCACGCAGTTTGTCCCCTTATAAATGCAAAATGGAGAAGACAGGCCGTGTCGTTTAGTGACCATCTGGCAATAACTCACCTCCCCTTTACCACTTGGACTGCTTTGTCTTTTGCTGCACTTTGTCTTCTTCCTTGCTTTGTCTCTTTCTAGCTCCTTCAGCCCCCCTGGGGCTATCTTTTGGCGGGTCGCTGCGTTCCTTGGGCTCTTCCTGCTTGCCTTGGCCACTTTTCATCGATTTCAAATAAGTGACACGTGGCGCGTTCCGCTGTGAAATGGGCAGGACACGTGGCAGCATCCGCTTGACTCATAGAAGCTTTAGGCACCCTTTGAAGGTCTTGCGGAAGAGGACACGTGTCGGCTTCCGCCGAGCTTTGCAGGGGACACGTGGCACGCTCCGCTTTTTTAGAGAAAACATGTCAAAGCCTTCCGCGGTTGCCACTTGGCGCCTTCTGCGCTTTGGCTTTTCCTGGTGTAAAATTGACGTTCGCAGGCCCGTCACTGCGTTTGAATTTCCAACGGCTAGTTCGTCGTGCTTGACTTTGATGTCCTCGGGCCCGTCACCCCCTGGACTTCTTCGGCTTCTTGAGAAAAGTCCTTTTCCTTGACGAGAGCCCTCCGCAAGGGCACATACCCTTCTGGCGGGTTTCTTGCTTCGGGCTTTTCCCCCGGGCTTTTTTCCCGCAGACCTTTTCCTCGCGGACAATTTTCCCGCGGACAAAAAGTCTGCAAGAATTGCTCGGCCGCTTTGCCTTCGGAATTTTTGCCGGGCCTTTTTGAGCTCGCGGCTTCCCGAATTTCTTCGAACTTTTTGTCCGAAGGAATGAACCAAGATCCCGAAAAAAGGACTAAGGAAAGAAACGAATTCTTTTGGACTTTTTGTCCGAAGGAATTCCTTTGGACAAAAAGTCCGAAAGAATTCGCTTCTTTCCTTAGTCCTTTTTTCGGGATCTTGGTTCGTGGCCCTTCCGAAATCCTTTGGACTTTTTGTCCGAAAGAATTCCTTCAGACAAAAAGTCCAAGGATTTCTTCCTTGGCTTCTTCGCTCGGCTGCCTTTGAAATGTGCCCTTTGGGTTTCTTGAAATCGACCCTTCCAAAGGGTGTTGTCGCCGACCAAGTGCCCTTCGCAAGGGCACTTGTCTTTCGGGAGGCTCTCTTGAACTTTTGCATTGAACCGCTCCTTTGAACCAAGAGTTGAACCATTTGATTGAACCGGTTCAATGGTTCAAACGGTTGTTGAACCAAGGCATGAACCAAGCTTTGAACCAAGCTCGTTGAACTGACTGAGTGAACCGAGTGATTGAACCATCTGAATTGAACCAAGCCTTGAACTTTGCCGATTGAACTTTGAGTGAACCAAAGCGATGAACTTTGCAGTTGAACCGAAGCGTTGAACCAAGGCATTGAACCGAAGCATTGAACCAGTTCAGTGGTTCAACGGTTCAAAGATGCCAACTTTCCTTGCGAATTTATTTAGACAAGAGTCCGAAGAAGCTTTGTAAAACTTTGCACTCTTTGAACTGGTCCTTCATGCGTCGAAAGACTCGCCTGCAGAGTCCGTAGAAACTTCACTTGCAGAGTTTGTAGAAATGGACCTGCAAAGTTTGTAGAAAAGGACCTGCAGAGTCCGTAGAAATCTCTCCTGCAGAGTCTGTAGAAAAGGACCTGCAGAGTCCGTAGAAATGGACCTGTAGAGTCTGGAGAAATTCTTGTGGAGTCCATAGAAAATCCCAGACTTGTGCAAAATAAAAAAATGAATTGGCCCAGAACAACAGGGAAAGGGGACCGATTTTTTTTGGCTTGTTGGACCAAAAATGGTCAACACCTGGCTAGGAAACTTATGGTGCTAGACAAGTGGCTGAATGAAATGGAGACTTGGTGACCTGCTCCTCTGGCCTGCCACCTGGATTGGCCTACATCCAACTGGATCAGATTCAAACATGCTTTCAACATATACGTACTCTTCTTGTTCTTGGAAGCTTGTTGAATGCTGGTCCTTCATGCTGGTGCATTTCACCAAGAAATCTGTGGCTGTTGGCTCATCACCATAAGCCCTCTGTTGTGCATGGTCCCTTTGCAGTGCATCATGGTTTGACCCGTTCCCTTCTGTTTCATTGAAGACCCTGTCAAACTCATCCTCTGCTTCCTCTTGGCCTTCTTGAAGAAGAGTGACTGTTGTGATGTCTGAAATGGAATCACAAACTGATTGCTCATCCCACAAAACATCACCCTTTTGTTCAAAGCTTTCTTCTTCAAGGCTTTCCTCAAGGTAGACAGACCTCTCCTTTTCCTGCTCAAGGACCAAAGTTTCTAGATGTTCAAAGGCATCCATTTGGTCCTCCTCCAATTCAAGCCCCTCGGCGTAGTCTTCCTCATCGAAGCAACAAGGAACTTCATCAAACAAAGGAGGAGAGAGCTCACCATGCTCATGTTCCTCTTCGTATTGCTGGAACATCCGCATGTATGCGTGACCTGAGTCTTCTCCATTGTCGATGATGCCTTCACAAGGAGCATCGATGATTTATTCTTCTTTGACATCCATGATAGCCTCTTGGAGAGCTGCAAATTGGATCTTTTCTTCCTCACTTGCCTCCTGCAAAAGAGGTTCCTCCTTGAGAAGGGGTGAAGTGAAAAAACCATGTGGAAGAGGAGGCAGTCCTTGAGCTAGAATTGAATGATTCTCCTCCTTCCATCTGGCTAGCACTTCATCAATATTAGGTGTGGCCTGATAGCTCTCTTGGGGGTGTGTAGATGGGGTGTGTTCAGACATGGAATGTGTTGTTGGGTCTGAACCGTCCATCACACATTTGCTGAGGAATCTCGCTTTGGATTCCAACTCTGCAATTCTCCTGGCTATATCTTCTTGAAAGAGCCTTTCTTGGAGATCATAATCATTATCGGGAGCAGGAGCAGCCTCATCTTCTTCAAGGTTTTGAGCAAAACCTTTCTCCTCCTCTTCCTTTCTGCCCCATGATTCTACTGTTTGCTTCCAGCTTGTTGACTCAGTGGATTGCACCCGGGGCAGGACGCCTAGCTCCCGCCCTTCCACACGCAACAATGGAAACTCCCCTCCCCTGTGGGACCGGCGAAGCTGGAGAGGAGAGTCTCTAGATAAGGGCTAGCTCCCTCTGATGTATATTTTAGCCCCTGGTTTCTCCTACTGCTAACAAGCAAATGTAAAAAAGGGGGGGTGAAAAGGGAGAGAGAGATGCTGAAAACAAAACCTAAGCCTAAAAATGAAAAGGTGATACACCAGAAAAGTTGACCCACCCAGCCCGAACATACACTTTTCACCAGGAAGAAACGCCCATACACTTCATCTGACGTGGAAAACTCTTCTGTTTTAGTGAGTCAGGGGTCCGTAGAGATACAGGGAGGAAGGAACTAGCAAAGGTGTTCTGAGACACTTTGACAGCCTATTCACATGCGCCTATATTCTCGCTGTAGACATTTCTGGCAAACCTGCAGAAAAGAGACTTCACAATGCACTGGACATGCTGTAATCGATCTGTGAAAAGCATGAAAGACAATGACTTAACGCAAAAAAACACAGACATATACTTTAAAGTGCAAGTCCAGATAGAGGTAAAAATGCTAAGTCCTGATTCAAGGTAAAATCTGGCAGAGCTCTGCCTTACAAGCCCCAAGAGATTTTTGGGTAGAGTTTTTCCTTAAGGCTGAGAGAATGGATATTTTCTCAAATGAGAAGCTTTACAATATATAGAGAGAGGAAGAGAACTTGGCGATTTCTGGGAAAGACTTTGGCGCTCTTTTTGCAAGGTGGCCCATGTGCGCTGTGAGCCTTGGGAAGAGGGAGCCGTTTGATTGTCGGTTCCTGCTTTGACTTAGGCGTTCCACATTAATGTGAAAAACATGGCCACGCCTCTTTTCTGCAAATAGACCTCTCTCTTCCTGCAAACAGACTGCGGTTTGTCCCCTCGTAAATGCCAAATGGAGAAAGCAGGCTGCGCCGCTCACTGTTTGCGCCATTTGATGACCATCTAGCAATAACTCACCTCTCCTCGCCACTTGGACTGCTTTGTCTTTTCTTGCACATCGTCTTCCTCCTTGCCCTGTCTCTTCCTGGCTCCTTCAGCCCTCGGGGGCTATCTTCTGGCGGGTCACTGCGTTCCTTGGGCTCTCGCTGCTTGCCTTGGCCATTTTTCACCGATTCTAGTGAGTGACATGTGGCGCGTTCCGCTGTAAAATGGGCAAGACACGTGGCAGCATCCGCTTGACTCATGGAAGCTTTAGGCACCCTTTGAAGGTCCTGCGGAAGAGGACATGTGTCAGCTTTCGCCTTCTTTAGCAATTCGTCTGGGGCCCACCACAGTTCTCGCGAGACAAAAGAGACTGCAGGTGTTGACACTTGTCGGCTTTCGCCGAGCTTTGCAGGGGATACATGGCACGTTCTGCTGCTCCTAGAAAAGCATGTCAAAGCCTTCCGTGCTCTGGATTTCTCGGTGTAAAATTTGACGTTTGCGGGCCCGTCACAGTTTGAAAACCAATGGCTAGTCTATATTCTTAAAGTTGACAGCTTTCAAGACGTCACCGTCCTTGGCAAATTCCTTCGAGCCTTTTCCTTCGGCCTTTCTTCTTCGCGAGCTTTTCCTTCGAACAATTTTCCCGCAGACAAAAGTCCGCGAGAATTGTCTCGGTTGCTTTGATTTCTTCGGAATTTTCTCTGGGTCCCTTTCTTTGGAATTTTCTCGCCTTTTTTCTCTCCTGCAGCCTCCCCGAATTTCTTCGGACTTTTTGTCCGAAGGAATTCCTTCGGATAAAAAGTCCGAAAGAATTCATCCTTGTCTTTTGCTTTCGGGTTTCTTGTTTATAGCTTTTCCGAATTCCTTCGGACTTTTTGTTCGAAGGAATTCCTTCGGACAAAAGTCCGAAGGATTTCTTCCTTGCCTCTGCCGACTGTCTTAGAAAATTTTCTGAAAGAAATCGTCCTTTGCGGCCTTCTTGAAAATGACCCTTCCGAAGGGTGCCTTTGCACCTGACTGCCTTCCGAAAGGGCACTTGTCCTTCGGCTTTATGGACGCTCCTTTGAACCGCCCGATTGAACTAACCGCTTGAACCCAAAATGGTTCAACGGTTCAACACTGCGCGCCATTTGTTTGAACTGTGCCGCTTTAAAACAAGCCTTTGAACTTGTCCCGATGAACCAAGGCGTTGAACCAAAGTATTGAACCAAGCCATTGAACCAAGCTGATAAATCGACTGAGTGGACCGAGTGATTGAACCATCCGATGAACCGGAACATTGAACCAAGGCGTTGAACTTGCCGATTGAACCAAGGCGTTGAACCAAAGTATTGAACCAAGGCGTTGAACTGGTTCAATGGTTCAACAGTTCAAAGCGGCTAACTCTTTTGAATTTCTTCAGACAAGAGTCCAAAGAAGCTTTGTAAAACCTTGCAACTTTTGACTGGTTCTTCATCTACCGAAAGACTACACCTGTAGAGTCCGTAGAAATTCCTGGACTTGTGCAAAATAAAAAATGAATTGGCCTAGAACAACAGGGGAAGAAGGGGACCGATTTTTGGCCTGTTGGGCAAAAAATGGTCAACATAGCTCATGATCTTGGGATTGGAATCTCCAAGGTCCTGGGTTGGTTCATGACTTTCCTTGTTACAACTTGGAATTTGGAGATCATGTTGAAAGACTTGAGGTTGGGGAAGATTTGGGAGGGTCTGCTCATGTACAGGAAGAGCTATCTGAAGAGAGGCGTGCTGGAAAGCTAGGTGCATGGGATCAAGAGCAGGGTCGATTGATGCATCGGATGAGCTAGAATGAGCAAGTGCCATCTGATAGAAAGGATTTGGTGCACAAGAGGGGGCTTTCTTTAGAATAGGAGGGGGCGCGCAAGGCTGACTGCCTTGCATGAATGGATTCCTCCATTTTGCTAACTCCTCCTCCATGGATTGCAAGGCCTGAGCTTGCCTGAACAAACACTCCTCTATATACATCAGCTCCTGCTGATATCCATACTGCTCATCCAGTCTGTCGATCTCCATTACCTGCTTCTCAAACTCCAACGCCACTTCCCTTATCGTTGAAGGGCAACTAGGAGAGCTGCTTGAGGGGATTGCATGAGAATTTTGAGTCTGATCGAAGTCATATGAAGGAAAACAAAGTCCATGATTCTGTGCAAAGGAATTATACATACAAAAAATAAGATTTCTCGATGGCACCTGCACTGCTTAACCAGCTGATTCAACTCGGAGTCGCCATTGGTGTTGGTAGAAAAGCCTCCAAACGCTGGTTGGTTGAAGAACACACCAAAAATTCTTCAACTCTTTGAACACAACTTGTCCTAGTTGGTCCCACCGGGCATGCCATAAACTGTTGACGCAGTGGATTGCCCCCTGGGCAGGAGGCCAAGCTCCTGCCTTCCACACGTCAAAATGGAAACTCCCCTCTCGCCTGTGGGACCGGCGAAGCTAGAGGGGAGAGTCTCTAGATAGGGCTAGCTCCCTTTGATGTATCTTTTAGGTCCTGGACTTCCTACTACTAACAAAAAATGAAAAAAGGGGGGGGATGAAAAGGGAGAAAGACGCTGAAGCAGAACCTAAACCTAAACTATAAAAAGGTGATACACCAAAAATGATGACCCACTCAGCCCGATCATACACTTTTCACCAAGGAGAAGCGCCCATACACTTCATCTGATGTGGGAGACTCTTCTGCATTAGTGAGTCAGGGGTCCGTAGAGATACAGGGAGGAAGAACTATCAAAAGTGTTATGAGACACACTTTGGGCACCTATTCACATGCACCTATATTCCTGCTATAGACACTTCTGGCAGACCTGCAGAAGAAGAGACTTCACAATGCACTAGACATGCTGGAGTAGTTCTGTGAAAAGCATCAAAGAAAATGACTTAACACAAAAGAAAACATAGACAAATGCATGAGTGCAAGTCCAGATGGAGGTAAAAATTGCTAAGTCTTGATTCAAGGTAAAAAATCTGGTGGAGTCTTGCCTTACAAGCCCGAGAGATTTTTGGGTAGAGCTTTGCCTTATGGGTTAAGAGATGGATCCTTCTCAAAATGAGAAGTTTACAATATACAGAAAGAGGGAGAAGAGAACTTGGCACTTTTTTGAAAAGACCTTTGGCACTCGTGACACCCATGTGCATTTAGAGCCTTGGGAAGAGGAAGCCATTTGATTGTCGGCTCCTGCTTTGACTTTGGCATTCCAACATTAATGCGAAAGCATGGGCCGCGCCTCTTTTCTGCAAAAAAACTGCTCCCTTCAAGGCATTTACGTGGCTTGTCTACTCATCAATGCGAAATGAAGAAAATAGGCTGCGCCACTTACTGTTCGTGCCGTTTGATGACCATTTGGCAAGCACTATCTCAACTGCAGGAATAAATCCCTGAGTTGACACCTCCTCCTTGCCACCTGGACTGTTTGTCCGCTTCTGCACTTCATTTCTTCCTCGTTTTGTCCCTTTCTGGCTTTGTTGCTTTCTGGCTCCTTCGGCCCTCGGGGCTATCTTTTGGCGGGTCGCTAAGTTCCTTGGGCTGCTCTTTAGGCTTTTCAAAATCAACGACTATTTGACAAACCTTGAATTTGACGTTCGCGCACCCGTCACTGCGTTTGAACTTCCAACGGCTAGGTCGCCGTGCTTGATTTTGACATCCTCGGGCCCGTCACCCCTTGGACTTTCCTTGGCTTTCTTGCTTCGGCCTTTTCTGTCGCTCCCTTTTCTTCATATTTCTGCTTTGAACCTTCCCGAAGGGAAGGTTACCCTTCGGATTTTGAAGAAGTGTCATTTCTTTTTGGCCGAGAGTCCCCCGCAAAGGCACCTGCCCTTCGGGGTCCTTCGGCGGCCTATGGCTTTGAAATTCTTTGGAGTTCTCCCCGCGGACTTTTTCCCACGGACAAAAAGTCCTCAAGAATTGCCTTCGACCACTTTGCTTCTTTGGATTTTCCTTTTCGGGCTTTTTTCACTCGCGACTTTCCCGAATTTCTTCAGAATTTTTGTCTGAAGGAATTCCTTCGGACAAAAAGTCCGAAGAAATTATTCTTCTTGCCTTAGTCTTTTCCGCGCCTTTCTTCGGGCTTTCTGCTTTGGACTCTTCTGAATTCCTTCAAACTTTTTGTCCGAAGGAATTCCTTCAGACAAAAAGTCCGAAGGATTTCTTCCTTTGCTTCTTCGACTGTCTTTGAAAAGTGCCCTTCGGAAAAATTGGAAATGACCCTTCCGAAGGGTAACTCTTTATGCCTTAAACAAATTTCCGAAGGATACATTTTTCGGCTTTTCTCTATGGCCTCTTTGCAAACGTTCCCTGCCCTCCACAAGGGCTCTTGAGATGATCCATTTTGCGCCTAAGTGTCGAATTTGTCTCTACCTGCAGAGTCCGTAGAAACTAGACCTGCAGAGTTCGTAGAAATGCTTGTGGAGTCCGTAGAAATGCCTGTAGAGTCCGTAGAAATGCATGCAGAGTCCGTAGAAACTTCCAAGACTTATGCAAAACCAAAAAAAATGTACTGGCTCAGAATAGTAGGGGAAAAGGGGACCGGGTTTTTGGCCTGTTGGGCCAAAAATGGTCAACATGAACACCTTCGGGCTTTTTGTCCGAAGGAATTCCTTCGGACAAAAAGTCCGAAGAAGTTCGGAGAAATGACCGCGCAAAAAGCCCGAGAAAATAAACTCGAAGAAGAATTCCGAAGGCCAAAGGAAATGACTGAGATAATTCTTGCGGACATTTTGTCCGCGGGAAAATGACTAAGACAAAAGCCCGAGCAAAGGGAAAAGAGAAGGAAGATATCCTTTGGGAAAAAGTTCGAAGGAATTCCTCGGACTTTTTGTCCGAAGGAATACTTCGGAGAATAAAGCCGAGAGAAAGAAATGCCGCAGGAAATTCAAGGAAATGAAAAGAAGTCCGAAGGAAATTGCAAAAAAAGAATTCCGAAAGAAAGGCCAAATGGAGGAGATATACACTGGATATAAATAAAATTAAATTCGAATATAGAATCCCACCATAAATAGACCTGAACAAGCAGACCATAATAGGGTAAAATACATCCAAGCAGGGGCTATTTTTGAACAACGGTCAAAGCTTCAGTTGACTGGCTATTGAAGCCCTGCTCGTCTCCGAACCAACTCACGCATCCGAGGGTTCAACTCAGCTGATCTCTTCGTCCATCTCAGCTTATCAAACAGCCAACTCAGCCTTGCAATGTTCCAATTCGGCATCAAGCAAGCTCACGTAGAGTTCTAAAATTAACATTGACGTGGATCTCCATGCAAATAGAGGTGGGCGGTTCAAAACAAAGACAAGTTCACTTCCTCAAGCGCAAGAAGCTTCATGCAAAGACAAAAAAGAAAATATATTTAATTGAAAGGCCAAGTCAGCCTTGAGTTAACCGAAGTTAATCCTTCTCTTCAAATTTTCAATGCCAATCTTTGGCCTTTTGTAATTCTCTATAAAATGGCTTTCAGCCTTGATTAAAAATCATCCAATCCCTCTCTTGGCTAGACCAGACTCTGTCATTGGTGAGTTGTGTAACCTTTTCAATCAATAGAAGGACGGTACTTTCAAATTTCAAGCGTTGGCATAGTGTTTATTCATTCAGCAATTTGCATAAGTGGTAGATTTCTCTCCCTTCTCAAATTCTTATTCGTACCTAGTTGCTAAATTATCCTTACGCAGGTCATGTCAAGTGTTCTTTATGTCTTTTGTTGAAGCTGTAAGTGGATGTTAGGTGGCTGCAAAGTGTCTTGTATCAGACCTCTCTCCATCGTTTTCCCAAATGTTTTGGTCATTGGATTGAACCTCTTCATGAAATATTTATGCATAAGTGATTGATCGAAATCGAAGGTCTTCCTTTTCCCTTGTTTGTTCCGTGTTCAAGGTTCCAAGCTGAGTGGATCAATCTTATAGTGTATCACCCTTTTTAGGTAGGATTTCCCCTTAAAGTTTCCTTCTCCCTTTTCCATGGTAGTTCGCAGCATAGAGTAGAGATCCTCATTGATACATCATACAAGAACCAGCCTTCTCTGGAGGTTCTTCTTACCGTTGAGGCACCCACCCTCGTGAGAAGATCCCATTGTTTCAGCCGAATAGAGGACTGGCCATTTCACACGTCTTCGATTCAAGGCGCAGCTCCAGGTTGACAACAGTTTTTGGCATACCCGGTGGGACCACAAAAAAAAATTCTTTATAGAAAATCTTCGCAGCAAAGGAATATAATCATTTACAGCCAGCTGAAGAGTTCATAGCATCATTCAGGGAATCTGTTCATGCCAAAGGTTATCACAAGATCAGCAAGCAAAGGTATTCCTTTTGAATTTATAATTTATAAAAGAGCAAGGTCTAGAAGGGCAAGTCCATATCCTCAAAGGGAATATTTACCTCTCCCTCCTATTGTTCTAGACACTGCAATCCCACCATGCAGATGGCCAATAGAAATCAAGTATTTGCTCCATTCAATAGGGGGAGTCCACTAAATCTAGCACAGTTAGATGATATTCTTGTATCTGCCCTCAAAAGTATTCCATTCTTCTTAGGAGAAAATCAAACTACCCCTATTGAGCATATCCAGAATGTGGCTAATCTTTGTTCAGTTCATAATGTAATTGAGGATAATGTTGCTATCAGATTACTAGCTGCTTCTTTCAAAGGAAAAGCATTACAGTGGTATAGAACCCTCCCACTTAGATCCATTTCCACCTGGGATGAATTGGGTGCTGCCTTGGTCAAATAGTTTGAGGACAAATTTGACACTTATCTTTAGTTGAGCAATTAACTACCATACAGAGAGCTCCTCATGAGTTCATGTCTGATTTTAATCTCAGATTTCAAAAGACATGGCATAGGATACCGGTTCTAATTAGGCCATCATCTGAATATGCATTTTTATATTTTTTTTGAAAGCTCTCAATTCTGATATTAGTGTGATGATACAGTCAATGGGTGGTACTACTTTGCCAGATGCTTATGAAGTTGCAATAAGGGCAGAAAATAGTCTGATTCAAGCAGGTAAGATTTCTCCAAGACCTCTAATGCCCATATTTCCAGAGATAAGTTCTGTACCAGCCCTTCAAGTTCCTCAAGTTCCATCCTTGGCTCCAATTCCAACACCTCAGCGTCCTATTGCAGCCTCTACTAGTCAATCTAGTGAGATAGGAGAGCTGAAAAGTCTATTACAATCTTTTGGAAATGAAATAGTACAGCTCAAAAGGCAGCAATTTCAATCAAATAGGCCTTATCAACAACAAAATCAGAATAACTATCAGCTCTTCAAAGATCAAAGGTCTCCTTATCAGGGTTTCAGGGAAAATAGACCACCCTATCAAGCACAAGGGGCCATAACTCCATCTAGGCCATATGCTACTCTTGATCCAAATGCTCCTTCCACTTCAAAAGCCATTGTTCCAACCCCACCACAAAACAATTTGGTGTAGGATTCAGGTTGGCAGCCCTCAAATCTTAATGATGTTCAAAACCAGAGCTTGGTATCACCAAACAGTGCCATGCCACAAATGACATAGGAGGAGTTCTCTTTTCAAGAAGGTCACTATCAAGATACAGGTTTGGCATCACAAGGAGCGATCCAAGGGCAGCCGGATGCTATTAATATAAATTGGCAGGTAGATGATCATGTTGCTTTTACTCAATATGTTAAAACTAATGTTTCAAATGATCAAGTTGCAGCTTTAACCTATCAGAGAAATAAAAGAAGAGCTGTTGAAGAAGCTCAAGCAGTGGCAAACATGTCAAATGCTCCTAGTATTATTGCTCAAGGTACGAAAGAACAAATTGCTACCCCCACAGTCCAAAAAAAACAGAACGTAGAGATTGGTAAAGTACAACAAATACCTCTAATTTGTGAACAGCAAGTCACAAAAGATGCAATCAAAAGTTAGTCCATCTCAGTTCAGTATTGTAGATCAGATGAAAAAGTCTAACATCAGCATTAGCATGTGGGAAACTCTTTCAATTCCAGGCCAAAAGGATAAACTCATTCAAGAACTTTCAGCTCTTGAATTGTCTCCAAAATCAGTTGATAAAGAAGGTGCTATCTTGACAAATTTGGATCAGCCAACTAAGCAATAGGTACAGCAAGGAGATAAGATATCTAGGGTGGACAAAACTGAGGTAAAAATAAAGAAAACTCCCCCTTTTTATCTTTCTTTGATAGTGGGTGATACTTTAGTCCATAATTGTATGGTGGATAGTGGAGCCAGCAATACGGTGATGCCCAAACAAATTGCAGACAAGCTCGGCCTTGTTTATGAGCCAAATACTAAAGAAGTACTGCCGTTGGATGGTTCACCTGCAAAAATGGTAGGGATTATCAAAGATTTGAAATTAACATTACATGCCTGTTCTAATGTGACTATTCAGCAGGACGTTGTGGTGGTGGACCTACCCCCTTATTTCGCTATGTGCCTTTCAAGAGATTTCACCTCAAAGATTGGAGGATATTTATCATCTGATTGGACTTATTTGTTGTTCAGGACCAGATATGGCACAAAGGTAACAATTCATTCAGAACTTATTGCACGTTTTCACATGGAGCCTTATAAGCCAAGTGTGGTCAATACGAATTGCATCATCTCAGATGAAATAGTACAAACTAGTGATGTAGAAAATGACTCACCTTTGGATGGAGTTCCAGGTTTGTTTCTTGATGAATGGGCTTCCACCTTGCATGAGCATGATCCCTACACGCTGATTGAAGAAGGTCTTGGTGTGTATTGTCTTCGTGAGAACGATGCACCAATCCCAGCCAAGGTCAAAAAGGACGAATCTAATGAAGGCTTGTGGCAATTATACTTTGATGGATCAAGAAATAAGCATGGGATCGAAGCTGGAATGATGTTAATTTTTCCTACAAAACAAAGGTATTTCTCCTCTATTAAATTTCAGTTTGGCTGGTGAAACAACATTGCTGAATATGAAGCACTAGTTCATGGTTTGCAACGGGATAGGAAGATGAAAATAAATTGTTTACAAGTGTTTGGAGATAGTGAACTTGTAGTTCATCAGGTAAGAGGCTTGAGTATATGCAAGAATATGTTGTTTAAATCTTATAGACATAGAGTATGGATCTACTTGAATATTCTCAAGCTTTTAATATTCAGGCAATACCAAGAGATAGGAATAAACATGCTGATAGGTTGGTTGTTGTTGGGGCACAATTTGATATCCCAGTTGATGTAAAAAGTGACATTTCTCAGTCACATATAAAGATAGTTGTAAGGCCTTTTGTCCCAGATAACCAAGAAAATTGGTAGGTGTTTGAAAGTGACAATCAAATTGTGAGATTTTTGTAGGAAGAGGCTGAGTTTTCTTCAAAAAATCAGTCAAAATGCTTACAACAGTATGGTGATCAGATTGTGCAATTGAAAACTAATAAGCTACCCAAGGGATTGGTCACCCTTGAAAATATTTTCAGTGAAGATGATGAATTAAGGAAAGAGAAACCAGCCTTGTCAACAGAGGAAGAGCACTATGCCAATGTAGAAATTGCAGCTGGTAAGATTTTGAAATTGGGCAAGGTATGCACTCTTCCACAAAAGAAAGTTTTCATTGAATTATGCACAAATTTTGCTGATATATTCGCGTGGCAGTATAGTGATCTCAAAGGTTTTGATCCAAGTTTGACTCAACACACTATTGAGTTAGAGGACGAAACTAAACCAGTACAACAAAGACAAAGGCCAATCAATCCAAAGCTTGAGCCTTTGATGAAAGCTGAGCTGCACAAGCTCATAGAATCGGCTATCATATTTCCAATCAAGCACTCAACTTGGGTGGCGAATCTTGTTCCAGTACGGAAAAAAAATGGTGAGATTTGTTTGTGTGTTGATTTCCATGATTTAAACAGGGCCTCGCTTAAAGACCACTATCCATTGCCATCAATGGAACAAATTTTACAGCTTGTTTCAGGTTCAGAAAGGTTTTCCTTGTTAGATGGATATAGTGGCTACAATTAGATTTTGGTCAAAAAAGAGGACCAATTCAAGACAGCTTTCACAACTAAGTGGGGAACATTTGCATACAGAAAGATGCCATTCGGTTTGTCCAATGCTGGAGCAACCTTTCATAGAGCCATGGATATGGCCTTCCAAGGCCTTCTTAACAAATTTGTGCTTGTCTATTTGGAAGATATAACAATATTTTCAAAAGATGCAGAAGATCACATGGTTCACCTCCAGCATGTTTTTGAAAGGTGTAGGCAATTTGGGATATCTCTAAATCCCCAAAAAATGTGTATTTTCAGTTCATGAAGGTAAGGTTCTTGGACATGTCATTTCAAAGCACGGTTTAAACATAGATTCTGAAAGGATTCAATCCATTCTTGCACTCTCTTTGCCTAAAAGCAAAAAGGCTTTGCAAAGTTTTTTTGGAAAGATCAATTTTATAAGGAGATACATTTCAGATTTTGCTACTGTAGCTAAACCACTTACAGCCATGTTAAAGAAAAATCAGAACTTCAGCTGGTTCAAAGAGGGAATAATAGGGTTTGAAGATGTTAAAAAAGCCATAGCAAGTGCTCCTACGCTTTTAAACCTAGATTTTACGAAAGACTTCATTCTGTATACATATGCTAATGTGGATACCATTTCAGGCATTCTTATGCAACAGAACCATGAAGATTTGGAGCAGCCAATAGCCTTCTACAGCCAAGGCTTGCAGGAGTATGAGACAAGGTACTCTTTTGTTGAAAAACACGTCCTCTCAGTTATAAGATCTCTGAAGAAATTTAGGCACTTGTCTAATAATAAAATACATCTAATGGTAACTCATCCAAGCATCAAAGAATTTCTTCTAAACAAAGACATAAATGAGAAAAAGGCTGGTTGGATAACCAAAGTGATGGAATATGACAGAAATTAAGATCACAAAGCTGGTTAGAGGCAAAGGACTTTGCGAGCATCTAGCTCAGGACTTACAAGAAACTGACGAAGTTGTTTTAGTGTCAAACGATGAAAAAATTGCTGCTGTTCACACCTCATCTTCCAGCTGATTTCGTGATCTGGTAAGCTATCTGTAGGAAGGTTGTTACCCTTCTCACTTAAGCACTTCAAAAAGAAGGTATTTCAGATTGCAATCAATTCCATTCTTGCTCGTTGACGGTGTTTTGTTCAAAAAGGATATCAATGAAATGCTACTAAGGTGTGTGGAGCCAAGCCAAACTCAAAGATTACTTGAGGAATTCCATGATGGACTTGGTGGAGGGCACTTTTCTGCCAAAACTAGAGCACTTAAAATCATGAGAGGTGGGTACTATTAGCCTACTATATTTGGTGATTGTTATACATGGGTTAGGAAGTGCAAACAGTGTGCTATGTGTAATGGGCACCTCTGTTACGTCCAAAATGAACCCAGCTGAAACCCCTTATGACTCCGAAACGGTTTGCTTGTATTGTTTTTTTTTTGTGTTTTGCAAAGTCTTATGCATGTAACATAAATATAAAATTGAAAGCATAGACACACAGCTGAAATAACCAACACACTGTATTTATATTGATTACAAAATGAATAAACAAGTGCCATGTCGGCCATGCGATAGCTCACTAAATACTCCAGCAATGGAATGAACATTGTTTCAAATGAATATTCTCAACGAATACCAAAGGTACGATCATTTTGTTCTCCGTCCAGCAGAACTACGGACTCTGCAGGCTTGTTTTTACAGACTCTGCAGGCTTGTTTCTACGGACTTCGCAAGCTTGTTTCTACGGACTTTGCAGGCTTGTTTCTACGGACTCTGCAGGCTTGTTTCTACGTGGTCCCCCTAAAAATATCACTCATTTTTGGGACAACATTTGAGCTATTTTGCTCTTACAGACCAAAATCCTCTCTTCCCCTTTCAAAAATTATTCTGAGCATTCAAGTTCATTTGTCAAAGCTTTCTCAGAAATCTACGAACTCTGCAGGCTTGAATCTACGGACTCTGCAAACTTGAATCTACGGACTCCGCAGGCGCATTTCTACGGACTCTTTCAAGGGACTCAAATCTATAGACTCTGCAGATATGTTTCTACGGACTCAACATGCTTGAAGTTAGCAGGTTCAACAGGTTCAAAGGCTTCTACAGGCGAGTTCAATCATAAGAACAAGTTTCCAACGCTCAGTCATTTTCAGGATTGGTTCAACGGGTTCAACGGGTTCAATCAATTCAAAGAGATCAAAAGACTTAGACAAAAAGATGGCTTCAAACGCAAGATTGAACCATTGAACCGTTGAACCAAAGTTGGTTCAATCGGCAGGTTCAAGGGGCTGCCCCAAAGCCAAATGAACAAGTGCCCTTACGGAGGGCTGTGAACCAAGCCAAGTGCCCTTGCGAAGGGCAGCGAGCAAAAGCGGACAAAGTGAACTCCTTCGGAAAAGTGAACAAGGCAAAAGACAAAGTGAAATCCTTCGGACACATTGTCTGAAGGAATTCGCCCGAAAGACAAAGCAAAAGCCCAGCGGGAAAGATGCAAAGGCAAGGAAGATTTCCTTCAGACAAATTCGAAGGAATTCCTTCGGACATTCTGTCCGAAGGACGTAAAGGATAAAGCCCGCCAAGAGAAAGAAGCCCGAAAGCCGCCACGTGTCCATTATAAAGCAGAGCGGAATACATCACGTGTCCTGTTATGACTCAGCGGAGCGTGACAAGTGTTTGCATCCATGTTCCCCTTTTGAAATTGCTCAGGCAAGACGTGTCGTGGACCCCATTTTCCGTAAGTTTCTAATGAGTTTCATAACAGTGGAACTTGCCACTTGTCAAAAACACAGAAAGGACCCCCCAAAGACTTAGGCAAGAAGGGCTATAAAGAGCAAAGAAGCGCTTAAGCAATGAAGAGAGGAGCGAGACCAAAGGATTAGAAATATCTTCGAAAGAGTTATTTCCAGTAGGTGAAACAGTGAATCGAGTAGACTTCTGAGCGCACCAAACCAAGGACGCGGCCTGTTTTCTTCCATGAAGTAAAGACAAATATGCAAAGGACAAGACGGTCTATATTAAGGAGGAGACATATCAGATGAAGGGACACGCCATAGTTATGGCGGCGCACTGTTCTCAGCATGGTCTCTCCAGACAAAACTGGAGACACATTAAAGACGTTGACTGTAGCATGGGCCGTCCCATGGAAAAAGGTGCCAATCCTTGGGTAGTTGCTATAAGTTTGGATTTTCTCTCATTTGTAAAGGAGATCTTCCCCATACCAGAAGCGAAACTCTGCCCAAATTGAAAGGCATTACTGAGACTTTGAGCTCAAATTGTAATTCATATTTCTTTGATTGAATGAGAAAGCATGTTACTTGCAGACTTTGTGCTGTGATAGCCTGTGCTAGTTTAGGAGATTGTTCGTATGTCTGTCTTCTGAAAGCATTCTTGTTTATTTTATTTAACAAACAGAACTAGTGGAGGTGATAAGGAAGGTGTCCTGAAGCCAACTATTTTCAGACTTTGCGCTGTCATAGTTGTCTTCAATGTGTGTTTATCTTTTCTGTTTCTATGTAAAGGACCTTGGGACGACTTTGTGCCCCCATTGTTCTTCGTATCTCACTCTTGGGCAATCGAGGTGGAGACTTTGCGCTACATCTCAGGCTACTGCTTACTATGCACTTTTGGTTACTTGTTATTTACCAGAAAGATTCTTGTTGTTTGCAAGAACAAGCACTTCTGAAAGAAGAGAAGTGCCTTCTGTCGCTTCACCAGGATTTCTACTATCTAGGAAGGGATCTAGCTCTTGGCTGAATGTTATTTCTGAAAGAAGAGAAGTACCTTCACCAATCACCCAAGATTTTCTCCTTTGTCTGTGAACATCATCTCTGAAAAACGAGAGATGGATGGCTTATCCCACCCCTGTGTCTTACTTTCTGCTTATATATATATAGTATATAGCCTCCACATATTTAATAGGCAACCTCCCCTTGATGAGAGGAGAGATTTGTCCCCTATTGATGTAGTAAACCTGCACACCAGGATGACCCATCTCCCTATGCTGTGGTGATAGGAACTATTTTGGTCACCAGTTAGCTGGCCGACAAAATATTCACCCAACACTACAGACTCTGCAAGCTTGTCTCTACGGACTCTGCAGGCTTGTTTCTACAGACTCTGCAGGCTTGTTTTTACGGACTCTACAGATAGCTTTGGACACCAGCCCGATCGATAAGACATCAATTGATTATTGATTGAATGAGGAGATGGACAACACTCGCAACTGCTACAAGATGCTACAGTGACGTTGTTGCTATAGTGACATGGCTGCTACAGTGACGTGACTGCTACAGTGTCGCAGCTGCTACAGTGGCGCAGCTACATGAGGCTGAAAGCATAGACTCCAAAAACTAATCCCAAGGATTGATGTCTAGAGTGCTACAGATGGGAAGGACGTTCCCAAATGCCCAAAATAACCTGCAAACTACAAGTGCATCAGTTCTTCTTATCCAACATGCTAAATGAAGCCACAAACACTTCCTTTTATTCTTTCTCCAAGGGGCGACTCAACTCTCATGAGCAATGTGGGATAAAAGATGTGCAACATTTTATATATTAAAATATTACCTATGTCTCCCTTGGGTACCATCCCCATAAAGTAAATATTAAAGTAACACTTTAATATTTTGCAATTAAGTTAAATGTTACTTTTATAACACTTCAGGCATTAAAATATAATAGCAATCGGACTCCGAATAGTGCAAGTGATAGTTCGTCGGAAAGCTCTCACCGAGGAGTATCAAATCCAATCACCAAAACTGGCCTCCGCTGTGTCCTGCTAACTTACTACAAATAGTAAGTATTCCTGAAACTGAATAAATCAACTCCGTTTTGGCCCAAACTGGAAATGACTAGGCCAAAACACTCTAGGATCCCTTTAAACTCTTTGTTAGCCTTCGGGACCATGTAGAACTAGGCTAACGCACACACACACTTGGTCAACTGCTAAAGTGGGGATATTACAGTCCGCCCCCCTTGAAATTGCTTGTCCTTAAGCAATCTCAGCCCAGCCTGCTGAATAACCTGCTCACTCTCCCATGTAGCATCCTCCTCCGGTAGGTCTCTCCATCTGACCAAATACTCCTTCACTATCCTGTTTATGAGTTTCCTCTCTCTGCTGTCCAGAATAGCCTCAGGTACTAACACAAGCTTCCCCTCCTCATCCAAAGGGGGTAAATCTGTAGAAGGCACTACACTCTGACCAATGGCTTTCTTAAGCCTATCCACATGAAATACATTGTGCACTCGACTTCCCTCTGGGAGCTCAAGCTCATAGGCGACTTCGCCCACTCTACGAATGACCCTGTAGAGACCGTAAAATCTAGGCTTCAGCTTCTCTGCTCCGCTCTTCTTGAGCAATGACTGCCTATATGGTTGTAGCCTCAAATACACCATGTCCCCCACCTCGAAACTGCGCTCTACCCTATGCTGATCAGCATACAACTTCTACTGATTTTGCGTCTGTTGTATATTCTCCTTGAGCGCTCTCAGGATATCTTGACTATCCTGCAATAGGTCTTTGGCTTTGGGCACTCTGCTGTCCCCCAAAGCCATATCCATGAAGCTTGGTGCTTCATACCCATACAATGCCATAAATGGATTCATCTTGATGGTCATGTGATACGTGGTATTGCAACAATACTCCCCCATGTGTAACCACTTAACCCAGGCTCTCTGCTACGCAGTCACATAGTTCCGCAGATAACCTTCCACCCATTTATTTACTATCTCCGTCTGCCCATCTGTCTGAGGATGGTAGCTCGTACTAGGTGTAAGATCTGTACCACACAGCCTGAACAACTCCTGCCAAAAGGTGCTCATGAACTTGCTATCTCTGTCACTAACAATAAATCTCGGTAACCCATGCAACCTGAAAACCTCCCTGAAGAACAAGTCTTCCACCTGAGCTGCTGTGTAAGTAGAAGGGATAGCAAAGAAGTGAGCAAACTTCATCAATCTGTCTACCACCACATAAATGCAATCTCTTCCCTGCACTCGTGGTAGGCCAGTGATGAAGTCCATAGAAATGCTTTCCCATTTCCTGTCCGGAATGGGTAAGGGCTGTAGTAAACCAACAGGAACGTGTGCTCTTCCTTATTCTGCTGACAAACTACACACTCCCTGACATACCTCTGAACATCATCCTTGAGCCCTCTCCATGAGAACCGCTCTCGGATCTGCTTGTAGGTCTTGAAGACCCCCGGATGCCCAGCCGTAGGTGCATCATGAAATGCCCTCAATATCGCCTCTCTTAAATGTGATGACGGAATCAAATAAACCCTATCCTGAAATATGAACAACCCATCTATCACCTCATAGCGATCATCCTGTATAGTACCTGAAATCAATCCAGAAGCCCAAACATCTCTGGCATATTCTGCTATAATTTTATCCCTCAAATCTCCTGAAATCTTTGCAAGAGCACAAATGTGAGTGTTGACCATTTTTGGTCCTACAGGCCAAAAATTAGTCTCCCTTCCTACTATCTTGAGCAGTCAGTCATGTATATCCACCTTTTTGCTGCTATGCTTTTCCCCTTTTGTAATAGGCCTATTTTCTGAACAAAATGACTTCCGCTTTGTAGATGTTTCGGGTTGATCCGGAGGTTTATTTCGTTGTGGGCAGCTAGTTTTCACAAGCCTTTTGGCAAAGGAATGGGCCAACTTCAAAGAGATATAAGTCTTTTATGAAGCTCCAAGGACAAAGTGCCCTTGTGGAGGGTAGTCGGGTTACAAACTGGACCGTTCCAGCATGCTGCGAAGGGGAATTATGGACCCAAAAGTGCCCTTGCAGAGGGATAAAAGAGAAGGCCGAAAGGTAAGTTTTCTTCGGAAAAAATCCAAGGCAAAAGATGAAGAATTCCTTCAGACTTTTTGTTCAAAAGAAATTCATAAGGAAAGGAGCAAAGGATTTATTCGGACTTTTGTCCGAAGAAAATCCATGTAAAAGACAAGGGATGAATTCCTTCGGACATTTTGTCCGAACGAATTAATCCAAAGGTAAAGAGACCGAAAGGAAGGGCCGAGACTTGAAAGAAAGACTTCCTTCGGGCAAAATGTCCGAAGGAATTGAGAAGACAAGGAGCCTGAAAGCCAAGGGACTCTCAGTGACCAAAAAGGGATCTTTTCTAGTTTTCTGAAGGGACACCTTCCCTTCAGAAAGGTTCAATTGCAAAAGGTCAAAGGAATTGCCAAAGGGGTGACGTGCCCAAAGACATCAACTTCAGCGTAGCAAACTAGCCGTTGGAGGTCCAAACGTCTGGTGATGGGCGCGCGAACGTCAAATTCAAGGTGGTGAAATAGCCGTTGATTCTCAAATGTTTAAAAATGGGCCCACGCATGTTAACAATTGAAGAGAGCCCGAAAGAGCTCATAAGCGAAGGCTGTAAGTGAACTCAGCGACCCGCCGAGAAGAGAGCCCGAGAGCTCAAGTGGTCAGCAAAAGGTGAGAAGATAGCCCCGAGAGCTCAAATTGCCAGAAAGAGACAAAAAATAGCAAGGAAAGACGGAACAAAATAGAGAATCCAGAACACGGCCACACACACATACGACAACATTTGGAATATTCCAAAAGACGCATTTAGCCAAGCACAGACACGAATCAGATCACCCAGGTGGCAAAAAAAAGCGTCGGCAGAGGAGTTATTCCAATGGTTGAAATAGTCCTTACGAAATGGTCATCAAGGAGCGCAAATAGTGAAGGTGCAGCCTATTTTTTCTTATTTTACATTAATGAGCAAACAGTGGCATAAAACCCATGCTTTTGCAGTGATTTTTAATACGGATTAGGCGCTAAAGTCCAGACTGGCGACATCTACAGCATGGTTATTGTTGACGCAGTGGATTGCACCCTGGGCTTCTGCCTACCACACGTCAAAATGGAAACTCCCCTCTTGCCTGTGGGGACAGCAAAATTGGGGGGAGAGTCTCTAGATAAGGGCTAGCTCCCTTTGATGCATCTGAGTTATTCCAATAAGTGCTAATACATATATATATATATAATGGGGGGGTGAAAAGGGAGAAGGATTACAGGAAAACAAAACCTACTCTAAAAGGGTGATGCACCAAATGATTCGACCTACTCACACTCACACTCTGAACCATACAAACACATACGTACACTTTAATTGGTAAAAGGACCAGGCTACAGGAAACTTAACAGGGAGGCTTTAATGGAACACATAGAAAAAAGGACTCACCATAGGTGCTGTAAAAAAAACACACTGTCTAGTAATCTCCTTCTGTCTCTACACTCCAAGTACAGCTCTTCTTGTCACCTGCAGGAATGGCGCCTTATAGATACCAGATGCATTGGTGTCAACCCTATGAAAGCATTAGAAAGCAATGACTAAACACAAGAATAACACTCAGACACACTCAGAGATATCTAATCAGAATAGAGGTAGAAATGCGTTTTATTGATTCCAGGTGAAAATTGCCAGGGCTTCGCCTTACAATGTGAAAGATAGATCTTTTAAAATGAGAAGTTACAATATATATAGAGAAGAGGGAAAAACAACGCCTTCTTTGAAAAAGACTTTTGGCGCCCTTTGACAAGTGGCCCATGCGCTTCCCAAGGGCGTTGGGAAGAGGAAGCCACTAAAATATAAATGTTGTCGATTCCAATTCTGACTTCAGGCATTTAAAAACATAGGCCATGCCGTTTCTCCATAACCAAGACTGCTCCTTGAAGGCACCCACGCGGTTTGTCTGCTCATAAATGCAAAATGGAGAAAAAATGGGTTGCGCCGTTCACTGTTTGCATCCCATTTATGACCACTTGGCAAGCACTGTTCCAACCACTGGAATAATTCCTTGAGTCGACGCCTTCCTTCGCCACTTGGACTATTTTGTTTGTTTCTACACTTGGCTCTTTTGTCTTTTCCTTGCCTTGTTTCTTCTGGCTCCTTTGGCCCTCGGGGGCTACCTTCTCGTCCTTGCTAGCTCCTTGGGCTCTTTTATTAGCAGGTCGCTAAGTTCATTCTCAACCTTTGTCTTTTTCTGCGTCGTCTTCCTGATTTTGTCCTTTTTGCTGGCTTCTGTCTCTTTGTCTCTGGGCTCTTTCTCTGCTGTAAAAATGACGTTCGCGGGCCCGTCGCTGTTTGAAAAACAACGGCTAGTCTATTTTCTTGAAGTTGACGGCTTCGGAGACGTCACCGTCCTTGGCAAATTCCTTTGGGCCTTTCCCTCTGATTCGGCCTTTTGTTTCAGACCCTCCCGAAGGGGAAGTATCCCTTCAGTTTTGGAGAAGTGCCCTTTGTTCGGCAGCCGAGAGTCCCCCGCAAGGGCACCTGCCCTTCGGGGTCCTTCGGCAGCCTTTTGTCTTCGGCTAATTCCCTGCGGACATTTTCTCGCGGATTTTTTTCCCACGGACAAAAAGTCCGCAAGAATTGCTTTGAGCACTTTTCTTTGTCTTTTTTGAATTTCTCTCTGGCTTTTCCTCCGAATTTCTTCGACTTTTTGTTCGAAGGAATTCTTTCGGACAAAAAGTCCGAAGAAATTATTCTTTGCCTTAGCCTTAACTCTTTTACTTGCTTTCCTTTGGCGGGATCTTGCCCTTCTGAATTTCTTCGGACTTTTTGTTCGAAGGAATTCCTTCAGACAAAAAGTCCGAAGAGATTATTCTTCGTCCTTGTCTTTCGACTGCCTTCAAAAGTGCCCCTTGGGAAAGTTGAAAACGACCCTTTTGAAGGGTGCCTCCTTGACTTAAACGAAAATCCGAAGGAAACTTGACTTTTTGGCCAATTTTTGTGGCCTCCTTGAAAGTGTTCTCTGCCCTCCGCAAGGGCTCTTGAGTCCGGAACTGCCCTCCACAAGGGCACTTGAAATGGTCCCTTTTGCGCCTAAGTGTCGAGGACTCGTCTCTTTGAAACAACCCGTTGAACGGAACTTTGAACGAAGGCATTGAACCAACTGTTGAACCGAGCCATTGAAGCAAGCCGTTGAAGCAAAACAATGAACCAGGCACTTGAATCAAACCAACTGAACCAGACTCCTGAAACAAGCACTTGTCCATTTTGCACCCAAGTGTTGGGAACCCATTTATTCTCTGTAGAGTCCGTAGAAAATCCTGTGGAATCCGTAGAAATGGACCTGCAAAGTCCGTAGAAATTCTTGTGGAGTCCGTAGAAAATCCTGTGGAGTCCGTAGAAAATTCCAGACTTGTGCAAAATCAAAAAATGAAAACTGGCTCAGGACAGCAGGGAAGGAAGGGGACCGATTTTGCCCTGTTGGACCAAAAATGGTCAACAAATTCGCGACTCCCAGGGAAAGCATGCCTGCTATGTTTAGAAACTAGTTGCCTTAAAGTCCATTGGGCACGGAGTCAGAATGTAACTTAAAAGTTCAGCAACAGCCCCGATAGATTCAAGAATCAATCACGAAGATTTACCCCAAAAGGAAACAAAAACACACAAAACTAAGAAAACTATTAACATGTGCAAAAGGCACTTAGGGAAAACAGGAGAAAAGCAAGGGAAATATATACATGGTGGAAAAAGGGCTCAGTGGTAATGCTTAAGATGTATCCCATTAACTGGGATATACAGTTCTTCATCATCCAACCTGGAGAGTTGGAATGCATTATGCTGCTTGCACTGAGTGATGACGTATGGGCCACTCCATAGGGCGTCGAACTTCGCGTACTTTCCAGGCTTAGCTCGGTCGTCATCCCATTTCAAGACAATGTCTCCTTCAGAGAAACCTTTTGATGAAGATTTCTTGTCGATGTGTCTATTCGTTTGCTGTTGGCCGCTGGTCATAGAAGCCATAGCCTGGTCCCTTGTCTCTTGGAGCTCCATCAGCTCGCATAGCCTAACCTCCATGCTATTTCCTTCTAATTGCAGCTGGCGAGCGAGGTCCAAGGCTGGCAACTCAAGTAAAATGGGGAACCTAGCTTCCCTTCCATAGACAAGCGTGTATGGCAAGTTACCAATTGCCCTCTTTGGGGTGACCCTATCTGCCCACAAGGCTGTTTTCAACTTGGCATGCCAAGTCCTCTGATTCTCCTCCATGGTTTGCTTGATGATCCTATCAAATTATTATTTGTAGATTCAGTCAGCCCATTCCCCTGTGGGTAGTAATTGGATGAAGTGCTAAGATAGATACCATATCTCAGCGCCCATTCACTTGTTTTAGTTCCCAGAAAATCTAACGCGTTATCTGAGATTATGGTTGCTGGAACCCCGAACCTTGCCACCAGGTGCTCATAAAAATCCAGGACTGCACTTTCATTGGCTTCCTTCAGAGCAACAGCCTCTACCCATCTTGTGAAATAATCCGTGGCGGTCAGGACCCACTTGTGTCCAGCACTGGAGGGATTAATCATCCCTATGAAGTCAAGGCCCCATTGCATGAATGGCTGCTCTACCTGAATAGGCTGTAAAGGCATGGCAGCTAACCGTTGCTTTCCATCAAAAAGTGCACACTTCTGGCACCTTCGTACCCAGGCATGGGTGTCCCTGAAAAGAGTAGGCCAGAAGTAACCAGCTCTCATTATCCTTGCCGTTGTAGCCCTAGGAGCAAAATGACCGCCGGCTGGCCCATCATGGAACTCAGACAGCACTCTGTCAGCCTGACTTGAGTCCAAGCATCTTAAAAGGACAACTGAGAGATCCCTTCTGAACAACACTCCATCAGTCAGGACATAAGGGAGACACTGGAGTCTGAAATATCTCCTTTTGGTCCTATCAAAGCCCTACAGGCACTCACCAGTGAGAAGGAAATGCCTCACGTCTGATGCCCAATCCTTCATGACAGCTGGTTGTTCTGCTGTAGCTGCATCATGAATTAGCAGACTGTCCTCTTTCTGCTGCTTAAAGTCTGCAGCAAGGTGCTCACACAAGCCTCTCCCTCTTACCAGTTTGGTGATCTTGATATCCACGTCGTATTCCATCACCTTAGTGATCCACCCCGCTCTCTTTTCATTTAGGTCTCGGTTAATCAAAAAATCCTTGATGCTGGGATGTGGAACCATGAGGTGGATTCTGCTATTGGACAGCATATGTCTGAATTTCTTCAAACTCCGTATGACTGCCAGGACTTGCTTTTCCACATATGTGTATTTGACCTCAAAACCCTCTAGGCCTTGGCTAAATAACGCAATTGGTTGCTCAAGGTTATCATGCTTTGCTTGGGTAAACATGGTGGAGATTACCTCTTTATTGCCGAAAGTGTAGAGGTTGAAATCTTTGGTGAAGTCAGGGCTGATCAAAGTAGGAGCCCGGGCTATGGCCTGCTTGATTTCTTCAAAACTGTCCTTTCTTTGTGCTGTCCATGTGAACTTCTCACCGTTCTTCAACATAGAGGTCAACGGCTTGACCACTTTCGCAAAATTCGGGATAAATCTCCGGATGAAATTTATCTTGCCGAAGAAGCTTTGCAGACCTTTCTTGTGCTTAGGCAAGGACAGCTCCAAGATGGAGCTAACTCTTTCTGGATCAATGGTCAAGCCTTCCTTAGAAACGATGTGACCAAGGAGCTTCCCCTCGTGGACAGCGAACACACATTTCCTCGGGTTGAGAGAGATACCGAACTCTGTACACCTCTCAAAGATTTGTCTGAGGTGTTTCATGTGTTGGCTCGCTTCCTTGGAGAAAATTGTCACATCATCAAGATATACCAGCACAGTGTTATTTATCAGGCCTTGAAAGGCCATATCCATAGCTCGTTGGAAGGTGGCACCAGCATTAGACAGTCCGAAAGGCATTTTCTTGTAAGCAAACGTCCCCCATTTGGTTGTGAAGGCTATCTTGTGCTGGTCACAGTCTTGCACCAAAATTTAGTTATATCCTGAATACCCATCTAGGAGGGAGAAACGCTCGCTGCCTGTCACCATTTGAAGGATCTACTCCATGCTTGGGAGAGGATAATGGTCTTTCAAAGAGACTCTGTTGAGGTCTCTGAAATCAATGCACAGTCTGATCTCCCCATTCTTTTTTCGAACAGGAACAAGATTGGCCGGCCAAGAAGAGTGTTTGATTGGAAATATTAGCCTAGACTCAATCAGCTTGGTGAGCTCCTTCCGCATGAGCGGCTCAATCATTGGGTTGACAGGCCTCTGCTTTTGCTTGATTGGCCTGACGCCTTTTTCCAGCTCAATGGTATGCTGGGCCAGATTTGGGTCAAAACCCTTCAAATCACTATACTCCCAAGCGAAGACATCAGCAAATTCTTGGCACAACAAGATGAAGGCCTGCCTTTCACGGTCCGTGCACACTTTCCCAAGTGCAAGCAGCTTATCTTTGAATATCTCCACCTTCTCATGGTGCTCCTCCTTCGTTGCAATGCATGCCTTGTCGCTTTTCAATTGGTCATCTCCATTGAAGATACTCTCTAGAGTGACCAAACCTTTGAGGAGCTTATTGTTCTTCAGCTGAACAATTTGGCCACCATATTGCTAATGTAGCTTTGCCTGGTTTTTAGCAGTGAATTCCGCTTCTTGCAAGAAGAGCGCTATTTGCTAGTCGCTGTCGAAGCCCTGCCAGTTGGTGATGTTGTCAGGTACAGAGGACCGGATCACTACCTTCAAGTGGCATGAGCTGTGGTCTCTGCCTATTTCTCGAGGGATATCGAACTGGGCACCAATTGCTGCCAACTATCTGCTTGCTTATTCTACTCTCTAAGAATGGAGGTAATATTGAAAGCAAAGAAATTTTTCACTAAGTCCCATACCCTATGTTTGTAGGACTTCAGTAAAGAATTTTTTGTCAAATTCTGGCCTCTTACCTGATTGACAATCAGCTCACTGTCACCAAAAAATTGCAGCTCTTTGATTCCTCTTTTCCTCGCCCACTCCAAACCGTGGATGAGGGATTCATATTTCGCAACATTGCATGTGCAGGAAAATTAGAACCGAAAAGCTGAAAAGTATCTCTCCTTTGAAGGAGAAACCAACACCGCTCCACCACTAGCTCCTAACTTACTTCTTGAACCGTCAAAGAACAGCTGCCATAGACCTGAACTTTCTTGGCTCGCTTTCATCAGATTTGGTACAAAAGTACCCTCTTCATGCATGCAATAAATTTTAAGGCCTGCCTCCTCAATGAATTTGTAAGGATCATGCTCGAAGTTGTCACTTCCCCATTCATCTAAGAGCAGGTCTGCAACTCCTTCAAGGGCAGAGGATGGAGATTGGTCTACTTGGAACTCTTCTTGGTCAATGATGGCGTAGCTGACATTTGTCGCCTTGAGCGAGTATGGTTCCAGATGATCTCTGTGGAATGGCTTGGATTCAATCTTAACTTTAGTCCCATACTTGGTTTTGAAAACCAAATAAGACCAATTCGCTGCTAAGTAGCTACTTATCTTGGATGTAAAATCCCTGGATAAGCAGATGGCAAAGTAAGGAGGAACATCCGCCACCACCACATCATGAAGAATTAAGAAGGTCGGGCAAGCGTGTAGCGTCAAGCTCAAACCTTTCACCACCCCAATTGTCTTTGTTGGTGTTCCATCTAGCTTCAGGACTCCCTTATTCATCTCTTCGTATTTCAAACCCAGCTTGTCGACTATGCATTTGGGCATTACCGAGGTGCTTGCTCCACTATCAATGATGCAATTGTGCACCAAGAAATCTCTTATGACCAAGGACACATAAAAAGGGGGAACCTTTTCTTCTTTCCTAACCTGACCTGAGGTGGAACGCTGTCCATTCATCATCAAAACATTATCGACTTTTGCTGGGACAGCTTGTTCATCTAGCTGATGCAATTCCTTTTGCAGAATGTCCTTTTGCCTCAGTATTGACAGTGAATCCCACAAGGAGATGCTCATGTGCAGCTTCTTCATCTGGTCAACCACATTGACTCGAGGGTTGCCTTTCAAATTTTCTTTGGAGTTATTTACAGCCTGAGGTGCAGGCCGAGGAGCTGAAGGTACAACCGGCGGTCTGAAGTTTGGGACCTTTTGGTTTATATGCGATGAAGAAGGTATTGTTGACGCTTGGGCAGCAGCCTGAGCTTCTTCCATTGCTCTCCTTTTGAATCTTGTACTGGCTGCGATAGTCGCCCTAATTGTCCACAGTACCCACGTAATTGACTGCATAGAACTCACCTTCCAGGTGGTTCATGAGAGTAGAATCGGGCTGGGTCTGACTGCTGCTCGGGCCGGGTTGCATTGAAGCCTCAAAACTTTGGAATTGGGCAGCTGCCTGATTGTCTTGTACATTTGGGTAGTGACCCGTCATTTCATTTGTATAAACAGTCTGCTCTTGACCATATCTCATGGTTGAACAACTTGGTTGTTCTTGTACCAGATTGTTTTGAACGGGCACCATAACTTTAGATGATGAAGGGGCGCCTGGATTGTAGCCTTGAAAGGGTCTGGTCTTTGTAAGCTGACCCTGTCCTTGATTGTAATTTTGGAAAGGGGGTCTATTTGCTTGACCATACTGCTGGTATCCTTGGTTTGGTATCCTTGGTTTGGTCGGTTGCTTTGAGCTTGCTGCCTTTTAATAGCCACTAGTTCATTTGTCATATTTTGCAACAGACTCTTGACTTCATGAAGTTCATTAGATGGAGTAGTAGCTGGCTTTTCTATGCTAGGCAGAAGAGCTAAAGTGGGAGTAGCGGTCTGAATTGGAGGCAGCATTTCAGAGAAAAGTGGCATATGGGGTCTAGGAGCTATTTTCCCAGCCTGCACTAGGCAATTTTCAGCTGCTATAGCTATGTCATAGGTGGCAGGCAGCACATGTCCTCCCGTGGACTGTATCATAACAGTGATATCGTTGTTCAAAGCTCTTAAGTAATACAAAAAAGCATAGCTAGGAGTCGGTCTTACCAGAATGGGGATTCTATCCCATGTCTTCTGAAATCGAGTGTTGAAATCCTGCATGTATTCATGTGGGGCTCTTTTCATTGTAGTCAACTGCTTGACAAGTGAGAGGTGGTCGCTCTTTTCCCCAAAATGGTCCGTCAAGCGAGTGCCCAACTCATTCCAGGAACCAACTGAATTTATGGTTAAAGTCCCATACCAGTCCATAGCTTTGCCCTTGAGAGACAATGCCAGCAATCTGATTGCAATATTCTCCTCAGTGACATTGTGAATATTGCAGAGGTTATCAATATTTCTGATGTGTTCGATAACTGTAATGGGCCCCTCTCCATCAAAGGGAGGCACACTTTTGAGGACTGCTCCTGGAATTGTGTCATAATGCTGGAGATTCAAAGGACTCTGACCACGGAAAGTCACAAAGGGTAATGCCATAACTATGATAGGATGTAACCGCGGCCTTCTTGCATAGGTGTTCTTTACAACAGGTTTGGGAAAGTGGTTTGTTGAATAAGGATGGGTCCTCCAAAACCTCAGTCGCTTTGCTGAGTTCAAAGGCAATTCAATGAATTCGAAAGGGACACCCTTAGAAGCAGACCGTGTGGTGATTTTAGGCATAGGAAGTCAGACTGGTCTTTGATTAGAAATTGAAGCTCTTACCAGTGGAGTCGCCAGATGCTGAAAATAGTTGATTTTGCTGTAACAAGACCAGCATCAATCCTGAGACTTTACTAAGTGTAAAAACTGAGTCCCACTGGGCGTGCCAAAAACTGTTGATGCAGTGGATTGCACCCTGGGCAGGAGGCTGGGCTCCTGCCTTCCACACGTCAAAATGGAAACTCTCCTCTTGCCTGTGGGGACAGAAAAATTGGGGGGAGAGTCTCTAGATAAGGGCTAGCTCCCTTTGATGCATCTGAGTTATTCCAATAAGTGCTAATATATATATATATATATATATATAATGGGGGGGTGAAAAGGGAGAAGGATTAAAGGAAAACAAAACCTACTCTAAAAGGGTGATGCACCAAATGATTCGACCTACTCACACTCACACTCAGAACCATACAAACACATACGTACACTTTAACTGGTAAAAGGACCAGGCTGCAGGAAGCTTAACAGGGAGGCTTTAATGGAACACACAGAAAAAGGGACTCACCATAGGTGCTGTAGAAAAAGCACACTGTCTAGTAACCTCTTTCTGTCTCTGCGCTCCAGGTACAGCTCTTCTTGTCACCTGTAGGAATGGTGCCTTATAGATACCAGATGCGTTGGTGTCAACCCTGTGAAAGCATTAAAAAGCAATGACTAAACACAAGACTAACACTCAGACACACTTAGAGATATCTAACCAGAATAGAGGTAGAAATGCATTTTATTGATTCCAAGTGAAAATTGCCAGGGCTTCGCCTTAAAATGTGAAAGATAGATCTTTTAAAATGAGAAGTTACAATATATATAGAGAAGAGGGAACAACAACGCCCTCTTTGAAAAAGACTTTTGGCGCCCATTGACAAGTGGCCCATGCGCGTCCCAAAGGCATTGGGAAGAGGAAGCCGCTAAAATATAAATGCTGTGTTGGTTTCGATTCTGACTTCAGGTATTTAAAAACATAGGCCGCGCCATTTCTCCATAACCAAGACTACTCCTTGAAGGCACCCATGCGGTTTGTCTGCTCATAAATGCAAAATGGAGAAAAAATGGGTCGCGCCGTTCACTGTTTGCATCCCATTTATGACCACTTGGCAAGCACTGTTCCAACCGTTGGAATAACTCCTTGAGTCGACGCCTTCCTTCGCTACTTGGACTATTTTGTCTATTTCTACACTTGGTTGTTTTGTCTTTTCCTTGCTTTGTCTCTTCTGGCTCCTTTGGCCCTTGGGGGCTACCTTCTCGTCCTTGCTAGCTCCTTGGGCTCTTTTATTAGCAGGTCGCTGAGTTCATTCTCAACCTTTGTCTTTTTCAGCGTCCTCTTCCTGGTTTTGTCCTTTTTGTTGGCTTCTGTCTCTGTCTCTGGGCTCTTTTCTGGTTGGTGCTTCAAGAATTCAAAGATCAAATGGCTATTTCTCTGCTGTAAAAATGACGTTCGCGGGCCCGTTGCTATTTGAAAAAAAATGGCTAGTCTATTTTTTTGAAGTTGATGGCTTCGAAAACATCACCGTCTTTGACAAATTCCTTCGGTCCTTTCCCTCTGATTCGGCCTTTTGTTTCGGACCCTCCCGAAGGGGAAGTATCCCTTCGGCTTTGGAGAAGTGCCCTTTGTTCGGTAGCCGAGAGTCCCCTGCAAGGGCACTTGCCCTTCAGGGTCCTTCGGCGGCCTTTTGTCTTCGGCTAATTCCCCGCAGACATTTTCCCGCGGACTTTTCTCACGCGGACAAAAAATCCGCAAGAATTGCTTTGAGCACTTGCCTTTGTCTTTTTTGAATTTCTCTCGGGCTTTTCCTCCGATTTTCTTCAGACAAAAAGTCCGAAGAAATTATTCTTTGTCCTTGTCTTTCGACTGCCTTCAAAAGTGCCCCTCAGGAAAGTTGAAAACGACCCTTCCGAAGGGTGCCTCCTTGACTTAAACGAAAATCTGAAGGAAACTTACCTTTTGGCTAATTTCTGTGGCCTCCTTGAAAGTGTTCCCTGCCCTGCGCAAAGGCTCGAGTCTGGAACTGCCCTCCGCAAGGGCACTTGAAATGGTCCCTTTTGCGCCTAAGTGTCGAGGACTCGTCTCTTTGAAACAACCCATTGAACCGAACTTTGAACGAAGGCATTGAACTGACTGTTGAACCGAGCCATTGAAGCAAAACGATGAACCAGGCACTTGAATCAAACCGACTGAACCAGACTCCTGAAACAAGCACTTGTCCATTTTGCACCCAAGTGTTGGGAACCCATTTATTCTCTGTAGAGTCCGTAGAAATGGACCAGCAGAGTCCGTAGAAAATCCTGTGGAGTCCGTAGAAATGGACCTGCAGAGTCCGTAGAAATTCTTGTGGAGTCCATAGAAAATCCTATGGAGTTCGTAGAAAATTCCAGACTTGTGCAAAATCAAAAAATGAAAACTGGCTCAGGACAGCAGGGAAGGAAGGGGACCGATTTTGGCCTGTTGGATCAAAAAATGGTCAACAGTTATTTCAGGACTTTCTAGAAGGATGACACTAGCATGAGCAAGTTTTCCTTTTTCCAAGACTTTCAACGCAACATGGGCCATCGTTTCTAGAAAGTGCCAAAGTCTTTCTTTTGGATGCTATATATTGTAATCTCTCATTTTGAGAAAGGGATCTCTCATTTTGTAAGGCAAAGCCTTGCCAAAATTTCACCTTGAATCAATAGAATGCATTTTACTTCTATTTGACTGGTTATATCTTTGAGTGTGTCTAAGTATTAACCTTGTGTTCAGTCATTGTGCATGATGCTTTCACAAGTTTGACACCAACATCTCTAGTATAGACAAAGCACCATTTCTGCAGGTAACAAGAAGTGTTGTATCTGGAGTGTTGGGTGAATATTTTGTCGACCAGCTAACTGGTGAGCAAAATAGTTCCTATCACCACAGCATAGGGAGATTGATCGTCCAGGTGTGCAGTTTTACTACATCAACAGGGGACAAATCTCTCCTCTCATCAAGAAGAGGTTCCTTATTAAATATACGGAGGCTATATATATAAGCAGAAAGTAAGACAGGGGTAGGGTATCACCATCCATCTCTCTTTTTTCAGAGATGATGCTCACAGATCAAAGCATAAATTCTGGGTGATTGGTAAAGGTACTTCTCTTCTTTCAGAAGTAACATTCAGCCAAGAGCCAGATCCCTACCTAGATAGTAGAAATCCTGGTGAAATGACAAAAGACACTTCTCTTCTTTCAGAAGTGCTTGTTCTTGCAAACAACATGAATCTTTTTGGTAAATAACTAGTAACCAAAGGTGCAGAGTAACTAGCAGCCTGAAATGTAGTGCAAAGTCTCCACCTCGACTTCCCAAGAGTAAAATACGAAGAACAATGGGGGCACAAAGTCATCCCAAGGTCCTTTACACAGAAATAGAAAATAAACACACACTGAAGACAACTATGACAGCACAAAGTCTGAAAGTAGTTGGCTTCAGGACACCTTCCTTATCACTTCCACTAGCTCTGCTTGTTAAATTGCATAAACAAGAATACATTTAGGAAATAGACATAAGAACAATCTCTTAGAATGATACAAGCTATAACAGCACAAAGTCTTAAAGTAACTTGCTTTCCGATTCAAACAAAGAAATATGATAAACAATTTTGAGCTCAAAGTCTCAGTGATGCCTTTCAGTTTGGGGAGAGTTTTGCTTCTGGTAACGGGAAGATCTCCCTTAGAATGATACAAGAGATTACAATATATAGCAGCCAAGGAAGACTTGGCGCTTTGTTCCATAGAACGGCCCATGCTGTGCATTCAATGCCTAAAGGACTGCGTTGAAAACAGGGCGGTTGTCTTAACTATGGCGTGTCATTTCATCCCATATGTTTTCTCCTGAGTCTGGATCATCTGGTCTATCCCCTCTGACATCTGCGCAACTGTCCATTTTGTCTTTACTCCAAAGGAGACCAACAGGGCACGCCTTCAATGTTTGCAAGCTCAAATATCTACTTTGCAGACTGTTCCACCTACTAGAATAACTTCTGCGTAGATATTTTGGGCTTTTCCCTCTTTCTGCTTTTGTCCTTTCCAGCTTTGTCTCTTCCTGAAATTTAAGGTCCCGGGCTTATCTTTTTAGCCAGTCGCTTGGTTCTTCCTTCAAGTTCCGCGCTTTATTTGAATTTTAATGGATATTCCCTTACTTTAAATTTGACGTCTGCGGGGCCGTCAATGGTCACTAGCCGCTTGAACCATGTTGAACCTTAAACCTTTGAACTCGCTGAAAGTACATTGGTTCATTGGTTCATCGGTTCATTCTGTCTCTTTTGTTCCATCGCTTCCTGGTTCAATCGCTTTTCCGCTCCTTGGTTGAACCATCCGTTGAACCCCCTGTTTGCTGCTTCTTTCCTTAGACTAAGGCCGCCTTTGAACCTTTGAACCCATAACCATTGAACTTTGAACTCTTTCGGTTCAAGGTTTAATCGGTTCATTTCATCCTTTGTCCGTCACTTGTTCTTTCTAAGCTCTTTGATCTTCATCGCACTGGTTGAACCTGTGAACTCGTTGAACCTTTTGGTTCAAGGTTCAATGGTTCAATCGGTTCATTCTTTTTATTTGGCTAAGTCCTTTTGATTTTTTTGAACCAAACGCGTTGAACCATTTGGTCGTTGAACCTGTTGAACCATTGAACCAAAGTGGTTCAATGGTTCAACGGTTCAATGGTTCAAGCCTTCTTTTCTTTGATAAGTGTTTTGAAGCCGTTGAACCTTGAAGCGGTTGAACTTTGAACCTTGACAAATGCACTTAACTCTTGTTGATGACGTTGAACCAAGATGGTTCAAGGTTCAATGGTTCAATGTTCAATCCTTCCTTTGAAGCTTGCCGATGGACATTTTGGTTGAACCTTGTCGTTGAACCAACCTTGAAATCGCTTAGGTGTTGAGAGCTTGCTTCTTTCCTGCAGAGTCCGTAGAAATCAACCTGCGAAGCCCGTAGAACTTGGCCTGCAGAGTCCGTAGATTTTCTTCCTGCAGAGTCCGTAGATTCAAGCCTGCAGAGTCTGTAGATTCAAGCCTGCAGAGTCCGTAGATTTTTGAAAAAGCTTTGAAAAATGAAGTATTTGAATGCTCAGAACAATTCTTGAAAAGGGGAGAGAGGATTTTGGTCTATTGAACCAAAATAGTTCATATGTTGTCCCAAAAATGAGTGATATTTTTGGGGGACAACAGCGGGCTCCAGTTGGAGAACTTTCCTTAGTTAAAATTTTGAAACAACTGAGGGGAGTAGAAACCAGAATCTCCGGTGCCTTGAAGTATGCCAGTGGGCTATGGAGTCATGCTACCCAAAAAGAAAGGCTCCAAAAAACAAAAATGAAAAGCACAAAACAGAACTAAAGACTATACAAATGTACAAATGTATATATGTACAGATGAACTTATCTGATACTTCAAGAATTGAAGTGATTCAGAAGCTGCCTATTGTGAGACAATGAAGATGGCATTCCGTCCTGATAAACCAGGAGGAAACCATTTTGTCCCCAGAATCGGTGACGGGCGAATGAAACTCTCCACCAGGAATCACATTTTCTGTGCATTCCTCTTGGTTCTTTCTTCTTCTTGCCCCATGGCAAGGCATGGTCTTCAATCTGAAAACCATAACTCCTTGCTCTCTTGGCGACGAGTTCTTTTTGCTGACTTTGGAGTACAACAGTATGGTCCACCACCATAGCTTGTTGTTCTGTTGGTTCAGTCCAGCACATGCTTTGATTGTCCCCCTCAGACACTTGACAAACCACCGGTTCATCATCTCCTTTGGTGTGAAGGAGTTTGCCATCTTGGGCTTGAGCAGCCTTCAATCCGAGCAACAGAGATTCACATTCAGTTGTGTTGTTGGTGTTGCTGAACTGCAACTTGCATGAAGAAAAAATATCTCCTTGAGGAGATATCAACACAGTCCCAGCTCCAACATTGGTAGAAGAATTGATGCCATCGGGTTCCAGGATCCAAGCATCGTCAGAGGCTGATCTTCTATCAGATTTCTCTTCATTGGAGATGGAAGATCTTTCTTCATTTGTATTGCGCCCTACCAATTCCTCTGATGTCTTGTTTGGATCAAATCTTGGATTGCCAGCTACGGGACTTTCATCAGCTGAGACATGAGCATCCTCTGTGGTCAAAAAGTAATTACTCCTGCCTGAAGGCTCAAACAGAATTTGAGCTGCAGGAGCTGACGTTTGGGTGACCATAATTTTTGCCTCAGACAGGTCCACACTTAGTTCTCCACCAATGTTTAACTGCTCAGGATTGGCTTGCAGGAATTCAAATTCAGTCATTTGAATTTTGGATTTCTCGACATGATCAATTATGTCAGATGATTGAAATGGACTTGGAAGAGGGGATGGGAGTTCATCCTTTTGGTTTTTGGGAGGGGGAGGACTGGTCTGCGAATTTGAAGTAGAAGGTGCAGAAATGTTCGATGTATTTACCTTTTTGGCAATCACTGGGTCTTTTGACTGGAAAGGAAGAGGGGTTCTCTGCATAGCAATTGAAATTGCTAGTTGGGGTCGCTCCTCTGTCTTTTTTTTGTTGCCCTGTTGGGCTGACTAATTCTTGGACCGGGTGAATACTGCGTATGATCCTTCGATTGCTTCATCTTCACTTTTGGGTTCATCCTGGTAATTTTAGAAACCAATGTGGGAGTCGCCAGCTGTTTCTTCTTGATCCTCCGTGAAGAGATTAGCATCATTTTCTTGCTCAAACTCAGGTTGGAAAGAGAAAGCATGTTCTGTTTCCAGATATCCAATTGCTGAGTTGGTTGGAGGTGCTTCAAAGGCAAGGTTCCTCTGTGGGAGAGGAAGACGATTTGGTTGCCCTTGACTTCTAACAGCGTTGCCTTGATATGGCTGATTGAGGAATGTCCTCCTGGGCACATCTCTGTATGAAGGAGCAGAAGACATACCTTGTGCCATTTGCCTTTTCAAGGCTAGTAATTCATTTGCTAGCTTTTGTACCATTTGATCAGTGGTGGCTGTGGGTGAGTATTCAGAAGATGAAGAGGGTTTACCTCTATTAGGATCTCTCCTTATCTTTCCTGCCAAGATAAGATCATCTTCTATCTCAGTAGCCAAGTCTTGAGTAGCCTCAAGGTCTATGTGGCCAACACGTCTCAACAGAAAACTCACTTCAGGTAGTTGTGAGTTGATGAAGAAGCATTTGAGGTTTTCAGGTGTTCGCTGAGCAATTGCAAGAATCCTGTTTCTTAGCTTGTCAAACTTGGCAATGAAATCCCTCATAGGCTCATGAGGCTCTTTCTTCATCTGTGTGAGCTGGGCCAGCAAGGCATGTGCATCTTCTACAGGCTTGAACCTAGCTTCAAATTTAGCTGTGAGTGTGTCCCAGTCAGTCACTGACCTAGCTTGCAGATTGTAGAACCAGTCTGCAGCAGCACCTTGCAGGGTTTCCACGAAGAGCCTGACTGCTATGTCTTAAAATTCCACCCCTATTATGCCACAGGCTATGCTGAAGGCTGCAATGTGTTCATCAGGGTGAACTTTCCCATCTCCAAAGAATTTGGAGAAGTTTTTTCTTGAGTTGCGTGGAAGTTCATGCAGAGGTGGAGTCAAGTTGAGTGGGCCAAATGAGTTACCTCAGGGGCCTTGAACTGCCATGATTTAATTATGAAAAATAGGGATAACAAATCTGGGTGGAGTGGCCAGATTGCAGAACAAAAATGGAAAAGAACTGGGCTTGCTTCAGCTTGAGGCTTCAAACTGCGCACTCTTTTCTAGCAACTCTGGTTTTGCAGACTAGATAAAATAATGGAGATGGAGGAAAATAGTAAGGCTATAATGATAATGGGTAAGACACAGAACGGAGTCGCCAGAGTCTCTAATGGATAAGGGTAGGGACTACTTCAATCTGAAACTTGAGGCTTCAGACTACACATTCATCCCCAGCAGAGTCGCCAAAAACTGTTGGGTGAATATTTTGTCGATCAGCTAACTGGTGAGCAAAATAGTTCCTATCACCATAGCATAGGGAGATAGGTCGTCCAGGTGTGTAGTTTTACTACATCAACAAGGGACAAATCTCTCTTCTCATCAAGGGGAGGTTCCCTATTAAATATACGGAGGCTATATACTATATATATAAGCAGAAAGTAAGACATAGGGGTAGGGTATCACCGTCCATCTCTCTTTTCTCAGAGATGATGCTCACAGATCAAAGGAGAAATACTGGGTGATTGGTGAAGGTACTTCTCTTCTTTCAGAAGTAACATTCAGCTAAGAGCCAGATCCCTTCTTGGATAGTAGAAATCCTGGTGAAATGACAGAAGGCACTTTTTTTCTTTCAGAAGTGCTTGTTCTTGCAAACAACAGGAATCTTTCTGGTAAATAACTGGTAACTAAAGGTGCAGAGTAACCAGCAGCCTGAAATGTAGCACAAAGTCTCCACCTCGACTGCCCAAGAGTGAAATACGAAGAACAATGGGAGGACAAAGTCATCCCAAGGTCCTTTACACAGAAACAGAAAACAAACACACACTGAAGACAACTATGACAGCACAAAGTCTGAAAGTAGTTGGCTTCAGGACACCTTCCTTATCACTTCCACTAACTCTGCTTGTTAAATTGCATAAACAAGAATACATTTAGGAAATAGACATAAGAACAATCTCCTAGAATGATACAAGCTATAACAACACAAAGTCTTAAAGTAACTTGCTTTCTGATTCAAACAAAAAAATATGATAAACAATTCTAAGCTCAAAGTCTCAGTGATGCCTTTCAGTTTGGGCAGAGTTTTGCTTCTAGTAACGGGAAGATCTCCCTTAGAATGATACAAGAGATTACAATATATAGCAGCCAAGAAAGACTTGACGCTTTGTTCCATAGAACGGCCCATGCTGTGCATTCAATGCCTTGAATGCATTTCCAGGTTTGTCAAAGGACTACATTGAAAACAAGGCGGCTGTCTTAACTATGGCTTGTCATTTCATCCTATATGTTTTCTCTTGAGTCTGGATCATTTGGTCTGTCCCCTCTGACATCTGCGCAACTGTCCATTTTGTCTTTACTCCAAAGGAGACCAACAGGCCACGCCTTCAATGTTTGCAAGCTCAAATATCTACCTTGCGGACTGTTCCACCTATTGGAATAACTTCTGCACAGATATTTTGGGCTTTTCCCTCTTTCCACTTTTGTCCTTTCCAGCTTTGTCTTTTCTTGGAATTTAAGGTCTCGGGCTTATCTTTTCAGCCAGTTGCTTGGTTCTTCCTTCAAGTTTCCCGCTTTATTTGAATTTCAACGGATATTCCCTTACTTTAAATTTGACGTCTGCGGGGCCGTCAATGGTCGCTAGCCGCTTGAACCATGTTGAACCTTAAACCTTTGAACCCGCGGAAAGTACATTGGTTCATCGGTTCATTCTGTCTCTTTTGTTCCATCGCTTCCTGGTTCAATCGCTTTCCCGCTCCTTGGTTGAACCATCCGTTGAACCACCTGTTTGCTGCTTCTTTCCTTAGACTGAGGCCACCTTTGAACCATTGAAATTTGAACTCTTTCGGTTCAAGGTTCAATCGGTTCATTGGTTCATCCTTTGCCCATCACTTGTTCTTTCTAAGCTCTTTGATCTTCATCGCACTGGTTGAACCTTTGAACCTGTGAACTCGTTGAACCTTTTGGTTCAAGGTTCAATGGTTCAATCGGTTCATTTTTTTATTTGGCTAAGTCCTTTTGATCTTTTTGAACCAAACGCGTTGAACCATTTGGTCGTTGAACCTGTTGAACCATTGAAACCGTTGAACCTTTGAACCAAAGTGGTTCAATGGTTCAAGCCTTCTTCTCTTTGATAAGTGTTTTGAAGTCGTTTAACCTTGAAGCAGTTGAACTTTGAACCTTGACAAATGCGCTTAACTCTTGCTGATGACGTTGAACCAAGATGGTTCAAGGTTCAATGGTTCAATGTTCAATCCTTCCTTTGAAGCTTGCCGATGGACATTTTGGTTGAACCTTATCTTTGAACCAACCTTGAAATCGCCTAAGTGTTGAGAGCTTGCTTCTTTCTTACAGAGTCCGTAGAAATCAACCTGCGAACCCTGTAGAACTTGGCCTGCAGAGTCCGTAGATTTTCTTCCTGCAGAGTCCATAGATTCAAGCCTGCAGAGTCTGCAGATTTCTGGAAAAGCTTTGAAAAATGAATAACTTGAATGCTCAGAACAATTCTTGAAAAGGGGAGAGAGGATTTTGGTCTGTTGAACCAAAATATTTCATATGTTGTCCCAAAAATGAGTGATATTTTTGGGGGACAACATGGAGCGCAGAGACAAAAGAGGGTTATCAGACAGTGTGTTTTCTACAGCCCTTGTGGTAAGTTTATTTTTTGTCTTCATTAAGCCTCCCTATTAAAGCTCCCTATAGTCTGGTCTTTTCATCAGATAAAGTGTATGTATGTCCTCTTTTGGTCTGAAGTGTGAGTAAATGAGTAGATCAAACTTGTTTGGTGCATCACCATCTTAGGTTAGTTTATGTTTTCAGTATCCTTCTCTCTTTTCAAACCCCCCTTTTATATATTAGTAGTAGTAGTGAAATAACTCAGAGATGCATCAAAGGGAGCTAGCCCTTATCTAGAGATTCTCCCCTCAGTTTTGCCAAACCCACAGACAAGAGGGGAATCTCCATTGTGCCGCGTGGAAGACAGAAGCTCAGCCTTCTGTCAAGGGTGCTATCCACAGCGTCAACAGTGAGGTCTTCTGGATAAGGCATTAGCTACTACATTCTTCTTTCCTTTGACAAACTCAATGTCAAAGTCATAAGCCTGCAATTTAGTGATCCACTTCCACTACCTGTCATTCAAGTCTCGCTGGCCCATGAAATACTTTATGCTGTTGTGATCCGTCTTGATCACAAACTTCCCTCCAACCAAGTAGGATCGAAATTTGGCCAAGGCATGCATGATGGCCAACATCTCTTGATCATAAATAGAATAGCTCCTCTCCACCCCTCGGAGCTTCCTACTCTCAAAAGCAATGGGATGCTTCTCCTGCATCAATACTGCTCCAATCCCATCACCCGATGCATCACAATGAAGCTCAAAAGGCTTTGTGAAGTTGGGTAGAGCTAGAACTGGACATGAAGACATCACCTGCTTGAAATGTTCAAAACATTGTTGTGTTGCCTTTGTCCATACAAAAGCACCCTTCTTGGTGAGATCTGTTAATGGTGCTGCAATCTGTGAAAAACCCTTCACAAATCTCCTATAGAATCCACATAATCCAAAAATCTTTCTTGGATCCACCCTAACTCCATCATCGCTGATAATATGGCCAAGGTAGAGCAACTTTGTCATGCCGAACTCACACTTCGATTCCTTAGCATACAGTGATTCCTTCTCCAAAATAACCAGCACCTCCTCTAATTGTTGTAGATGCTCCTCCCAAGTCCTACTGAATACCAGGATATCATCAAAGAATATCAATACAAATCTCCGAAGCTGCCCCCTGAACACCTGATTCATACAACTCTGGAAGGTAGTTGGAGCGTTGGTTAGCCCAAATGGCATAACCAAAAACTCAAAGTGCCTGTAGTGACCCCTGAAGGCAGTTTTTTCTATGTCCTCCATTCGCATTCTGATCTGATGGTATCCTAAACGTAAGTCTATCTTAAAGAAATACCGTGCTCCATGCAGCTCATCAATCAACTCATCAATCCTAGGGATGGGGTACCTGTTCTTAATTGTCTTCTTATTGAGAGCTCTATAATCAATGCACATACGCATTGTCCCATCCTTCTTTATCAAAACAACCGCTGACGCAAAGGGGCTTTTGCTTGGCCTAATATGCCCCATCTCCAATAGCTCCTTTATCGACTTCTCTATCTCATCCTTATGCTTTTAGAATGGCGGTAGGGGGTGATGATGACTGGTTTAGCCCCCTCCTCTAGGTCGACAACATGCTCTATACCCCTCTCGGGAGGAACCCCATGTGGAATGCTACCAAACACCTTATCATGCCTAGAAATGATCTCCTATATACCTGGAGGATGGCTTTTAACCTGTTGCTCTGAAGGTGTAGGCATGATCAAACATTCAATTGCCCACTCTACATCATCATGTCTAAATAACCGTTCCATCCTCTTCAATGATACCACCTTGAGCCCCCATCTGGTAAACCTCGAAGCACCACCTTCCTGCCCTGATGCTGAAACCATCTCCAACTTAGCCAAGTTGAAGGTAAACTCTACCAGAGAAGCCATCCATGTCATTCCCAAGATGACATCATAATCACCCATGTCAACTACATAGAAATCGTCCTCCAACTCATAACCTCCTCCCAATCTGATGCGAAGATTTGAAATCTTCTGGGTGCATAATAACTTGTGGCCATCAGCCACCATGACTCTGAACCCCGCGTGCTCTTCTGTCTGAAGGCCTCTCTTGGCCACCATTTGTGCATCGATAAAGTTATGCGTTGCCCCTGTGTCAATCAATGAAACCACAAGCTGCCCCTGAATCATCCCTCTTACCTTAAAGGTAATGGCCTTTTGGACCCCTATCAACCGAGCAAGAGACTTCTTATCATCCGAACTCTCCTCAGCAGTGCTATCACCCTGACTAGACTCCGAATTTGAATGTTGCTCCTTGTCCTCGGAAGGTGATTCATCTGCTGAAAAATACTTCATTGGTTTAGCCTTCGCCTTAAGCGGACATTTATGGGAAAGATCCCATGGCTCCCTACAATGAAAACATAGTTTTTTCTTCTTGAGCTCGTTGAGGGTGTCATTGTCCAACCCTTTAGTTTCCCCCTTAGGCTGCTGAGGGTCCTTCTAAAATGTCTTTCTTTCCTTATCCTTCTTAAAATGTCTTTCTTTCCTTATCCTTCTTAAAATGAGAGTCCTTAGAGTGAAATTTACTCCTATAGGAAGAAGATGCTAGGTCTCTCGCTTTCTTAATAGCCTCTTGTAGTGAAGAAGGGTTGTGCCCCTTTACGCATCCTCTCAAGGGATCGGAAAGCCCATCCATGAAAAGAACAACGAGTCTCCTCTCAAATATATCTGTCACCGATGCTGCCAACTTTTGGAACTCGGTGATATAGGCCTCCACGGAACCCCACTGTCTAAGCTGTGCTAGCTCCTTGAAATGCAATTTCGGGTCCTGAGTGTCAAACTGCTCGATCAACCTCTCAGTGAACTCTGCATATGTATCAACCTGGTTATGTCCAAGTGTCACCATCCCATGGTGCCACCACTCTAGGCACTGCCATCTAGATGTATAGCTGCGTACTTGATGGCATCATCCTTAGGCATCGGGCTGAGTTGGAAATATGTATCAAGCTTTTGCACCCAAGCCTTGGCTATAGTCTTGCCTGTACCATCAAAATATGGAATTGAGAGCTTACCCACTTTCTTCTTAAGCTCATAATGTTGCTGCCTGTTGCCTCTCTGAGGTAAATGTTTCAGCGTAACATCCATGTACTCCCTGAAAGACATCTCACCCTGAAAATCCGGTCCAAAATTTCTCCAATCCTCCAATATTTGGTCCTATATCTCCTGCTGTGTAGGACCAGCATTATTCTAGTCATTCTGTCTCAGAGGAAAACGTGGCATGAGTGGTCTTGTAGTAGAACCTGCTCTAGCATATGTCCCGGTTCCTCTATTAATCAATGCGTCTCCATTACCTCCATTACCCTGTCCACCTACCTGGTTAACATTATTACCCTGATTGGCATTATTACCTTGGTTTGCCCTAGTCAAATGTTGTGTAATGGCTACAGCCAAATTCTGCAATGTAGCCTGTAGCTCCCTCTGACCCCTAGCAAGATCACTAAGCATCTCCCTAGTGCTAGGTTCTCCCCTTTCCCCATCTCTGTCACCCATGGCTGGTGCTGAAAAAGGGTCACCCTCCTCTTCAATCTCTGGAAAATTACATAAGTTTGGGTTTGTCCGGTTTCTCCTCAAGTAATACTGATGTGTTGGATGCATGAAACCTCACAGGATGGCAAGAAAACAGGGTCTGATACCACTATAATGGGCACCTCTATTACGCCCAAAACTAACCCAGCTGAAACCCCTTATGACTCCAAAACGGTTTGCTTGTATTGTTTTTTTTTGTGTTTTGCAAAGTCTTATGCATGTAACATAAATATAGAATTGAAAGCATAGACACACATAGCTGAAATAACCAACACATTGTATTTATATTGATTACAAAATGAATAAACAAGTGCCATGTCGGCCATGCGATAACTCACTAAATACTCCAGCAATGAAATGAACATTGTTTCAAATGAATATCCTCAACGAATATTGAAGGTACGATCATTTTGTTCTCTGTCCAGCAGAATTACGGACTTTGCAGGCTTGTTTTTACGGACTCTGCAAGCTTGTTTCTACGGACTCTGCAGGCTTGTTTTTACGGACTCTACAGGGTTGTTTCTACGGACTCTGCAGGCTTGTTTCTATGGACTCTACAGGCTTGTTTCTATAGACTCTGCAAATAGCTTTGGACACCAGCCCAATCGATAAGACATCAATTGAATATTGATTGAATTAGGAGATGGACGACACTCGTCAGCGACTACAAGTTGCTACAGTGACGTGGTTGCTACAATGACGTGACTGCTACAGTAACGTGGCTGCTACAGTGTCACGGCTGCTATAGTGGCGCAGCTACATGAGGCTGAAAGCATAGACTCCAAAGACTAATCCCAAGGATTGATATCTAGAGTGCTACAGATGGGAAGGACGTTCCCAAATGCCCAAAATAACCTGCAAACTACAAGTGCATCAATTCTTCTTCTTATCCAACATGCTGAATGAAGCCACAAACACTTCCTTTTATTCTTTCTCTAAGGGGCGACTCAACTCTTATGAGCAATGTGGGATAAAAGATGTGCAACATTTTATATATTAAAATATTACTTGTCTCCCTTGGGTACCATCCCCATAAAGTAAATATTAAAGTAACACTTTAATATTTTGTAATTAAGTTAAATGTTACTTTTATAACACTTCAGGTATTAAAATATAATAGTAATCAGACTCCAAATAGTGCAAGTGATAGTTCGCCGAAAAGCTCTTGCCGAGGAGTATCAAATCCAATCACCAAAACTGGCCTCCATTGTGTCCTGCTAACTTACTAAAAATAGTATGACTGAAACTGAGTAAATCAACTCCGTTTTGGCCCAAACTGGAAATGACTAGGCCAAAACACTCTAGGATCCCTTTAAACTCTTCGTTAGCCCTCGGGACTATGTAGAACTAGGCTAACGCATACACACACTTGGTCAACTGCTAAAGTGGGGACATTACACTATGTTTGTAGGAAAAGTTAAGCTTGCAACCCTACCCCTTCAGCCAATTACAGTGGATCAGCCATTTGTTCAGTGGGGATTGGACTTCATTGGTCTCATTAACCCTCCTAGTTCAGGGCATAAGTGGATTCTAATAGTTAAGGACTACTTCACACGTTGGACGGAAGCAGTTGCATTGAAGGAAGCAAACGAAACTAGCGTCCTTGATTTCTATGAAGGTTTGATCACTAGGTTTGGAGTTCCTTCGACCATTATTTCTGACAATGCAATGGCTTTTGTGGGATCTAGGATCAGCCAATGGGCTGTCCAACATGGAGTTTATCTCAGCACTTCATCGAATTATTATCCACAAGGAAATGGCCTTGCTGAGTCTACAAACAACAACCTCTTGAGGATCATATGAAGGACTATTAAAGACAATTAGAGATCATGGCATCTCGAGTTGAAGTCAGCACTATGGGTTGATAGGATCACCTACAAGAGGTCGATAGCCAACTCTCCCTACAAGCTAGTCTATGGTATGGAAGCGAGGTTACCTATTTCTCTCGAGTTTCCAGCTTTAGAACTAATGCATCAACTTGATTGTTAGAAAACGAGCCTATGGAGATCAGGTATGCAGAGCTTATGGAGCTGGAAGAGGCAAGAAATCAAGCCATGCTAGCCATGCAGAGTCATCAGGCACAGGTAAAAAGAACATTCGACAAAGGCGCTTCCTCACGAAGCTTCAATGAAGGAGATTTGGTCCTCAAGTGGGATGAGGATCGGGCCAAACCAGGAAGGCACGCAAAGTTTGATTCCCTTTGGAGTGGCCCATATATGATCTCCAACTGCAAATCCCACAATGCCTTCCAACTTGCTAAGATGGACGGCCAAGAGTTTCCAATCCCAGTTGATGGGATACATCTGAAACATTGCTATTAAAGAGCAAAATTCTATGTACATATTTAGTTGTTTTTTTTGCTTTCCTCCAAGTGTTGTTTAAGCATAGTAGTTTGCTTCAGTTTTTGTTCCAATAAGTGCTTGTTTGCACATTTGTTTCTTAGTTAGTTTTCTACTTTCGTGTGTTTACCTTCTTATTTTGAAGGAGTTTGCTACAGCCATGATCAAAACAGATTTTCAGTCAGAAAATCAAGTTCACCATTTGGGAATGCAAATAGCGTCTATACATGGTCTGAGTTCTCAAGCATAGCAGGCATGCTGAGCCAGCGAAGTCACCAGAAATGTTGACAATTCTTCCACAAGTTGGATTGTCTTTTGCCATTTAGAAAGTTCACGTCTCTAGCCAGGGAAGAAAGAATATATTGCTCTTTTGGTAAGGGCCTTTGCTACAACAGGAAAATTCCAAGGGAATGGTTCATCAAAAGGCCTTTACTTTGGAAAAGAACCTTCGAAAAAGTGCTAAGGACAAAAGTCCGCAAGGCAAAAGACAAAGCGAAAGTGCCTAAGACAAAGGAGTAATTCCTTCAGACTTTTTGTCCGAAGGAATACTTCGGAGAATCCAAAAGTCCACCTAAAGAAGCAAGGTTTAAAACCAAGGCCCTTCGGAAGGGTCATTTTCAAGAAACCCAAAGGGCAGGGTACCCTTCGGGAAGGTACAGGAGCAAATTCAAACCTTTGCAAAAAGCTCGGGTGCCTTGCAATTTTTTCAAAGGACACAGACGAGAGATAGGAGCCCTTGCAGAGGGCACTTGGTCGGCGACAGGACCATTGCAATTTTTCTGAAGGGCAATTTTTCCGAAGACAAGTGAAGAAGGCAAAAGCGAAGGGTTAATTCCTTTGGACAAATAGTCCGAAGAAATTTGGAGCGGTCCAAACAAAAGCTGATAGCAAAGTCTGTTAGAGCAAAGGAAAAGACGGAGAATGAACACCTTCGGGCTTTTTGTCCGAAGGAATTCCTTTGGACAAAAAGTCCGAAGAAGTTCGGAGAAATAGCCGCGCAAAAAGCCCGAGAAAATAAACCCAAAGAAGAATTTCGAAGGCCAAAGGAAGTGACCGAGATAATTCTTGCAGACATTTTGTCTGCGGGAAAATGACTAAGACAAAAGCCCGAGCAAAGGGAAAAGAGAAGGAAGATATCCTTCGGGAAAAAGTCCGAAGGAATTCCTTCGGACTTTTTGTCCGAAGGAATACTTCGGAGAATAAAGCTGAGAGAAAGAAATGCTACAGGAAATTCAAGGAAATGAAAAGAAGTCTGAAGGAAATTGCAAAAAAAGGATTCCGAAAGAAAGGCCAAATGGAGGAGATATAGACCAGATATAAATAAAATTAAATCCGAATATAGAATCCCGCCAGAAATAGACATGAACACGCAGACCAGAACAGGGTAAAATACATGCAAGCAAGGGCTATTTTCGAACAACGGTCAAAGCTTCAGTTGACTGGCTATTGAAGCCCTGCTCGTGTCAGGACCAACTCACGCATCTGAGGGTTCAACTCAGTCGATCTCTTTGTCCAACTCAGCTTATCAAACGGCCAACTCAGCCTTGCAACGTTCCAATTCGGCATCAAGCAAGCTCACGTAGAGTTCTAAAATTAACATTGGCATGGATCTCCATGCAAATAGAAGTCGGCGGTTCAGAACAAAGACAAGTTCACTTCCTCAAGCACAAGAAGCTTCATGCAAAGACAAAAAGGAAAATATATTTAATTGAAAGGCCAAGTCAGCCTTGAGTTAACCGAAGTTAATCATTCTCTTCAAATTTTCAATGCCAATCTTTGGCCTTTTGTAATTCTCTATAAAATGGCTTTCAGCCTTGATTAAAAATCATCCAATCCCTCTCTTGGTTAGACCAGACTCTGCCATTGGTGAGTTGTGTAACATTTTCAATCAATAGGACTGTACTTTCAAATTTCAAGCATTGGCATAGTGTATATTCATTCAGCAATTTGCATAAGTGGTAGATTTCTCTCCCTTCCCAAATTCTGATTTGTACCTAGTTGCTAGATTATCCTTACGCAGGTCATGTCAAGTGTTCTTTATGTCTTTTGTTGAAGCTGTAAGTGGATGTTAGGTGGCTGCAAAGTGTCTTGTATCAGACCTCTCTCCATCATTTTCCCTCATGTTTTGGTCATTGGATCGAACCTCTTCATGAAATATTTATGCATAAGTGATTGATCGAAATCGAAGGTCTTCCTTTTTCCTTGTTTGTTCAGTGTTCAAGGTTCCAAGCTGAGTGGATTAATCTTCTGGTGTATCACCCTTTTTAGGTAGGATTTCCCCTTAAAGTTTCCTTCTCCCTTTTCCATGGTAGTTCGCAACATAGAGTAGAGATCCTCATTGATACATCATACAGGAACCAGCCTTCTCTGGAGGTTCTTCTCACCGTTGAGGCACCCACCCTCGTGAGATCCCATTGTTTCAGCCGGATAAAGGACTGGCCATTTCACACACATCTTCGATTCAGGGTGCAGCTCTAGGTTGACAACAATAAGTAATTTATATATGTGTTTGAGAGAAGAAGGGAAAGGAAATGAACAAGGGGCTGCAAGTTTGGATCATAGGCAACCAAATACTTCAAGGGAAATCCAGTCTTCTACCCCGTTGGCAAGTGTGCATAATTTTGATTTTTGTAGTCCATGTATAGGAGAAGTGGGTAGAACATTTGGGTTGCAAGGACAGCCCCTAAATTGCTATGGGCAACACCCTATGCCCAGGTGTATGGTTGGTTTTGGATGTATAGAGGAGGGCTTGACACCCCTCTTGGATTGGGCAAGGGCTCAAGTTGTAGACAACAGAAAGAAAAATGAGTTGCTGATTTTTGGTCCCAAGGTTCACTTTAAAATTCTGAGTGTGATTTTCTAATTGCACCCCCTTCAACCTTCATAAAATTCGATTTTTTTGACATGCTACAGATAGGGAAAAATTCTGAAAATGCACATGCAGGGACTGATTTTCTGCACTCAGAAAATTCTAAGTGGGAAAGACATTTCCAGCTACCAAATGAGAAAAAAATTGAAAATTTGGATTATGATAAAGCACAAAGGGGGAAGGAAAAGTGCACAAAGGAAGTCTGAATGTTGTCACTCTTGGCTATGTAGTGCACTTCATGTGGGCGTGGAAAAGAAGAGCTTCGTCATCTACAACTTGATATTGAAAGAGTAGGTAGCTTGGGTTATGGGAAGCCTTTGGAGAGCTGTGATGTCACCCTTGGCACTTGGGGGCAGCCCCCAAAACATAGGTGCAACAGAATGAGGGATCTGTTTGGAGTTTCTCTTCCTTGAGAAGAAGTTACAGGTGAGCATTGCATGATGAATAATGTTGGGACAGCCCCGTGGCTCTTGCAATTGCTTGAGGACAAGTAATTTTGGCTAGGGAGGACTATTATGTCCCCCTTTTTGACATGAGCCACTTAGAGTCCTGTTGACGTAGTGGATTGCACCCGGGGCAGGAGGCCGAGCTCCTGCCTTCCACACACAACAATGGAAACTCCCCTCTCGCCTGTGGGACCGGCGAAGCTGGAGGGTAGAGTCTCTAGATAAGGGCTAGCTCCCTCTGATGTATCCTTTAGGCCCTGGTTTCTCCTACTGCTAACAAATAAAATGAAAAAAGGGAGGGCGATGAAAAGGGAGAGAGAGATGTTGAAAATAGAACCTAAGCCTAAAAATGAAAAGGTGATACACCAGAAACGTTTGACCCACCCAGCCCGAATATGCACTTTTCACCAAAAAGAAGCGCCCATACACTTCATCTGAAATGGGAAGCTCTTCTGCAACAGTCAACTAGGGGTCTGTGGAAATACAGGGAGGAAGAAACTACCAGAGGCGTCTTCAGACACACTTATGGCAGCCGATTCACATGCGCCTATATTCTTTGTAGACACTTGTGGCAGACCTGCAGAAAGGAGACTTCACAATGCAATGGACATGCTGTAATCGATCTGTGAAAAGCATGAAAGACAATGACTTAACACAAAAGAAGAAAAAAAACATATACTTTAAAGTGCAAGTCCAGATAGAGGTAAAAATGCTAAGTCCTGATTCAAGGTAAAAACTGGCAGAGCTCTGCCTTACAAGCCCGAGAGATTTTTGGGCAGAGTTTTGCTTTAAGGCTAAGAGTGTGGATCCTTTCTCAAATGAGAAGCTTTACAATATATAGAGAGAGGAAGAGAACTTGGTGATTTCTGGGAAAGACTTTGGCGCTCTTTTTGCAAGCTGGCCCATGTGCGCTCTGAGCCTTGGGAAGAGGGAGCCGTTTGATTGTCGGTTCCTGCTTTGACTTAGGCGTTCCACATTAATGTGAAAAAAATGGCTGCGCCTCTTTTCTGCAAACAGACTGCTCTCTTCCTGCAAACAGACTGCGGTTTGTCCCCTCGTAAATGCTAAATGGAGAAAGCAGGCCATGCCGCTCACTGTTTGCGCCATTTGATGACCATATAGCAATAACTCGCCTCTCCTCGCCACTTGGACTGCTTTGTCTTTTCCTGCACTTCGTCTTCCTCCTTGCCTTGTCTCTTCCTGGCTCCTTCAGCCCTCGGGGGCTATCTTCTAGCGGGTCACTGCGTTCCTTGGGCTCTCACTGCTTGCCTTGGCCATTTTCTGCCAATTCTAGTGAGTGACACGTGGCGCGTTCCACTGTAAAACGGGGAGGACACGTGGCAGCATCCGCTTGACTCATGGAAGCTTTAGGCACCCTTTGAAGGTCCTGCGAAAGAGGACACGTGGCGGCTTCCGCTCCCTTTAGCAATTCGTCTGGGGCCCACCACAGTTCTCGCGAGACAAAAGGGAGAGGCCACGGATGTTGACACTGTCAACTTTCGCCGAGCTTTGCAGGGACACGTGACACATTCCGCTGCTCCTAGAAAAGCATGTCAAATCCTTCCGCATTTGTCACTTGGCGCCTTCCGCGCTTTGGATTTCCTGGTGTAAAATTTGACGTTCACGGGCCCGTCACTGCATTTGAATTTCCAACGGCTAGTTCGTCGTGGTTGACTTTGACGTCTTCGGGCCCGTCACCCCTGGACTTTCCTTCGGCTTTCTTGCTTCGGCCTTTCTTCTTCGCGGGCTTTTCCTTCGGACAATTTTCCCACGGACAAAAAGTCCGCGAGAATTGTCTCGGTTGCTTTGATTTCTTCGAAATTTTCCCTGGGTCCTTTTCTTTGGAATTTTCTCGGCTTTTTTCTCTCTCGCGGCCTCCCCGAATTTCTTCGGACTTTTTGTTCAAAGGAATTCCTTCGGACAAAAAGTCCGAAAGAATTCATTTCAACGCTTAAGTCCTTTCTGCGGGAATTTGTCAGGCAGCGCTTCCGAATTCATTCGGACAAAGCGGAGGGCAGGGAGCACTTCAAAGAAAAAAGAGCCGCAAAGGTAAAGTTTTTTGGAATTTTGTTAAGGCAACGGCATAATTCCTTCGGACAAAAGGAATTATGCCGTTGCCTTAACAAAATTCCAAAAAACTTTACCTTTGCGGCTCTTTTTTCTTTGAAGTGCTCCCTGCCCTCCGCAAGGGCTTTTGAACCCAGAACTGCCCTCCGCAAGGGCACTTGCCCTTCGGGAGGCTTGAACCTTTCGCGTTGAACCGTTCCTTTGAACCAACCGTTGAACCAATCCATTGAACCGGTTCAACGGTTCAAACAATTGATGAACCAAGGCTTTGAACCGAGCGTTGAACTAAGCTCGTTGAACCGTTCGATGAACCCTTTGAGTGAACCAAAAGCCATTGAACCGACAGATGAACTGACTGAGTGAACCGAAGCGTTGAACCCTGCTAATGAACTTTGTGTTGAACTTTGCCAATGAAACAAGGCAAATGAACCAAGAGCGTTGAACCAAGCCGATGAACCGATTGATTGAACCAAGGCTTTGAACCAAAGCGTTGAACCAAGGCGTTGAACCGGTTCAATGGTTCAACGGTTCAAAGGTGCTAACTCTTGGAAAGATTGTCTTTGAACCACTCTTCCAACCTTAAGGAAATGTGTCTTTGAACCATTTTAGCTCTCTTTCCTTATGAATTTCTTTAGACAAGAGTCCAAAGAAGCTTTGTAAAACCTTGCACTCTCTGAACTGGTTCTTCAACTGCCGAAAGACTACACCTGCAGAGTCTGTAGAAATTCTGCAGAGTCCGTAGAAATTGCAAGACTCGTGTAAAATCAAAAGTACTGGCTCAGAACAGCATAAAAAAGGGGGACCGATTTTTGGCCTATTGGGCAAAAAATGGTCAACAAATTGGCGACTCCCAGGGGAAGCATGCCTGCTATGCTTAGAGACTAGTTGCCTTTAAGTCTATTGGGCACGGAGTCAGATTGCAGCTTTGAAGAAAGGTTAGCAACAGCTGCAAAGATCCAAGAATCAAACATGAAGCTTTTTAGCCCACACACAAAGGAAAAACACACACAAGGCTAAAAATGCTACTTGTGCAAACTGCACTTAGGGAAAGCAGGAAAAGAAACTGAAAGCAAACTACTATGTACAGCTAACTAGGAATATTTGCCTCCCTCCTGGATCAAAGGGAAAACTTCTTAAGTCCCCTTCCTGGCAAGAAGACTTATGGTGCCAGACAAGTGGCTGAATGAAAAGAAGATTTGGTGACCTGCTCCTCTTGCTTGTCACCTGGATTGGCCTACATCCGAGTGGATCAAAATCGAACATGCTTCCAACATATACGTACTTTGTTTGTTCTTGGAATCTTGTTGAATGCTGGTCCTTCATGCTGGTGTGTATCACCAAGAAATCTGTGGCTGTCGGCTCATCACCATAAGCCCTTTGTTGTGCATGGTCCCTCTGCAATGCATCATGGTCTGACTTGTTTCCTTCTGCCTCGTTGAAAACCTTGTCAAACTCATCTTCTACTTCCTCTTGGCTTTCTTGAAGAAGGGTGACTGTTGTGATGTCTGAAATGGAATCACAAATCGATTGTTCATCCCACAGAACATCACCTCTTTGTTCAAAGCTTTCTTCTTCAAGGCTTTCCTCAAGGTAGACAGACCTCTCCTTTTCCTCCTCAAAAATCAGGATCTTTAGATGTTCAAAGATATTCCCCTGATCCTCCTCCAACTCAGGCTCCTCAGCATAGTTGTCCTCCTCATCGAAGCAACAAGGAAGTTCATCAAACAAAGGGGGAGAGAGCTCACCATGCTTAAGTTCCTCTTCGTATTGCTGGAAAATCTGCATGTATGCATGACTTGCATCTTCTCCATTGCTGATGAAGTCTTCACAAGGGGCATCGATGACGATTTCTTCTTCATATTTGCTCATGATAGCCTCTTGAAGAGTTGTAAATTGGATCTTTTCTTCCTCACTCGCCTTCTACAAAACAGTTTCCTCCTTGAGAAGGGGTGAAGTGGAAAAACCGTGTCAAAGAGCAGGCAGTCCTTGAGCTATAATCGAATGATTCTCCTCCTTCCATTTGGTCAGCACTTCATCTATATCAAGTGTGGCCTGATAGCTCTCTTGGGGGTATGTAGATGGGGTGTGTTTAGACATGGAATCTGCTGCTTGGTCTGAACCGTCCATCATACATTGGCTGAGAAATCTCTCTCTGGATTCCAACTCTGCAATTCTTTTGGCTATATCCTCTTGGAAGAGCCTTTCTTGGAGATCATAGGAATCATGGGTAGGAGCAACTTTATCTTCAAGGTTTTGAGCAAAACCTTGCTTTTCTTATTTCCTGCCCAATGATTCCACTATTTCCCCCCAGGTCAGGAGGTTGCCATTAGGATCAGTGACCTGAGGGAGTTGAGAAAGACTAGGAAAGCTGCTTGAGGGGATTGCATGAAAACCCTGAGCTTGATTAAAACCATATGAAGGAACACAAGGCCCATGATTCTGTGCAAAGGAATTATACATACAAAAATGTGATTTCTGATGGCACCAGGCTGCTTAACCAGCTGATTCAACTCGGAGTTGCCATTGGTGTTGATGCAAAAGCCTCCAAAGGCTAGTTGGTTGAAGAACACACCAAAAAAAATTTCAACTCTGTGGACACAACTTGTCCTAGTTGGTCCCACCGGGCATGCCAAAAATTGTTGACGCAGTGGATTGCACCCGGGACAGGATTTCTAGCTCTCGCCCTTCCACACGCAACAATGGAAACTCCCCTCTCGCCTGTGGGACCGACGAAGCTGGAGGGGAGAGTCTCTAGATAAGGGCTAGCTCCCTCTGATATATCTTTTAGGCCCTAGTTTCTCCTACTGCTAACAAACAAATGTAAAAAAGGGGGGGTGAAAAGGGAGAGAGAGATGCTGAAAACAGAACCTAAGCCTAAAAATGAAAAGGTGATACACCAAAAAAGTTGACCCACCCAGCCCGAACATACACTTTTCACCAGGAAGAAACGCCCATACACTTCATCTGACGTAGGAAACTCTTCTGTTTCAGTGAGTCAGGGGTCCGTAGAGATATAGGGAGGAAGGAATTAGCAAAGGTGTTCTGAGACACACTTTGACAGCCTATTCACATGCGCTTGTATTCTTGCTGTAGACACTTCTGGCAAACCTGCAGAAAAGAGACTTCACAATGCACTGGACATGCTGTAATCGATCTGTGAAAAGCATGAAAGACAATGACTTAACACAAAAGAACACATACATATACTTTAAAGTGCAAGTCCAGATAGAGGTAAAAATGCTAAGTCCTGATTCAAGGTAAAATCTGGCAGAGCTTTGCTTTACAAGCCCCAAGAGATTTTTGGGCAGAGTTTTGCCTTAAGACTAAGAGAATGGATCTTTCTCAAATGAGAAGTTTACAATAAATAGAAAGAGGAGAAGGGAACTTGGCGCTTCTTTTGAAAAGACTTTGGCGCTCTTGACAAGCTGGCCCATGTGCGCCGAGAGCATCGGGAAAAGGAAGTCACTGTTGCTGATGTCATTCTTCTAGAAGAGGCTTGCTAGAACCATGCTGTGTAATCGCCGATCTTGACTTTGGCGTTCGAGAGCATGGGCTGCGCCTCTTTTCCTGCAAACAGACTGCGGTTTGCCCCCTCATGAATGTCAAATGGAGAAAGCAGGCCGCGCCGCTCACTGTTTGCGTCGTTTGATGACCTTCTGGAAATAACTCACCTCTCCTTTGCCACTTGGACTGCTTTGTCTTTTCCTACACTTGTTTCATCCTAGGTTTGTCCCTTTCTGGCTCCTTCAGCCCTCGAGGCTATCTTCTAGCGGGTCGTTGTGTTCCTTGGGCTCTTTTCTGCTTGTCTTGGCCACTTTCTGCTGATTTTCAAATAAGTGACACGTGGCGCGTTTCGCTGTGAAACGGTCAGGACACGTGGCAGCATCCACATGACTCATAAGAGCTTTAGGCACCCTTTGGAGGTCCTGCGGAAGAGGACATGTGTCGGCTTCCGCTCTCTTTAACAATTCGTTCAGGGCCCACCACAGTTTTCGCGGGACAAAAGAGAGAGACTGCGGGTGTTGACACTTGTCGGCTTCCGCCGAGCCTTGTAGGGGACACGTGGCACGTTCCGCTGCTCCTATAAAAGCATGTCAAAGCCTTCCGCGGTTGCCACTTGGTGCCTTCCGCGCTCTGGATTTCCTGGTGTAAAATTGACATTCGCGGACCCGCCACAGTTTGAAAACCAACGGCTAGTCTATCTTCTTAAAGTTGACGGCTTCCGGGACGTCACCGTCCTTGGTAAATTCCTTCGGGCCTTTTCCTTCGGCTTTCTGCTTCGGCCTTTTCCCCGCGGGCTTTTTCTACGGGTTTTTTTCCCGCAGGCTTTCTTGCTTCGGGCTTTTTCCCGCGGACAAAAAGTCCGCAAGAATTGCCTTGTGACTTTGCTTTCGGAAATTTCCTCTCGGGCTTTTTCTTTGGAATTTTCTCGGCTTTTTTCTCTCCAGCGGCCTCCCCGAATTTCTTCGGACTTTTGTCCGAAGGAATTCCTTCGGACAAAAAGTCCAAAAGAAATCGTCACATGTCTTTTGCTTTTGCCTTAAGTCCCTTTCTTTTGGGTTTCTTGTTTACAGTTTTTCCGAATTCCTTCGGACTTTTTGTCCAAAGGATTTCTTCCTTGCCTCTGCCAACTGCCTTAGAAAAATTTTCGGAAGAACTTACCCTTTGCGGCTTTCTCTTTGAAGTGTTCTCTGCCCTCCGCAAGGGCTCTTGAACCCAAAACTGCCCTCCGCAAGGGCACTTGTCATTCGGGAGGCTTGAACCTTTTACGTTGAACCGCTCCTTTGAACCAGTTCAACGGTTCAAACAATTGTTGAACCAAAGCATCGAACCATTTGATTGAACCTGCCGATGAACTTTGCCGATGAACTTTAACATTGAACCAACGCGTTGAACCAAGCCGATGAACCGTTTGATTGAACCAAAGCGATGAACTTTGCCGATTGAACCAAGGCTTTGAACCTAAGCATTGAACCAAGGCATTGAACCGGTTCAATGGTTCAACAGTTCAAAGGTGCTAACTCTTGGAAAGATTGTCGTTGAACCACTCTTCCAACTTTAAGGAAAAGTGTTTTTTGAACCATTTTAGCTCTCTTTCCTTATGAATTTCTTCAGACAAGAGTCTGAAGAAGCTTTATAAAAATTTGCACTCTCTGAACTGGTTCCTCATCTGAAAGACTACACCTGTAGAGTCCGTAGAAAGTGCGAAACTCGTGCCAAATCAAAAAATATACTGGCTCAGAACAACAGGAAAAGGAGGGGGACCGATTTTTGCAAAAATGGTCAACAAGTCCTTAGCCTTAAAAGTCATTTCCAAAAGGCTAAGAGAAAATAAGAAAGGGAACGTTGGGGGTCCACTTGAAGAACAATTAATGAAAAAAGTACATTATGAATTCTAATTTGCACTTGAGTTCTAAAAAATATTGTTTTATCCTAATTTCACTTAAGTTGGAGCCTTATTAAGGGTCATGGGCACCCATGGGCTAAAAAGAAAATTATAAAGATGCTTTGTTAAATTTGAAAAGAAGATTTTTCCTCCTTTATTTGGGTGCTTTTTTTGGGGGCTTTGGCTATTAAAGGAAAGAGTGAACTCTATTTTAAGGTTATGCATTTATGATATTGAATCTATTGTTCAAGTATGTCAAGATTGGCTACAATATCTTGAAGACAAAAACCTTCAAGTGTTTCAAGGTGTGGAGACGAAACCCTTCACATCTTCATTGTGAGTAGCTCTACATCAAGGGTTGCAAATTGTTCTTCTATAAGGGAATTTCAGATTGAAAAGGTTGGTGACTTGTTTGTAGGGGTTGCTTGCATGTGCGGGAGGCCATTTCTAGGGTGGAAATTTGCTTGGGAGATTGAAGACCCCTCTTAGATGGCTACACTACATAAGAAATCCTCTCTTAGAGTTTGATAAATATTTTCTGAATTATTTTTCACTTGGCGACTTGGTCCCTTGGGGTTTGCAGGTCATTGGAGGACCCTTTGAGGCATAAACAATTTAAGGAATTATTTATATATTTTTGTCAAGTGGGACGACCCACTTTGGAGACATTTTAGAGTCTTCTAGAGTGCTTTTAGCCTTAAATAATTATGAATATTATTTATATATTTGCCTGCTAATTTTCATGATTATTGGAGGTTATTTTGAGGCCATTGCTACTACAAAATTATCCATTATTTATTGCTCTATTTTTCTGTGCATGGGCGTCTTGTTGTGAGTGTTATTGATTTTAATTGGTGCTTCAATTCATGCTTAATTACTGTTGGAAACTTTTGTATATTTTTTTATCAATTTTGGTGAAATGTGCTAGGGTTTCAATGAGAAAACTGTCAATAAACAACTGCTGCATTTTTAGTCAAAGCCCTGAATTATTGAAGGGCAGGGAACCAACATCATCTTCATACATTGGCAAAGAAGGTATTTATTATAGCTCTTGTTTGGTGTAAATCTAGGTACAATTTCTAGACTTTGGTCAAGTGGAATTGAGTTACATATTGACTGGAAATTACTATTTTAAGTTGAAAGCATAGGCACCTAGGGTTTGCATTTATTTGAGAAAATTTGGGAGTAATTGTTTAACTAGAGTCTGTTGGATTTTATATTAGAATTATCAGATTTGTCTAAGGGTTTGTTGCTAAATCCTAGTCTGCATGATTGTCCCAATTTGGGGACATTACAAAAGATTGAATTACCTAAAGGCCAAATTGAAGAACTGGAATTGGAACGAGTTTGGTGATGTTAAATAAAAAAAGAAGCAACTTATCCAGCCGTTGGAAGAGTTCAACGCTATTATTCAAACTTCGGGCAACAATGAGGACCTTCTTAAACAAGAGCTTCTCTTGAAGTCCATGCTCCATGAATGGGAAACAAAAGAAGAGATTATGTGGTAGCAAAAATCTAGAGTCCAATGGTTAAAAGAGGGTGATAAAAATTCTGCATTCTTTCACAAAACACTGCTTGCTAGATGTGTTCATAATCACATAGTTTCTTTGAATAAGGAAGATGGACAGAAAGAATTTTCTTTGAAAGGTATGCAACAAATAATAAGGCAGTTTTTTCAGCTGCTATTTACTACTCAACCTTTGGATGCAAACCCCCAACAAGCAATGCTACAAACCCTACCCAAACTCATTTTTGGTCAGGATAATGAGAAACTTACTATCCTAGTCACAGAAAATGAATTGCAGCGAGTGGTGTTTAATATGAAGAAAGGGAAAACTCTGCAACCTGATAGATTTCCCATTGAATTTTATCAAAAGTAATAGGATATTATCAAAGGATATCTTCTTCAGTTGGTGGAAGAAGAGAGGACCACTAAAACAATGCTAAAGGAAATAAATAAAACCTTCATAGCTCTAATTCCCAAAGCTAGGGAAGTGAATGAAATATCTGGGTTTAGATCTATAGCATTGTGTACTTTTATATACAAAATAATCACTAAAGTTATGGCAGAGAGGTTGAAACCTCTACTCCATAATCTTATATCTCCTGAACAAGGGGGCATTGTTCCGGGACATCAAATTCATGATGATATAGTGTTAGCCCAGGAAGCCTTACATTCTATGAATAGTCAGAAATCTCCCTCTATGTTTATCAGTCTTGACTTATCCAAGGCTTATGATCGAGTGGATTGGGACTTTCTATGTCGAGTTTTGGCTCTGTTTGGCTTCACAGGGGATTGGATTGCTTGGGTGAGAGCATGTTTGTCCTCAGTTTCCTTTTTTGTTTTGGTTAATGACACTCCTCGGCTCTTTATGGCTTCTCAAGGGATACGTCAAGGGGATCCTTTATCACCCTTCCTATTTATTATGCCTTGGTAGAGTGGTAGCTATAGCTTGTGAGGAACACAAGATCAATGGTATTAAATTGGCTAAAGGAGTTCACCCTCTTACCCATTTACAATCTGTGGTTGATTCTATGCTTCTGGGCAAAGCTACTTGCTTGGAAGCTCATCAACTGCAAAAACTTCTTCAGACGTTTTCCAGGGCTATAGGTCAGATGATCAACCAAGCTAAATCTAACATTATTTTCTTTCATTGTTCTAGCAAACAGGAGGAACAAATTCTGAATATACTCCAATTTAGACGAGGATCTCTTCCTCTTCACTATTTGGGGGTCCCTCTTGCACCTAAACAGATCAAAGATTGGTATTGGATAACTAATAAAGTGGAAATGAAACACCAGAAGTGGACTAACAAATGGCTTTTGACATGAGGTAGAATGGTCTTGGTCAAGGCAGTCCTTTAAGCCATGGTAATTTATTCTTTTCTCTATTTTAAACATTCCATGTGAAATTCTGAAGCAATTGGATTCCATTTGCCAAACATTTTTGTGGAGTGGCTTGCAACAGAAAAAAAAGTCGTCTCTTGTCAAGTGGGAAACTATGTGCCTATCCAAACAGGAAGGGGGCTTGGGATTTCATTCATCTTCTAAGCACCATAAGGCTTTGGCAGCCAAACTCTATTGGAGATTGCTCATGCACCCAACTGAATTGTGGGCGGTAAATATTAGAGCAAAATATGCTGAAAACAACCCTCCAGAGAGAATTATTAGGTTATCTCTTCCTCTTAAAGGGTCACCCATTCTTGCTATTCCTAAGGAAGGAGAGGATCCTATAAAAAAGAATTTTTTTTGGATAGTTAATGATGGCCAACAAGCCAATTTCTGGACTGATTTGTGGGATGGTCATCCACCAATCACATCTCAATATCGAGAACTTAAGTCAATGGAGTCATTGCATAAGAAAGGATGGATTAATATTGCTCATTATTGTAGGGTAACTAATCAGCCATGGGAGATTGGAAAATGCTGGATACCTCCTCTTGAATGGCCAATTCAAATAGCAGAGGATCAATGGTTAAGGATCAATAATATTCTTTTAGCACGTCCTCTTTCAATACTTTCAAAGTTTGATGCCATAGCCTGGGGGAAGAATTCTATAGGGGTCTATACGGTCTCCTTAGGATATGATTCTCTCAATAGGTGAGCTCAGCATCCTCTTCAGGGTATTTTTAGTCAATTTTGGCAGCCTGCTTTATGGCCTAAGGTAAGTTTCTTTTTATGGTTGGTTTTGAAGAAGAGAGTTTTAACTAGAGAAAACCTCATGAGACGTCGCTTCTATGGTCCTTACCAATGTGTCATGTGCTTGGACAATGAAGAAACCATATCTCATCTTTTTTTCCAGTGTCCTTTGGGATCTACTTGTGGAAGCTCCTTTCCAAATTGTTGATTCTTCCCTGGGTGAATATTCAGTCATTAGAATAGATAAGCAAGGAATGGCAGTCATATGGCCAAAGGCCAAAATCTCCTTCCGGTTTTGTGGTCTGGCATCTGCCTTTTGCTTTGGAACATTTGGAAAGAAAGGAATCATAGAATCTTTCGGTAGAAAAGTAGAGATATCGATTTTGTTTGGGAAAAGATCAAAATCAACATTGCTGAATCCATCAAGCACAAGATTAATTTGCCTCAACCCCTAACACCAGATTGGGATTACTTATGTCGCTAGCTTCCATTGCAACCTTCTATGATTACAAGGACCCCTTTTGGCCTGAAAAAGAAAGCTCAGCATGATCGACATTGGACAGCCGCCCCCCCCCCACTCCACATTTGGGTATTGGGAAGCTGAACATGGATGGTGCTTCACGAGGTAATCTGGGACAAGCTAGCATTGGAGGGATTGGCAGAAAAGTGGATGGATCGGTTGCCTTCCTTTTTGCAGAAAAGGTGGGATGTATTACTAATAATTTGGCAGAAATCAAAGGTATTTATAAAGGGATGCAAGAAGCTTTAAAAATTGGGGGGCAAAAATTGCAAATTGAATTTGACTCTTAGGTTATTGTGGGCTTATTATCTAATCCAGATGGAGATTTTAATAAGAATTGGCAAATAGCTAGAGAGGGAATCGTGGACAACAACAGGGTTGACCTGGTAATCCCAAGCCTGCAATGGATATAAATATAGTGTCTGCTTTTCCTTCGGATAATTGATCAAAAAGAAACCCTGATTTTCCTTTGGGAACAGTTGAGTTGGAGAGACTACATCTATTATTTAGCAATATTAAGGAAGGCTATTTTGGTGGTCACTGAAAATTCTTTCTCGGGATAGTTGCTACTCTGGTTCTTACTATTCTCTGCAGTGTGTCTTTGTTTCATTTATTTTAATTTCTTGGGTACACGTGTTTCTGCAAATGTATATTTTTATAGGACAGTTCTGCTATAAGATTTTCATTTGTTGATTGTTACAGCTGTAGTAAATTTTGTCTTATACATAAAAGACATATACAATTGACAAACAAAGATGCTTTGAGCACTAAATCATATACAGACAAGCCAAAATCTTAGATGTGCCGTGTGATTTACAATCACAGATAACAAGTATATACAATCATGCTCTAGTATGGCATCTAGTTGTGCAACATTTGGACATTTAATGAGCTACCTATTGACAAATCTTCCATAAATCAGATTTTCTCTTGCCACTTGGACAGTTCTCGTCTCTAGCTAAGGAAGGAAGAATACATTGTTTTCCTTGGCTAGTTCTACGGACTTTGCAGGAAGGAAATTTCTACGGACTCTGTAGGAAATTAACAAGTTCCCGACACTTAGGCAACAAAAGAGCCTTTGCAACATTTCCGAAAGGCAATTTTAAAGGCTAAACAGCCCTTGCGGAAGACAGGAAAGCACTTAGAGGGGAGGGTTAGAAATGGCACAAAGCAATGGAAATAACAAAGGAAGAACCTTAGCAAATAACCCAGGCGCCCTCCAATTCTTTCGAAGGGCACAGAAGGAGATCAACTTGTCCTCGCCGAGGGCACTTGGTCGGTGCCGAAGGGTACTTATCTTGCTGAAGGGCACATTGAAGCAGAGCAAACAACAAGGAACAAAGAATTCCTTCGGACTTTTTGTCCGAAGGAATTCCTTCGGACAAAAGTCCGAAGAAATTCTAAAGAATGGCCGAGCAAAAGTCCAACACATAAACCTGAAGGGTATGTGTCCTCCGGAAAAATCCATCACATAATCCCGAAGGGCAGTAAAGACCATGTTTGAAATCCCGAAGGGCACATTTCGGAAGAAAAGGCAAGGTAAGGAATCCTTCGAACTTTTTGTCTGAAGGAATCCCTTCGGACAAAAGTCCGAAGGAATTCGGAAATATATACAGAGAAGACCAAAGACATTTCAAAGAGCAAAGGCAAAGAAAATGAATTCTTTCGGACTTTTTGTCCGAAGGAATTCCTTCGGACAAAAAGTCTGAAGAAATTTGGGAGGCTCGCACAAAGCAAAGCCCGAAGAAAGTCCGACGGCAAAATACAAAGGGCAAAAAGCCCGAGGGTCCACGATAAAATGACGTGTAGAAAGGCCGCAGAAAAACAAGAAAGCAAGAAGATATCCTTCGGACTTTTGTCCGAATGAATTCCTTTGGACAAAAAGTCCGAAGGAATTCGGAGAAAAGACCGTTGGAAAGAGCCCGCAACAAAGGAAGGTATCCAAAGGGAGAGAAGTCGGAAGAAATTCTACGAAAATAGCCTGAGGAAAATAAACCCGACAAAAACCTAAAGTAGGAATTCCGAAGGCCATAGACCAAGATAATTCTTGCAGACATTTTGTCTGCGGGAAAGTGGCAAGACGGAAGTCCAAAGGAATAAATGACCAAAGGTGACGTCCTGCAAGCCGTCAAATTTTGACCGCGGGAAGTAACCGTTGAAACCAAGGAGACAATAGGAAATCCAAAAGAAATGGAGGCTGACTGTGCAAAAGAGGATAGAAGATAGATAATCCGACAAAGAGTTGAATACGGAATCCTACGAGAAATAAACACGAACAAAAAGATCAGAATTAGAACAGAATACATGCAAGCAAGAGCTATTTTCGAACATCGGAGCTATTTTCGAACATTGGTCAAAGCTTTAGTTGACTGATTATTAAAGTCCTATTCATCTCCAGTCAGCTCATGCATCCGAAGGTCTAACTCAGCTTCAATAGGAGTCCCAAATTTGAACGATGAGTTGACTATTCCAGATTTAGAGTTGACTAATTGATTAAAACGCCGCATCCACTAGAAGCTTTCCATGCGAAGGAAAATGATCTCTTCGTCCAACTCAGCTTAAATAATGGTTAACTCAATTTTCAAACGTTACAACTCGGCAATCAAGCAACTCACATGGAGTTCTAAATTTAACCTTTGCGTAGATTTCCATGCAAAAAGAGGTGGGCAGTTCATAACAAAGATAAGTTCGCTTCATCAAGCGAATAAGCTTCATGCAAGGACAAAAGGAAAAATATATTTTATTAAAAGGCCAAGTAAAGCCTTGAGTTAACCAAAGTGAATCCTCCTCTTCAAGTTTTTATGCCAATCTTTGGCCTCTTGTAATTTTCTATATAATGGCTTTCAGCTTTGATTAAAAATCATCCAATCTCTCTTGGTTAGACCAGACTCTGCCATTGGTGAGTTGTGTAACCTTTTCGATCAATAGAAGGATTGTACTTTCAGATTTCAAGCGTCGGCATAGTGTATATTTCTTCAGCAATTTGCATAAGTGGTAGATTTCTCTCTTTTTCCAAATTCTGTTTCATACCTAGTTGCTATATTATCTTTGTGCAAGTCATGTTAAAGTGTTCTTTATTGTCTTTTGCTGAAGCTATAAGTGGATGTTAGGTGGCCGCAAAGTGTCTTTTATCAGACCTTTCTCCATTGTTTTTTCCCTCAAATTTTAGTCATTGATCGAACCTTTTCATGAAATACTTATACATATGTGATTGATTGAAATCATAGGTCTTCCTTTTCCCTTGTTCATTCAGTGTTCAAGGTTCCAAGTTAAGTGGATCAAAATTTTGGTGTATCACCCCCCCTTTAGGTAGGATTTCCCCTTTAAGTTTCCCTTCTCCCTTTTCCACGGTAGTCCGCATCGTAGAGTAGAGATCCTAATTGATACATCATACGGGAACCAGCCTTCTCTGGAGGTTCTTCTCACTATTGAGGCACCCACCCTTGTGAGAAGATCTAATTGTTTCAGCCAGATAGAAGACTGGTCGTTTCGTGCATGTCTTCGAATCAGGGCGTAGATCCAGGTTGACAACAGTTTTTGGCAGCCCGGTGGGACACAAAAAGAGTTCTTTATAGAAAATCTTCACGGCAAAGGAAGATATTCATTTACAACCAGCGGAAGAGTTCATAGCATCATTCAGAAAATCAGTTCATGCCAAAAGTTACCACAAGATCAGCAAGTAAAGGTATTCTTTTTGAATTTTTAACTTATAAAAGAGCAAGATCTAGGAGGGCAAGTCCATATCCTCAAAGGGAATATTTAGCTTCCCGTCATCCTATTGTTCTAGAGACTGAAATCCCCACCATTCAGATGGCCATAAGAAATCAAGTATTTTCTCCATTCAATAGGGGAAGTCCACTAAATCTAGCACAGTTAAATGATATACCTATATCTGCCCTCAAAAGTATTCCATTCTTCTTAGGAGAAAATCAAACAACCCCTATTGAGCATATCCAGGATGTGGCTAATCTTTGTTCAGTTCATAATGTAACTGAGGATAATGTTGCTATCAGATTACTAGCTGCTTCTTTCAAAGGAAAAGCATTATAGTGGTATAGAACCCTCCCACTTAGATCTATCTCTACTTGGGATGAATTAGGTGCTGCTTTGGTCAAACAGTATGAGGACAAGTCTGACCACTTATTTTTGGTTGAACAATTAACTGCCATATAGAGAGCTCCTCATGAGTTCATGTCCGATTTTAATCTCAGATTTCAAAAGACATGGCACAGGATACCGGTTCTAATTAGACCATCACCAGAATATGCATTTTTATATTTTTTGAAAGCTCTCAATTCTGATATTAGTGTGATGACACAATCAATGGGTGGCAATACTTTGCCAGATGCCTATGAAGTTGCAATAAGGGCAGAAAATAGTCTGATTCAAGCATAAAAACTTGCTCCAAGGCCTCCAATGCCCATATTTTCGGAGATAAATTCAGTACCAACCCTTCAAATTCCTCAAGTTCCAGCCTTGGCTCCAATTCCAGCGCCTCAACATCCTATTGCAGCCTCTACTAGTCAATCTAGTGAGATCGGAAAGCTAAAAAGTCTGTTACAATCTTTTGGAAATGAAATAGTACAGCTTAAAAGGCAGCAATTTCAATTAAATAAGCCTTATCAACAGCAAAATCAGAGCAACTTTCAGCCCTTCAAATATCAAAGATCTCCTTATCAGGGTTTCAGAAAATAGACCACCCTATCAAACACAAGGGGCCATAACTCCAGCTAGGTCATATGCTGCTCTTGATCCAAATGCTCCTACTTCAAAAGCCATTGTTCCAATTCCACCTCAGAACAATCTAGTGCAGGATTCAGGTTGGCAGCCTTCAAATCTCAATGATTTTCAAAACCAGGATTCAGTATCATCAAGCAGCACTTTGCCACATATGACACAAGAGGATTTCTCTTTTCAAGAGAGCCAATATCAAGATACAGGATTGGCTTCACAAGAAGCGACCCAAGGGCAACCTGATGCTGTTAATGTAAATTGGCAAGTAGATGATCATATTGCTTTTACTCAAGATGTTAAAACTAACGCTTCAAATGATCAAGTTGCAGCTCTAACCTATCAGAGAAATAAAAGAAGAGTTGTGGGAGAAGCTCAAGCAGTGGTAAATACTCCAAATACTCTTAGTACTATTGCTCAAGGTACAAAGGAACAGCTTGTTGCCCCCACAGTCACAAAAAATCAGAATGTAGAGGTCAACAGAGTGCAGCAAATACCTCTGATTCGTGAGTGGCAAGTAATGCAAAAGGTACAATCAAAGGTTAGTCCATCCCAGTTCAATATTGTAGATCAGATGAAAAGGTCTAACGTCAATATTAGCATGTGGGATACTCTTTCAATTCCAAGCCAAAAGACAAACTCATTCAAGAACTTTCAACTCTTGAATTGTCCCCAAAATTAGTAGACAAAGAAGGTGTTGTTTTGACAAACTTAGATCCGCCAACTAAGCAACAGGTACAGCAAAGAGATAAGATATCAAAGGTGGACAAAACTGAGGTAAAAGCAAAGAAGACTCCCCCTTTTTATCTTTCTTTGATAATAGGAGACACCTTAGTTCATAATTGAATGGTAGATAGTGGAGCCAGCAGTACAGTCATGCCTAAACAGATTGCAGACAAGCTCGGCCTTGTTTATGAGCCAAATACTAAAGGGGTACTGCAGTTGGATGGTTCACCCACAAAGACGGTAGGGATTATCAAAGATTTGAAATTAACATTACATGCCTGTCCTAATGTAACTATTCAGCAGGACGTTGTAGTAGTGGATCTACCTCCTTATTTCGCCATGTGCCTTTCAAGAGATTTCACCTCAAAGATTGGGGGATATCTATCAGCTGATTGGACTTGATGTTTAGAACCAGATATGGCACAAAGGTAACCATTCATTCAGAACCTATTGCACGTTTTCACATGTAACCTTATACGCCAAGTGTGGTCAATGCAAATTTATCATTTCAGATGAAGTAGTACAAACTAGTGATGTAGAAAAGGACTCACCTTTGGATGGAGTTCCAGATTTATTTCTTGATGAGTGGGCTTCCACCTTGCATGAGCATGATCCCTACAAGTTGATTGAAGAAGGCCTTGGTGTGTATTGTCTCCATGAGAACGATATACCAATCCCAGCTATGGTCAAAGAGGGTGAATCTAATGAAGGCTTGTGGCAATTATACTTTGATGGATCAAGAAATAAGCATGGGACAGGAGCTAGAATGATGTTAGTTTCTCCTATGAAACGAAGGTATTTCTCATCTATTAAATTTCAGTTTCGCTGTTCAAATAACATTGCTGAATATGAAGCACTAGTCCACGGTTTGCAATGGGCTAGGAAGATGAAAGCAAGTTGTCTGCAAGTGTTTGGAGATAGTGAACTTGTAGTTCACCAAGTAAGAGGTTTAAATGTATGCAAGAATATGTTACTTAAATCTTATAGACACAGAATATGGGATTTACTTGAAGATTTTCAGGCTTTTAATATTCAGGCGATACCAAGAGATAGAAATAAACATGTTGATAGGTTGGCTGCTGTTGGGGCACAATTTGATATCCCAGCTGATGTTAAAAGTGACGTTTCTCAGGTACATATTAAGATAGTCGTAAGGCCTTCTGTCCCAGATAACCAAGAAAATTGGCAGGTATTTGAAAGTGACAATCAAATTGTGAGATTTTTACAGGAAGAAGCTGAGTTTTTTCCAAAAAGTTAGGCAAAACGCTTACAGCAGTATGGTGATCAGATTGTGCAGCTGAAAACAAATAAACTACCCAAGGGATTGGTTACCCTTGAAAATATTTTCAGTGAAGATGATGAACTAAGGAAAGAGAAACCAGCCTTGTCAACAAAGGAAGACTACTATGCCAATGTAGAGATTGCAGCTGGTAAGATTTTGAAATTGGGCAAGGTATGCACTCCACTACAAAAGAAAGCTTTCATTGAATTATGCCAAAATTTTGCTGATATATTCGCATGGCAGTATAGTGATCTCAAAGGGTTTGATCCAAGTTTGGCTCAACACACTATTGAGATAGAAGATGAAACTAAACCAGTACGACAAAGACAAAGGCCAATCAATCCAAAGCTTGAGCCTTTGATGAAAGCTGAACTTCACAAGCTTATAGAATCGGCTATTATATTTCCAATCAAGCACTCAACTTGGGTGGCAAACCTCGTTCCAGTATGGAAAAAGAATGGTGAGATTCGTTTATGTGTTGATTTTCGTGACTTAAACAGGGCCTCGCTTAAAGACCACTATCCATTGCCATCAATGGAACAAATTTTACAGCTTGTTTCAAGTTCAGAGAGGTTTTCTTTATTAGATGGGTACAATGGCTATAATCAGATTTTGGTCAAAGAAGAGGACCAATTCAAGACAGCTTTCACAACCAAGTGGGGAACATTCGCATACAAAAAGATGTTCGGTTTGTCCAATGCTGGAGCAACCTTTCAGAGAGCCATGGATATGGCTTTCCAAGGCCTTCTTAACAAATTCGTGCTTGTCTATTTAGATGATATAACAGTATTCTCAAAAGACGCAGAAGATCACATGGTGCACCTCCAGCATGTTTTTGAAAGGTGTAGACAGTTTGGGATATCTCTAAATCCCAAAAAGTGTGTATTTTCAGTTCATGAAGGTAAGCTTCTTGGACGTGCAGTTTCAAAGCACGATTTAAGCATAGATTCTGAAAGGATTCAATCCATTCTTGCACTCTCCCTGCCTAAGAGCAAAAAGGCTCTGCAAAGTTTCTTTGGAAAGATTAATTTTATAAGGAGATGCATTTCAGATTTTTCTATTGTAGCTAAACCACTTATAGCCATGTTAAAGAAAAATCAGAACTTCAGCTGGTCCAAAGAGGGCATAACAGGGTTTGAAGATGTTAAGAAAGCCACAACAAGTGCCCCTACGCTCTTGAATCCAGATTTCAAGAAAGATTTCATTCTGTATACATATGCCAATGTGAACACCAATTTAGGCATTCTTATGCAGCAGAACCATGAGGACTTGGAACAACCAATAGCCTTTTACAGCCAAGGCCTGCAGGAGTATGAGACAAGGTACTCTTTTGTTGAAAAACACGTCCTTTCAGTTATAAGATCTTTGAAGAAATTTAGGCACTTATTGTCTAATAATAAAATACTTCTAATGGTTGCTCATCCAAGCATCAAAGAATTTCTTCTGAACAAGGACATCAATGAGAAAAGGGATGGTTGGATAACCAAAGCGATGGAATATGATATAGAAATTAAGATCACGAAACTGGTTAGAGGCAAAGGACTTTGTGAGCATCTAGCTTAGGACTTACAAGAAACCAACGAAGTTGTTCTAGTATCAAATGATGTAGAAATTATTACTGTGCAGACCTCACTTTCTAGCTGGTTTCATGATCTGGTAAGCTATCTTCAGGAAGGTCATTACGCTTCCCACCTAAGTGCTTCAAGAAGAAGGTATTTCAGACTGCAATCAATTCCATTTTTGCTTGTTGACGGTGTCTTGTTCATGAAGGATATCAATGGAATGTTACTAAGGTGTGTGGAGCCAAGCCATACTCAAAGATTATTTGAAGAATTCCATGATGGACTTGGTGGAGGACACTTTTCTGCCAGAACTACAGTACTCAAAATCATGAGAGGTGGGTACTAATGGCCTACTATATTTGGTGACTGCCATACATGGGTTAAGAAGTGCAAACAATGCACTATGTTTGTAGGAAAAATTAAGCTAGCAGCCCTGCCCCTACAGCCAATTACAGTGGATCAGCCATTTGTCCAATGGAGATTAGACTTTATTGGTCTCATTAACTCTCCTTCTAGTTCAGGGCATAAGTGGATTCTAATAGCTACGGACTACTTCACACGTTGGACAGAAGCAGTTGCATTAAAGGAGGCAAATGAAACTAGCATCCTTGATTTCTATGAAGGTTTGGTCACTAGGTTTGGAGTCTTTTCAACCATTATTTCTGACAATGCAATGGCTTTTGTGGGATCTAGGATCAGCCAATGGGCCGTCAACATGGAATCTATCTCAGCACTTCATCAAATTATTATCCACAAGGAAATGGCCTTGCTAAGTCTACAAACAAGAACCTCTTGAGGATCATATGAAGGACCATTGAAGACAATCAGAGATCATGGTACCTCAAGTTAAAGTCAGCACTATGGGCTGATAGGATCACCTACAAGAGGTCAATAGCCAACTCTCCCTACAAGCTAGTCTATGGTAGGGAAGCAAGGTTACCTATCTCTCTCGAGTTTTCAGCTTTAGAATTAATGCATCAACTTGAATTGTTAGAAAACGAGCCTATGGAGATCAGGTATGCGGAACTTATGGAGCTGGAAGAGACAAGAAATCAAGCCATGCTAGCCATGGAAAGTCATCAGGCACAGATGAAAAGGACATTCGACAAAGGAGCTTCCTCACGAAGCTTCAATGAAGGAGATTTGGTCCTCAAGTGGGATGAGGATCGGGCCAAACTAGGAAGGCACACAAAGTATGATTCACTTTGGAGTGGCCCATATACGATCTCCAACTGCAATTCCCACAACGCCTTCCAACTTGCTAAGATGGACGGCCAAGAGCTTCCAATCCCAGTGAATGGGATACATTTGAAACATTGCTATTAAAGAGCAAAATTCTATGTACATATTTAGTTATTTTCTTGCTTTCCTCCAAGTGTTGTTCAAGCACACTAGTTTGCTTCAGTTTTGTTCAATAAGTGCTTGTTTGCACACTTGCATTTTAGTTAGTTTTTCGCTTTCATGTGTTTCCTTTCTTATTTTGAAGAAGGAGGTTACTACAGCAATGATCAGAGCAGATTTTCAATCAAAAATTAGGTTCACCATTTGGGAATTCGAATAACGTCTATACATGGTTTGAGTTCTCAAGCATAGCAGGCATGCTTCCCAGTTGAGTCGCCAGAATGTTGACAAATCTTCCACAAATCAGATTTTCTCTTGCCACTTGGAAAGTTCTCGTCTCTAGCCAAGGAAGGAAGAATACATTGTTTTCCTTGGCTAGTTCTATGGACTCTGCAGGAAGGAAATTTCTACGGACTTTGCAGGAAGGAAATTTCTATGGACTCTACAGGAAGGAAATTTCTACGGACTCTACAGGAAATTAACAAGTTCCCGACACTTAGGCGACAAAAGGGCCTTTGCAACTTTTCTGAAAGGCAATTTTAAAGGCCAAACAGCCCTTGCGGAAGACAGGAAAGCACTTAGAGGGGAGGGTTAGAAATGGCACAAAGCAATGGAAATAACAAAGGAAGAACCTTAGCAAATAACTCGGGCACCCTTCAATTCTTCCGAAGGGCACAGAAGGAGATCAACTTGTCCTCGCAGAGGGCACTTGGTCGGTGCCAAAGGGTACTTATCTTGCCGAAGGGCACATTGAAGCAGAGCAAACAACAAGGAACAAAGAATTCCTTCGGACTTTTTGTCCGAAGGAATTCCTTTGAACAAAAGTCCAAAGAAATTCTAAGGAATGGCCGAGCAAAAGTCCAACACATAAACCCGAAGGGTATGTGTCCTCCGGAAAAATCCATCACATAATCCCGAAGGGCAGTAAAGACCACGTTTGAAATCCCGAAGGGCACATTTCGGAAGAAAAGGCAAGGTAAGGAATCCTTCGAACTTTTTGTCTGAAGGAATCCCTTCGGACAAAAGTCCGAAGGAATTCGGAAATATATACAGAGAAGACCAAAGACATTTCAAAGAGCAAAGGCAAAGAAAATGAATTCTTTCGGACTTTTTGTCCGAAGTATTTTGCCGTTGGACTTTCTTCGGGCTTTGCTTTGTGCGAGCCTCCCAAATTTCTTCGGACAAAAAGTCCGAAGAAATTTGGGAGGCTCGCACAAAGCAAAGCCCGAAGAAAGTCCGATGGCAAAATACAAAGGGCAAAAAGCCCGAGGGTCCGCGAGAAAATGACGTGCAGAAAGGCCGCAGAAAAACAAGAAAGCAAGAAGATATCCTTCGGACAAAAAGTCCGAAGGAATTCAGAGAAAAGACCGCCGGAAAGAGCCCGCAACAAAGGAAGGTATCCGAAGGGAGAGAAGTCGGAAGAAATTCTGCGGAAATAGCTTGAGGAAAATAAACCCGACAAAAACCCGAAGTGAGAATTTCGAAGGCCATAGACCAAGATAATTCTTGCGGACATTTTGTCCGTGGGAAAGTGGCAAGACGGAAGTCCGAAGGAATAAATGACCAAAGGTGACGTCCTGCAAGCCGTCAAATTTTGACCGCGGAAAGTAACCGTTGAAACCAAGGAGACAACAGGATATTCGAAAGAAATGGAGGCTGACTGTGCAAAAGAGGATAGAAGATAGTTAATTCGACAAAGAGTTGAATACGGAATCTTGCCAGAAATAGACACGAACAGAAAGATCAGAATTAGAATAGAATACATGCAAGCAAGAGCTATTTTCTAACATCGGAGCTATTTTCGAACATCGGTCAAAGCTTCAGTTGACTAATTATTAAAGTCCTGTTCATCTCCAGTCAGCTCATGCATCCGAAGGTCTAACTCAGCTTCAACAGGAGTCCCAAATTCGAATGACGAGTTGACTGTTCCAGATTTAGAGTTGACTAATTGATTAAAATGCCGCATCCACTAGAAGCTTTCCATGCGAAGGAAAATGATCTCTTCGTCCAACTTAGCTTAAATAACGGTTAACTCAGTTTTCAAACGCTACAACTCGGCAATCAAGCAACTCACATGAAGTTCTAAATTTAACCTTTGCGTAGATTTCCATGCAAAAAGAGGTGGGAAGTTCATAACAAAGATAAGTTCGCTTCATCGAGCGAATAAGCTTCATGCAAGGACAAAAGGAAAAATATATTTTATTGAAAGGCCAAGTAAAGCCTTGAGTTAACCAAAGTGAATCCTCCTCTTCAAGTTTTTACGCCAATCTTTGGCCTCTTGTAATTTTCTATATAATGGCTTTCAGCCTTGATTAAAAATCATCCAATCTCTCTTGGTTTGACCAGACTCTGCCATTGGTGAGTTGTGTAACATTTTTGATCAATAGAAGGATTGTACTTTCAGATTTCAAGCATTGGCATAGTGTATATTTCTTCAGCAATTTGCATAAGTGGTAGATTTCTCTCCTTTCCCAAATTTTGTTTCATACCTAGTTGCTATATTATCCTTGTGCAGGTCATGTTAAAGTGTTCTTTATTGTCTTTTGTTGAAGCTATAAGTGGATGTTAGGTGGCCGCAAAGTGTCTTTTATCAGACCTTTCTCCATTGTTTTTTCCCTCAGGTTTTAGTCATTGATCGAACCTTTTCATGAAATACTTATGCATAAGTGATTGATTGAAATCATAGGTCTTCCTTTTCCCTTGTTCGTTCAGTGTTCAAGGTTCCAAGTTAAGTGGATCAAAATTCTGGTGTATCACCCCCCTTTAGGTAGGATTTCCCCTTTAAGTTTCCCTTCTCCCTTTTCCACAGTAGTCCGCATCGTAGAGTAGAGATCCTAATTGATACATCATACAGGAACCAGCCTTCTCTGGAGGTTCTTCTCACTATTGAGGCACCCACCCTCGTGAGAAGATCCCATTGTTTCAGGCGGATAGAAGACCGGCCGTTTCGTGCACGTCTTCGAATCAGGGCACAGATCCAAGTTGACAACATTACCTAAATCAGCTTAATATCCTTCTTTTTATTCCCTAGGGTGTCAATTGTAAAGTTCAGGTCTTAGTGTTTCTATTCAATTTGTCATGTGTAATGACCCAAAGCAAGGAGTCAAATTAATTGCTGGCAGGTATGCAATACTTATCACATCAGATCATTTTGTAATGCAACATAAATGAGGGATTCAGTTCATCGGTCAAAACCTTTAATAATATCATGATTCATAAGGGTAGAAATTACCCGAGTTTCAAGGGGTTTGTTAAGTTTTAACCAACACAGGGATTTAAGCTGCAAATTGAACAAGTATGAATCCTAAAATAATCAAAAGAATCAGCACAATTGGATTAGACTGCCTCTTGGTTATTGGAGATGCAGCTAGTGCCAACTTTGCTGAGTTTTGGCCTAAAAGTTATTTTTGGCAGTGTAAACTATGACAAGAGATGGTAGAAGGCTGGTCAATTCAGTAAGAGGATATCCGTGAAAAAATATTAGAGGTAATTTTATTCATGATAGGGCTCCAATTGAAGTTGTGGTCCAAAAAACCTGGATAAGAGAATTTAATATGCCCATTTTCTGTAGTCATCATCTGCTTTATTTTTGTCTCGAATATGCTGTACAGAATTGGTGCAAACATCCCTCTATGATGTTTGACCTGCTGCACTTTTATCATTATTGTGTTTGAGAGGGAATTTTGAAATTTGGAAAAGCCGTAAACTTTACAAAGTAAGCTAGGCATGTTTTGTAAACTGCATGATTATGGATCAGTATTTATTGGGTATGGGAGGCTGTTAAATTCAACTCAATCTGTGACAGCATAATTGAGATAGAACATTTTGAGTTTAGAGATGCCCAATTTTGAGAATATTGTACCTGGAGGTTAGCTTGGGGTGTAACAGTTCTTATCGATTTGTTGCAAGCTAAGTTTTGCATATTATCATTGTGTATGGATAAAACTAAAAATATCAACAGAAAATGAAGACTGCTGTGGGTAAAATTAGTTCCCTAGAGAAATATGGCATGTAACAAAGCTAGTATTTCAGTTTGAGAGCTCATCAATTGTGAATTGTAGATCTTGAAAGTGTTGTGGGCATGTGTAATGTTCTTTGATTTCATCATTTGCTCGAAAGGCAATTTAATTTCTCAATGACAGGTTTTACTGCTAGATGAGGTCACAGTTGATCTGGATGTTGTGGCAAGACTGGACTTGCTTGATTTCTTTAGAGAAGAGTGCGAACAGGTGAGCCCATGTAATTTCCCTTCAACTTTGTGGCAGAAATTTCAGAACCTTGTGAAGTTGTTTAACATGTGGTATTTATTATTTCACAGAGATGTGCAACCATAATTTATGCAACACATATTTTTGATGGTTTGGATTCATGGGCCACCCATATTGCATATATTCAAGATGGAAAATTGACACGCTTTGAAAAATTATCAAAACTGGATGAAATGAAAAATGCTAGAAATATGCTTCAAGTTGTTGAGTCATGGCTCCGGGCTGAAAGCAAAGACAATGATAGAAAAATTACTCTGCCAGTTAACCAGACTCGCCTGTCAGATGTGTCACCATTTACTTTGAGCAGGCATATGGCCTATTATCGTTGACTTATGGTGAAATATATTATAGTTATAATTTTATCTTTCAATTTGTGGACAACTGTAAAGCTTTACTAATGGAGAGCTCAAAAACCTAGTTCTATTATTAAAAGGATTCAAGTCTCCAATTTGAAATTCTCAAATTTGGAGATGGAAAAGAAAATATACACGGAGGTTTCGTATTGCAAACAAATGTAATTATAACAGTCTATAATTCCATATTATGCTGACCTGTATCTTTGCCTCACTTCTTCCTGTGTGGTCATTTGAATACTTGAACTGTCAAGTATCTTATACTTGGGTGCACTACTTAATTTATAAGTGGTTTACAGCATCCTTGCTACCTCAATCTTGAATCAGTTAGGAGTCTTCTTGTTGAATGCCTCGTGCTTCGTCACATTTTTTCAATCACAAACTTCAATCTCTAACTTATGGGATCTATGTAAGTTTCAGTTTTCTTCTCTCTTGCACTTGGCACTAGTAAGCCTCGACTTTACATAAAATTTACTTTCCTTCCAACCACCTACTCACTGCCTCTTGTTAGCATCGTTTTTAGTTGTTTGCATAGGTGTTTGCTTTTGTGTGGGCTTCTTTATAGAACATCATTTGTGCCTTCACTAATCGATACATCTCACGCTTCATTTTTGTGGCTTCCATGAAATCGCTAAAAGATCAGTGAAGATTATTAAATTGTATTTAGAATGAATGCATAATCAATGAAGAACATTGCCACATGTTCCACGAAACTTATCCAACCTGCAAAAATGGTATAGGGTGTCCTTCCTTGATTTGGATTCTATTAATTTTGCGATTTATATTTGCTGTGAACTGAGCTTCTGTTTGCACATGGTTTCCACGCATTCAACAAGAACACCCTTTGATTGAACATTGAGCTTATAGATCTAGAGTTGTAGAATCCAAATCCACAAAGAATATACATACATACATATATATACATACACACACACACACACACACACATATATGTATGTATGTATGTATGTTGGTGCTTTTTAGTATCGTTTTTGGTTGTTTGCATAGGTGTTTACTTTTGTGTGGGCTTTTTTATAGGACATCATTTGTATGTGTGTGTGTGTGTGTGTGTGTGTATGTACACACACACACACATGTATGTATGTATGTTGGTGCTTTTTAGCATCGTTTTTGGTTGTTTGCATAGGTGTTTACTTTTGTGTGGGCTTCTTTATAGGACATCATTTGTGCCTTCACTAATCCATACATCTCAGGCTCCATCTTTGTGGCTTGCATGAAATTGCTAAAAGATCAGTGAAGATTATTAAATTGTATTTAGAATGAATGCATAATCAATGAAGAACATTCCCACATGTTCCACGAAGCTTATCCAACCTGCAAAAATGGTATAGGGAGTCCTTCCTTAATTTGGATTCTATTAATTTTGCGATTTGTATTTGCTGTGAACGGAGCCCGTGCTTGCACATGGTTTCCACACATTCAACAAGAGCACCCTTTGATTGAACATTGAGCTTATAGATCTAGAGTTGTAGAATCTGAATCCACATATGTATGTATACATACATACGTATGTATACACACACACACACATGTATATGTATGTATGTATGTATGTAGGTGCTTTTTAGCATCCTTTTTGGTTGTTTGCATAGGTGTTTGCTTTTGTGTGGGCTTCTTTATAGAACATCATTTGCACCTTCACTAATCCATACATCACACGCTCCATCTTTGTGGCTTGCATGAAATTGCTAAAAGATCAGTGAAGATTATTCAATTGTATTTAGAATGAATGCATAATCAATGAAGAACATTCCCACATGTTCCACGAAACTTATCCAACCTGCAAAAATGCCATAGGAAGTCCTTAATTTGGATTCTATTAATTTTGCAATTTATATTTGCTGTGAATGGAGCTCCTGTTTGCACATGGTTTCCACGCATTCAACAAGAACACCCTTTGATTGAACATTGAGCTTATAGATCTAGAGTTGTAGAATCTGAATCCACAAAGAATATATATGTGTGTGTGTGTGTGTGTGTGTTGGTGCTTTGTTTGGGCATGTGTGGCCTCGACTGTTTTCTACTGCTGTCCTCCGCTTTTGTCCTTTGGGCATAGTTTTTTGCAAACGCTCTTACAATATATATATGTTGGTGCTTTGTTTGGGCAGCCTTGACTGTTTTCTACTGTTGTCCTCCGCTTTTGTCCTTTGGACATATAGTTTTTGTAAATGCTCCTACGCTTTTGTCCTCCGCTTTTGTCCTTTGGACATATAGTTTTTGTAAATGCTCCTACGCTTTTGTCCTTTGGACATATAGTTTATTGTAAATGCTTTTACAATAAACTATATGTCCAAAGGACAAAAGCGTAGGAGCATTTACAAAAACTATATGTCCAAAGGACAAAAGCGGAGGACAACAGTAGAAAATAGTCAAGGCCACACATGCCCAAACAAAGCACCAATAAAAAACACCTAGTATCCGGTATCAGCCAACAAGCACATAAACACAATTACAACATAACAAAAGTCAGAGAACAACAAATACAACAAAACCAACAAACTAAACAACATCAACAACACCATCTTTGGGTCCCTTGAGAATATTTTTCAAGATCAGGTCCCAACTGTTTAGCTCCATTATCAGCATCCACACCCTTATCACAGACATTCTGCACACGTCCACCTTCAAGATCAGGGCACTTGAGAATATTATCAAGATCAGCTCCCAACTGGTCAGCTTCATTTTCAGCATCCATCATGGGAGAACTGTTAGCAGCCACCTCAGAAACGACATGGCTCATTCTAGAACTATGAATCTGCTCCATTAACTTCTCTCTTATCCCTGCCACCCTTATCAATGAAATCTTGGAATTTTACCTTGAGACTGTTGAGATTACCTTCAATAAACTGTTGAACATTTGGATTAAGTACACCTCTGTATCCTTCAATCGGTAAAGCAGTTACATCCGAGGTCTGAGAAGAACTAGGAACATGTGTAGATTTTGTCTTTACCCACATCCTCCTCAGCAGCTAGATTGTCATCATTCTTATCCATTCTATCTTTAACATGTTCAAAGTGTTACAAAGAAGTATGCAGAACTTCAAGAAGTTCTTCATTATTATCAGTTGCCCCCTTCTTAGCACTCAAATCAGAGTCAGAAAGGCCAACCAAATTAGGATCCGGAATGCAGGCCTATTCAAAATATGCATCATTCTTTAAGTCCCATTCATATTCAGTGATCTTAACATTAGCAATAGTCGTGTGAAGTGTAAGAACCCTGTCTAGTTCTGATCTGGTTTTTCACTCACTGTCCTGAATTTTATGATTTGGTTTTTAGAAGTTTTGCTTGGGGTTTTGATGTTTGGTTTTCAAAGTGTTATTTGCCATGATATGAGAATGGAAAGATAACAATATGACATTCAAATAACACCAATAGATGACTGAAATGAAGTAAACCAGCAAGATCACAGCTTTAGGTTTGAAACATAAAATTGCTTAATACATTAGAATATACCCGGGCGATGAAACTTGGCAACTTTATTGAAAGTTGATCGCTGATTACAAATAGATCAGGTCTGATTATTGTTTCAGACTTATACATGCATGCAATGATGGTCAAAATGTGGTCCAAACCTTCAAACAATGATACCCAAATGATGTAATGTTGTCCTCTTTTGCTGGGACCAAACCTTCAAACAATGATACCCAAATGATGTAATGTTGTCCTCTTTTGCTGGCCGCCCAAGGAATGATGAATCCTTATGAAGAAATGGAGTCAAACCCAACAAAATATGACTGATATAAAATCTGTAGCTGCTGATATGAAATCTGAAAGCAAAACCCTGGTCACAACAATTCCAAATCTCCACAAATGCCACACAACTATGCCCTAGAATGAGGTGACTAGGGTTTGGAGTGAATTTATAACCTTGCAACCACAAAATATGCCCAACAAACCCTTAGATCTATGACTGTAATAAAATGGCAGGGGTCTTATATAAAAATCAGAATATCAAAATGTTTTGTTGGTCACCAAAAACACCTCCAAAAGTTGGCTGCTCCATCTACAAACCCTTGTATGATTTTATTTGATGAAAATATGACCAAATAACACCCAAAGCTGAATAGTATGGGTTTGACTCTGAATTATTTCTTCAAACCCTAGCTGATTATTCTTTCTTCCTTGAAACCCTAGCTATTTGAAGCTTCCAATCTCATGTAATACCTGCAAATAAGCTTAATAATGGATCCTAGGTGAATCCATCTCTCATGGGGGAGTGGGTTTTCGTCCAAACCACAAATTTCTAAGGGTTTTCGTCCTCAAAAATCTCTGACCCTATTAACACAAGCTCTCCAAAATTCTTTGATAGAAAATACCAAAACCCAGATTGATAAACATTCATTTCTTCTATTTTCCCTTTTTTATAAAAAGCTTTTCCCACTTGAAAAACGTAAAAGTAATTTAAAATTACTTTTTAATTTCTATTTTCCAATTGACCCTCAAAAAGTAATTAATAATTACTTTTTATTTTATTTTCACTTGGCCTTTTAATTATTACATGCTTTATGGCCCCATTCCCTCTTAGAACACTCCCCTTTAGCCTACGGGAATGAAAATAGGCTACGGGTCTTCTCCGTCTACGTTAACTCGAGAAAGGGGACATTAGATGAAGTGTCCTCCAATCAATGATCTTTGCCAAAAGTTGAGCCTTGTACCTTTAACTAAAACCTTCTAAAGTAAATTTGGTCTTGTAGATGCACTTGCATTTCACAATGTTCTTCCCCTTAAGATAGGGTGTTGATTCACAAGTGTGATTCTTCATAAAGGAATTGTACTCTTTCGCCATAGCCTTCTCCTTTCCCTCATTGCCCCTTGCTTCCATATAGGTTTGTGGATCACGAGTATCCATCACCTTAGTTGTGAGAGCCAAATTGGCCTAATATTTATTACTATAGGTCCTCCATGGTGTATTCTCATTCCCCTATTGCCCTTAGCCTCTTCAAGGGTACTTGTTTGTTTGCCTCATATGAGGCCAAACTCATTTGCTACAATGGGGTCACCACTACAACCTCTATCAACTAGAGCCTTATTTGATTCACAATCACTTGAAACAACCTCACCATCTCCTAAAAGATCTTGAAAAGATGCCACTTAAGGAGCCTCCAAATTTGAACTAGGTGTTTCATTGTCATCTACATCAAGAATCTAGACAGTTGGAAGAATTATTGCATATATGTGTATTAGCGAAGGGAGTCACCTCATTAATGATGACATCTCTCCTAATGATAATCTCACTCTTAACTGGAGCCCATAATTTGTAGGCTTTGGACTCCAATGAATAGTGCACCATGATGCACTTATACATGGCTCCTAGAATCAAGCTTCTTCCACTTCTCACCCATAATATCGGCCCATTCAACACTACCATTAAAACTTGTATTTTACGATGATAAGATTACTACCACACCATTTCTCATATGGTGTCACATGATCTACACCACGAAGCCTAGAAAGCCGTTGTGATGGACAAACTATACTTAGAGGCAAGTGCACATTGTAGAATGCGTAGAGGTAAACTAAACAACAATAAACCAATCACACATTAAAATGCTGAAGTATTTTTAGAATGATGCAACTGCTATTCAATATGTAGAAGAGGGAAAAGTTTAGATGTGTACAAGATTAGGAATGCAAGTTCCTATGATTAGAAGGGGGAATACTTCCTTGTTGATTTATCTAGACTAGAGAGAATGGTGAGTTACTGATGTGTGTGAATGTTAGATATGCAAAACATTCTAACAATCTTGTTTCTAGTTTCTGTGTGATCTCTCTTGTCTTTGATCACTTATGGGTCAAATGATTACAATATATATACATCATTGCAAAAAGGTAGTTACAACATATGATGATTGCAAAGAGGTGACAATTCATCTTTTGGTTGAGTGACATTTGGTCTTCTTGTAGGTGTGGAAGTTGAACTTCCAACTATTTAGTTTTGTCGCTAGGTTCCCTGACATGGCATAGACTTGGAAAATGCCACCTAACACACCATGCGGCAACAAGGTGTTGGCACATGGATGTTGAGTGTATATTTTCATGCATGACAATTTGTGTAGTGTTGTGGTAGCGCATAGAGGTACTATGAGGCTTGTGCAAGTGATGCACGACGCCCCAAGTGAAAACACAATGCCACATAGTTCATATGCATTTGCGCCATGTTGGAGTTTTGTGTAAAACGAAACAAGATGTTGCGGCAGCTTGTAAAGGTTTTGCAAGGTTGCACACATGTCATGAGATATTGTGTGCTTGGGAGACTCAAAGTCCTTGTGAGGAGTGCGTAGACCCACATGGAAGCTGCTCATAGATCATCGCATCTCAAATAAGTTTTGTAGGAACCCTATTAACAATATAGTTAGTGCAACAAACTTGAATTGAAAATAGGTCATGCATAAATATGGCTTGGAGCATAAAATGTTTCGTCTCAACCAAAGTTTTGTTCTTTCATTCCACTACACTATTCTACTAAGGACCATAGGTAGTAGTATGCTTTCAAACAATTCCATGCTTGATACAAAACTTTTCCAAGCACAATTCACATACTAACCTATATTCAATCTCAAACGTTTGACTAGATGTCTAGATTGTGTTCTCAAGCATGGCTTTCCACTCGATGAATTTATTCAAAGCAAGGGACACAACTTTGAAAAAATTATTATATATATATATATATATATATATATATATATATATATATATATATATATATATATCAATCTTGCAAGAGATGGAGAAATATGAAGTAACCCATTAACCATATTCGTAAGACTCATCAACTACATGCTTGTGAAATTTCAATGTCCCAATCTCCCATGTCACAATTGGCTTGCATCATTTGCATTAGCTACTAGTGCATACAAACCTTGATTATTTGGAACATCACTAAACTTGATTAACTTAGAAGTTTTTGCTTGCTTATCAACAATACCACCAACAATCCCCTTAAATTTATTATTAATATCCTTCACAACAAATTTGTTAGGTCAAAATCAACTTTGTTTCTTTGTTAAGTTATTTGGAAAACAAACATTAGATCACATTCAATTTTGGTACATGGTACACCTCCTTTATTATGCCATCTTTTAGCACAACATCACCATTACCCACAATATGAAATGAAGAATCATTTGCTATATAAAACCTTCTCTTCATCAACTTTACCAAGATTTTAGAACAAATTACCATCAAGCATATGATGAGTACCTCTAGAATCCATATTAAGCTCATGTGTGGAAGTATGAGCAAGCAAAGCTTGAAAAGTATGAACAACATGAACATTATTCTTACCATTACCATCATAATTTCCTTGGTACTCCTTGAGATCCCTAACTTTCTTGATTCTATTCATCATCTTCTTGAAGTAAATACTCTCAACATGTCCCAACTTGCCACAATAGGAGTACTCCTTGGGCTTCTTTTCCTTGCCTTTGTGTCATGCTTGTGGTCATCATCACAAGAACTCTTCTCGATCCTCTTATCATTTCCTATGTAGTCTCCCCTGGATGCTTGTCCTTGTCTTGGTTTTCCTTGAAGTTCTATTTCCCCTTTACCTTCAACATACAAGCTTGTTGGCTTGAACGAAGTTGACCCAACTTTTTGAGTTTGTTTTGTTTCACAACTAATAAGGAGCACAAACTTGCAAATTTCATTTCCCCCTCTTCCTTCATAACAAACCTAGTAGAGAATAATGTGGAGAGATCCTTCATATGGGCTTATTATCTTGCTACCATTCTAGTAACCTTGTCACATTCCTCCAACAGAAACAAAATATCCTTTACAATGGCTAAATAATCCTCAATCCTTTACCTTTGACATATGAGCTTGTTGGCTTTAATGAGGTTGACCCAATTTTTTGAGTTTGTTTTGTTTTGCAACCAATGAGGAGCACAAACTAGCAAATGCCATGTTTTCCTCTTCCTTCATAATGGTCCTGGTAGAGAAAAATGTGGAGAGATACTTCATATGGTGACTTCAATATCTCAAGAAAAATCTCAATTATCTTTCGACCATTCTTATACTCTATCATGCTCCTCCAGCCGAAACAAAATATCCTTTACACTGGTTAAATAATCATCAATCCTATCATGGTCCAATGGATAAAGTATGCATGGCTCACAATTTAACTTATAAACACTCAAATCGCTAGCCTTGTCAAACAAAAATTTCAAGGCTTCCAACATCTCCTTTAGAGGATTCCTTGCCTTTAGATGAAAATGAAGTTTAGGTGAAATGTGGGTCGACATCACTCCCATTGCTTGATCTTCCCAATTGTTGTCAATGTTCTTCTTCTCGTAGGTAGTAGGAACTTTTTTCAATCCCCATAGTAATCCTCCACAAACCCTTGTTTTTTAATACAATTTCCATGGATGATTTACATGATTTGTAGTTGTTCCCTATTAAAATAGGGACCCACCCCAAAAATTCAAGTGCTTGGGAAGAGTTTCCTTTTTAAAGGCTCAAATTTTACATTTTATAACTCATTTAACTGATGAGACCTTTTAATTGAAATGCATTTGAAGTTTTACTTATGTATATGATAACTTTATGTGACCAATGAAATAAATTGTTTAATTGTTTTCTAATTCTTGTTATCAAATTTCCATGTATTTGTTCCTCCTATCTTATGGCTTTTTTTGTCTATATTTATAAAGTTGAGTAATGCTCAAATGTCTCTTCCTAGAATGTGTAGTATGATTAATGTCTATTGAGATACTATACTGTCAACGGCAATGCACACAAAATGGTAATTGCATAACATACCATAACAAAGCAAAGTATTTGAACAATAACAACTTGTATTCATAAAAGATAAGTCTCAATAGAATTTGCACAGATCAGGGAAGACTTGATACGAGTGCCCATACCCTGACATAAAATATGTTATTTGAAGGATGTTGGTAGAATATTTTACACGAGGTGCTAAATGTGAAGATTCAATTAACAGTGAAGAGGGACAAAGTCCATCCTATATTATTAGGGGAGGCTTTCCTTGATTGAAAATAGAAAAAACATGAAATAATATATACAATAGGTACATTCAAAATTTACATTTGGAAGGGTTAATCTTGTAAGCAGAAAGGAATGCAATAAAAGAAAGGGAGAAGGCGGGAGGGGAAAAGAATGGAGGGGATGAGAGAACGTGTGTGATTGAATAAACTTGGATTTCCACCACTTTAACATGTGAGAAGTTACCAAAACAATGACATTTTAACCATAAACATTTAGTACAAAGAAAAACAAGAATTAAATGATTCATTAAACCTAAGAGTAATAATCATTCACCAAGACAAATAAAGGTACAAAGTCCTCTCAAATTCTCTTGTATTAATCTTGTAAAAGAATATGACAAAGCTTCTTACTCTCTTTCTTCTAATTGTCTTATTGTCAAGAAGTCCTTTCAAAATGAACACAAATCCTATTTATATCGAGTGTGTAACTACCTTATAACCACCTTTTGCAGTAAATATTCTATTTCTACTTTTGCTTTTACATTTTGTTCACCTCAAAGGTGAAACATAATGCTTTTCAGTTTTCATTAACATTATGACAAAGTACAACAAAGCAATAAAATAAGTAGAGAGAAGATTGTAAAGTTTTGTTAGAGAGAAGATTTGTCTGGTTGAGAGGCTATTTGTCGAGCTATTGCAACTTAGCTCTGCTCCTTTGTGGTGATTTTAATCTATATGCTCTGAACTTCTACATGACCGCGACTATGCCTTGTTGCTTAAGAATGATTGTATTGGATATGCATGTCAACCACGCTTCCATTACCTCACTCATTTCTTCGCTTCCCTTGAACAAGCTCATCAGATTTTTGTTGGATTCAATTAAGTAGTATGGATATCGCTTAGTTTGTTCATGGCTTCTAAGTTGAATGTATCTGTGCCGAACAATTCTTCCTTAATCATCTTTTGGAATTGTTCTTTTATTTTTGCGGATGTATAAGGTTCAACATCTCCTTCCTTCAATAGCTTGTAGTGGATAGCCCAAACATCAACATGGAACTCAAGTTGGAGGTCATCGCATTTTTTGCTTTGATCCTGAAAATATTTTAGAGCACATTCAATAACATTTATCTTTCACTCCATGCTTTGTGATCATATGCATGAGAGATTATTGTTTACGTAGCTAAATATTTTCTCGGACATGAGGAATTTCTCATTTGTATAGGCCATGTCCCTTAGGTCTCTAGTTATGCTTCTCCATAGCCCCACTTCTTTCTTCATTGTTTTTATTTAGTGTCTCAATTGGAAGGAGACACCAAGAAAAATGTAGACATAAATCAACCAGCAGGGTCTGAAGTTAGAACAGAGGGTATTCATAATCACAATGATACCTATAGTCCTAATACAACACCACTAACGTGGTCATCAGAATTGTATGTCAGCCAGCTAATGATCTTGAAAAAAAGACTCCAGTGCCTCGAGAAAAGAAGTCAAGTCGAGGATAACAAGTAGAATGAAGTAATAGAAGCTAAGAGGATACTAATCAGGGAAAATGAGATGCTTAAAGAGCAGGTAAATAAGCTTCAACACTCCATGGCAAGAGGTGAGCTAGAGCTGAGAGAAATAAGGCAGCTACTAGAACAAAAAAAATAGAGGAGAAAGATAAGATACAAGTGGGGGAAGGAAGTAAGCACTGTCACTTAAAAGAGATCCAATTAACGATGGCCAGCATGGAGATAAGAGAAAAGCAGCTAAGAGAACAAATAGATGAGGCTAAATCCTGGTCTCAAGTGGTGAAAGGACCTTCAGACACGCAAAGAAAACTTAGAAAATAGGTCAGAAACCAGATAAAGGAAGAGAAAGATAGAAACGACAGGGCTGTCAATATCATTATAAAAGGACTAAAAGACTATGGTGAGAAGGAAATAATGAAGGAGTTGACAAGAGACTTCCTTAACGATCAAATCCAATATACATGAGTCATACAACAAGCAAATAGGATAGGAAGATGGATAGGAGGCAAAAATAGACATGTGAGAGTCACCTTGAAGGACATAGAAGACAAAAATAGGATACTAAGAAACAAAAGATTCCTTAAAGGCACGCAAATTTACATTGATGAGGACCTTACTATAATACAACAAGAAGAAAGGAGGAAAGAGTGGGAGAAAGTAAAGGTGGTAATGGATGCAGGAAGATGGGCTTGGCTACAAAACGACAAAGCTCAAATAGGTGACAAAGCGTCACATAAGAAATAGGAAATCAGGGCCCCCCAGGAGTATCTAACAGTGGTAAGTTGGAACTGCAGAGGATATCCATGGAGAAGAGGACCTGGATTGGGGCCCATAGTAGAAGGAAAGGATGTCATCATCCTTATTGAGACCCATGAACATGATGGGTGTAGGATTCCAAATTTTGAAGGATATAAAAAGACATCAGTGTGGAATGAAAGAATTGATAGTGGCAAGGGAGTGGTAGTCTTAATTAAAGAGGAATGGGACAATCTCGTAAAAGTGGAGAAAGAAGATCCAAACAAGCAGTTCATATGGCTTAAAATTACAGAAAACCAAGCTACAACAAGGATGGAAGCATGCTACTTTGCCCCAAAGGGATCAAAATTTTATAAGAAAAGGAATTTAGATCGTGAAGATTCATTTGCATCTCTGAAAAAAGATATTTCTATTTTTAGTAACATGGGAGAAATAGTACTAATTGGAGACTTTAATGCAAGAACTGCAAATAATCAAGCTCTCAATCTGAAAAACAACACAGAGAAAGATAACCCCCTATGGTTAGAGGAAGAGAACAACCAACCTTGGGACATGGTCTCACAAGATAGCAAAGGTGCAGTCTCACACTTTGGGGCTGAACTCTTAGGACTTTGTAGTTCTTACAACATGGTCATCTGCAACGGTATGAGAGCATGGCCCGAATCAGGGAAAATCACATGCAAAACATACAATGGCCAAAGTGTAGTAGATTATGTCATTTGTTCGCAGAGCTACACACCGAGATTGATGGAGGTTATGATTGGGGACAATGTATTGGAGCTAAAATCAGACCATAATCCAATTCATATTAAAGTTCACATTCTCATAAGGAAACAACAGGGAGAACAAGTCCACTTTGGCCAGAAGGACACTCCCCAAGGTAAAATCTTTCTAGATCCTGAGAATCAGGAAATCTTTAGAGCCACAATCAAACAATTGCTCAGAGATCATGAAAGAAAAACAACTAACATAAAGAACCAATTTATCAGAGAGAACATGTTGATTCCCCTAATACACAAGGCCTTAAATGGTTGTAAGAGAGCTAGACCCAAGAGAGGAACAAAAAATACTTTCCCGGCAAACCCATGGTTCGATGAGGAATGCAAGATAGCAAAAAGAAATTTGTGAAAGAAAGGTATGGACAAAGAGCATAAGGAGTACGTAAAGATGCTAGATAATAAGAAAGAGAAGTATGTAAACAACAGAAGAATAGAGCTGATTGCCCTCGAAAAAAATAACCCTAAAAGTTTTTGGAAAGAGCTAAGTCAAAAGAAGAAGCAAACAGAAAATAATATTACCGAAAACCAATGGCTTGGGCATGTCAGGATCCAACTCCTCAATAAGAGTACAATATGATTACCTTGTATAAGCAACTAAACACGAAATTATACCAGAATTAATAAGTAACTAGAATTCACAAATGACACAGACTATGAGAGACAATACACAATCTTGTATTAATACTCATGCCAGAAGGAAATACAATGAAGATGCCACAATCTTCCACACCTCTCAGATGTATAGATCTCTTTCCCTCAAGAGTTCACTCTCCTACCAAAAACGGTCCCAACACACAACTCAAACATAGAGTTGTTGTTCATCTCCAACCAGTCAGTAATAACACTGCCAGTACACAAGTACTCAAAGTACTTCAAGTAGATCTCTCATAAACTTGCAACAACCTGCAACTCAAATGATCTTACTTACACATGTAGAACTTCTCCCTGATCTTGCAATAACTTGCAGATCACCTTGTTCTTACAATTGGAAGGATCTACCTTGCCTTCCTCTATTTTGCTCTTAATTACAATACATGCCAATGGGTCTATAAATAGATCCCATACTTAGACTTCTAATTTACAATAATTAGACACGCAACACCTTTTACATGCAAACAATTGGTTCAACAAACTAACTGTTCGTGCAACGAATAGTTTTGAAACTGCACAGGTGACCGACGTCGGTCCCTTTCTGTCTGGAGGTGATCAACGTCGATCGACTCCTGTCGATGTCGATTTCCCTCTGCACTGTAGATGACCGACGTCAGTTACGCTGCCGACGCTGGTATCCCTAGAACTCAGCAACCTCCTCCATGTCTGTATCAGTGAAGCTTTTAGCTCCACAACCTAACAATCTCCCCCTTAGAGATAAATAGTTGCACATGTACCTGTACCTGTACATCATCTAGTTTATTTCCTGGCTTTGTATCCCTCTTCAAGATCACTCTTGAAGACCAACCACCACAAATCCTGTGGTGCACCTCCTGTCATCCAAATTACCTACCACATCCGCATCTACAAACCCATATAGAAAAGAATTTGACCCTGCACCTGCTACTGGTCCCTCTTAGATATCTGAGAATCCACTGAACTGCCCTCCAGTGCTTCTTTCTCAGATTGGCTCCAAACTTGTTGACAACTCCTACTGCTTGGGAAATCTCAGGTTTAGTACACATGTACTCAACCTCATCATGTGAATCAAGACACTGTTCATAGAACTGTCCAACCATCAGCGTGCTAACCGGTTTCACACAATCATTTGGAGATAAAATCAACCTGTGACCTTCCATGTCTCTAGAACACTCTCATGCCAAAGAATCTTGCTGCTCCCAGATTTTTCATGACACACCTCTAAACTAACTTTACCTTTAGTTTAGCAACTCCCTGCATATGTGACCCTGCAATAAGCACAACATACAGTAACAAGATAATGTAGCTAATATTATCCAACTTGGTAAAGACAACACAATGGTTAAACCTCCATTGTCCTGCAGCTAACACAAGACCATATACCCTGGCCTTCCGTCTCATGTGTCCATTCCCGCTCTTCTTTATCCTGAAAATCCATTCGTCTCTCAGTGCTTTCTTCCAGCTGGCAACTCCACCAAAAACTCCCATTTGGTTCTTCTCCAAGGAATCACATTCCTCATCCATGTCAAGCTCCCACTATTTCCTGGATTCTCCCTGCTCTGTTTTTTTAATAACTTTCTGGTTCTTGGCCATCAGTGAGCAACAAGTAGTGTAAAGAAGGGAAATGACAAATTTGAGGCTTACTTACCCTTTTAGTCCTCCATATGGGCATTTGAGACTCTTTGACAGCTTGTTGTCCGCCCAAAATTTGTCTCAGTGACCGATGCTGGTCACATCTCAGTCTGCACCCGATCGACGTCGGTTCCATGCGACTGCCTCATCACCGACGTCGGGCTGCACATAGCTGATGTCGGTCCCTGTCTGGATGTCGACGTCGATTTTCTAATCAATGTCAGTCTCTGTGTTTTACTTGTGAGCGATGACTTCTACCCGCGAGCTCCTTTTGGATCAAACCCTTGTCCATATCAACCTTGCTCTATTCAGAATTTTTCAGCCTCTTGCGCTGATCTCTGTCCGTCATCTTCTTGAAAATCAAGGCTTTTCTATTCTTGTCACGAACATCAGATTTCTCAAGAAACGTCACTTTCTTCTTTTGTTTACAGAAATCTCGATCCATGATTTTCAAATCCAAAAGCCTACCTTTTGACTCAAGAATATGCATCCCCTTCTTATTCATGTGACCAAGCCTATTAAGCCACATCTTCGAATCTACAGCTGAAATAGATAAATCAGAAGGAGAATCAGTAATACAAGTAGATAGATAAAGCGTACCTACTTTCTTACCTCTTGCTACAATAAGTGCACCCTTTGAAACTTTTCAAGAGTCCGCTGTGAGAGTTACTGTGCAACCCTCATCACCCAACTTTCCAACATAAATCAAATTTCACTTCAGGATTGGGATATGCATGACCTCCTTCAACACTCATGTGTTGCCCGTCTGCAATTTCAGCTTCACTTTCCCTTTGCCAACCATTTGACAAGGCTTACCATCCCCTAAATAAATTTCTCCAAAGTCTCCCTGGACATATTCATGAAAATTTTTTCTATTTGGGGATGCATGGAAAGAGGCACCAGAATCAAAAACCCAAGATTCTACTTTATCTAAGGAACATACCAGAGCATCCTGTGCAACAATACCTGTAATATCTATTTCTTCAGTTCCTTCTTGCTGATCTTCAACCAACCAACAATCTTTCTTTACATGCCCTTTCTTTCCACATTTTCAGTAGGTTATTCTGTCATACCTGGATTTGGATCTCCTGCCTATCTTGGACCTTGATCTCCCATGCTCGATCTTCTCTCTTTGCCTTCCCCTGCTTTCAACACTCAAAGCATTCCCTGATGATTCACCTGTGTTTTTTCTGCAAATTTATTCATTCAAAATTACACTCACAACATCATCCACTTTTAAGATTTTTGAAGCAGACGCAGTATTACTAAATGCCATTACCAAACTCTCAACTTTCAGGTAATGAGCATAAGATTAAGAGAGCCTTAATTTCATCATCAAAAACAATATTGACTGAATTTAACTGGTTTACCAAACCATGGAAATCACTAAGATGACTATGTATAGATCCACCTTTCAACATTTGCAAATTAAATAATTGCTTCATAAGAAATACCTTATTCGAAGCTGAGGGTTTTTCATATAAATTTGCCAAAGATTTCATCAACTCTACTGTTGTCTTAGCTTGTGATAAGTTGGAAATCACAGATGATGCAAGGCTCAACCTTATAGATCCTAGAGCCTTTCGATCAAGAACCTTCCATTCTTCATCCTTCATATCCATGGGCTTGCATGCAACCCCACCCAACGGTAAGTACAAATTTTTCTGATACAGATAATCTTCTATCTACATCCTCTATAATTGATAGTTCTTGCCATTAAACTTCTCCATTCGTAGCTTACTTTTTTCTGTCATTGCTATACTCCCACTCAAATAGAAACCCCTGTGAGTGACCTGTAATCAACAAATACTAACCAGATCTGATACAACCTATTAGTAACCCAACCAAAAGCTCTGATACCATTTGTCAGGCACCTAGAACATAAATGCTCTGATACCACTTGTCAGAATCCAACTCTTCAATAAGAGTACAATATGATTACCTTGTATAAGCAACTAACACGGAATTATATCATAATTAACAAGTAACTAAAATTCACAAATGACATAGAATATGAGAGACAATACACAATCTTGTATTAATACTCATGCCAGAAGGAAATACAATGAAGATGCTAAAATCTTCCACACCTCTCAGATGTATAGATCTCTTTCCCTCAAGAGTTCACTCTCCTACCAAAAACAGTTTCAACACACAACTCAAACACAGAGTTGTTGTTCACCTCCAACCAGTCATTAATAACACTGCCAATACACAAGTACTCAAAGTACTTCAAGTAGATCTCCCATGAACTTGCAACAACTTGCAACTCAAATAATCTTACTTACACATGTAGAACTTCTCCCTGATCTTGCAACAACCTGTAGATCACTCTGTTCTTACAATTGGAAGGATCTACCTTGCCTTCCTCTATTTTGCTCTTAATTACAATACATGCCAATGGGTCTATAAATAGATCCCATACTTAGACTTCTAATTTACAATAATTAGACACGTAGCTCAAGACTCAAAATAGCCTTTTACATGCAAACAATCAGTTCAACAAACTAACTATTCGTGCAACGAACAATTTTGAAACCGCACATGCGACCGACATCGGTCCCTGTCTGTCTGAAGGTGACCGACGTCGGCCGACTCCTGCCGATGTCGGTTTCCCTCTGCACTGTAGATGACCGACGTCGGTTGCGCTGTCGACGCCGGTATCTCTGAAACTCAACAACCTCCTCCATGTCTGCATCAGTGAAACTTTTAGCTCCACAACCTAACAGGGCATGCGAAGCTACTATATGAGAGGGACCAAGATAAATATAGACCCCCAATAATCTATGTGAATACAAAACTCTTCAACACCGAAGACATCATTCAAGGTATAAAACAATTAGCAAGTGGGAAAGCTCAGGATATTGATGGGTTGCAAGCAGAGTACTTAAAGTGGGGTGCCGAAGTATTGGCACCTCATATTAAACACATCTTCAATAGGGTTATCCAAGAGGGCTTCCTGAAAGAGTGGACGACTAGTGTGGTTATCCCTATCTTCAAAAGCGGGGATACCAATAACCTGTCAAATTATCGTACTATCATGGTTAATCCCCTCCTTGGCAAACTCTTTGGAAGCATGATAGAGTGTAGAATTAGCAAGTGGGCAGAAAAAGAAGGAAAAAGAGCTAAGGGCCAAGCTGGATTTAGACCGAAGCACTCTACTATTGATCATGGAGCTACACTTAGGTTCTTGATTGAAAAAATATGGAACACTCAGGGAGACGAGGCCTTTTGCAGCTTTGTTGACTTCAAAAAAGCCTTTGACACGGTCCCTCGTGACAAACTTTAGAATAAGATGGAGTTGGGGGTTCCAGATGAGCTCAGAGCTATTGTCCATAGATTATATGAGCAAGTAAAGGTTAAAATCAGAACTAGTGATGGAATGTCAGAATGTTTTGACAACGATATAGGGGTCAAACAGGGCTGCCCACTTTCACCAACTTTATTTGGACTGTACATTGGTAAATTAGAAAAATGGTTAAATAAGGATAGTGGGGAGGGGATCCAACTAGATAAGTATGCTATAAAATTGATTCTTTATGCAGATGACCTCATTTTAATTGCTAGAACAACCAGCAGCTTGAGGGAACATTTGAGAGCACTTGAAACCTTTTGACAAGAGGTTGGAATGTAGGTGAACACGAGCAAAGCCAAAGTAATGATCTTCTCTCTGAAAAGAAAAAAGAAACAATATACCTTTACCTTTGAAGGTAGCCCGTTAGAGATAGTCAAGGAGTACAAGTACCTCGGGCTTGATTTTCACCACAAGCTTAGTTGGGAAACGTGTAGAACAAAAAAAATCCGAGGATGGAAAGCATTGTACTCTCTTCAAAATAGGTGCAAGATTGCGGAGTTATGGGATTGGAAGACTAGGAGAACACTATTCAGTTTGTTGGTTATCCCGGTGATTCTTTACAAATGTGAAATTTGGGCTAGCAGTATGTCAGTTCAGAAATGGAAACAGATAGAGAGAATCCAGAAACACTTCATCATAAGCAGTCTCAAAGTCAAGAATTTAGTACCATATGAGATCCTACTTGTTGAAATGGGGTCCTTCCCCCTAGAGGCATCGGTGATGATACAGTTACTAAGCTACCTCAAGAAGATTCAAAACATGAAGAAGCACATGTGCCCTATACTAATTATGGAGGAAGAACTAACTAGAAAAAAGAACACTTGGAGGAAGCAAAATGACAAATGGGTAAAGAGGTGGGATATTAGCATGCAGGAGTGCCCAAATACTAATGAAGAAATAAAAAAATATGTGAGAAAAAAATTCAAGTGCATCATGTGGACAAAATAAATGGGCCATAAAAAGGAATACTCCCTCAAAGAATTCAACCCCACAGGTGATTTTGAAGAAAAACCCTATATAGGAGCAGACATTAAGTGAAAAGCGAAAATGTTGATTGCCCAACTTAGGATGAGCTCTCATCATCTTAGGTGTGAAATGGGTAGATGGCTAACTCCTAAAGAGGATTGGAAGGAGAGAATATGCCTCTTTTACAACAAAGGCGTGGTGGAGACGAAACGACACTTCCTCTTGGAGTGTGAGGCTTACAAAGACATCCGATACACTTATGGTGAAACTTTGAAAATCGCCAACCTGGACACCCTGTTTGAAACAACAAGGCTAGGTAATATGGCGAACCTTGTGATCAAACTTCATAGTAAAAGGGAAGATCTCAAGAAAGAAGTTCAGACAATGTAGGGAACCTTTTTTTGTGGCTGAGGTCTCGTTTTGAAGAGGATGTGTGCGACGGATGGGTCCCATAGGCTACAGCGGTCTCGTGGACGTTATTAAAATCCTTCATTCATTCATTTCTTCATCGACCTTGAGTCAATCGATATGCAAAAGTTCATATTTTTTCATTTCATTTATAAATTTCAATCCATCGATGAGAAGTTGGTCAACCCAAGTCTCCATGACTTTCCCATGAGTGTTATACCTACTAATGTTCATAATGGCTTCTTTGTCAATTTTCTTCACAAGGGTTGAGTCTAAGATGGTGGCCAAAGGGACCTCAACTTGGCTTAGTGATGTTTTGACATATGCTAAAAGTGTGCGTATCTAGTCTTCAAGTTGTTCCTACGTTTTCTTTCCTTCTTTTGCCCTCTTTACAAGCCTAGCAGAAGATTCTTGGAATTTTATGGATATCACTTTTGTGAGTTGGACTTCCAAGAGAACTCCTGCTTAGGCTATACTCAGCCAAAATAATTTCTTCACTTTTATCTACTACAATTTGTGTTATATCCACAATTTTTTCTCTTGAAGCGTTAGACACAAGCTTGGAGGTGTTTTTAGCCTTATTTGGTGAAGGACTTTGTAATAGATTTGCCACAACATAAAAATCATGAGCAACAACCTTGACTGGGGTTTTCTTCATCCTACTTACCAATTGATGAAACCAGGGAAAAGGTGAGCCACTAGAAGCAACAACCATTCAGGTACCATGAGTTGTGTAAGGATCAACTAGAGGAGCGGGATGCTTTAGAGGTGGAGGTTGTGGAGACGAAAAATGAGGAGATGGAATGTGAGGCAGTGAAGGAATGTGAAGTGGTGAAGGAATGTGAGGAGAGGGAGAAGGTGGATTTACATGAGTAGGGGAGGACACAAGTAGTACATGTGCCAAACCTTCATCCGAAGCAAGAATTTTTTGAGTTTTGTTGTCAATCAATACAAAAAAATAAAGGGTTTTAGTCTTAGGTGTCTCACTTTTTTTTTTAGAACATCTGAGGGTTTACTGACATCCAAAATTTTCCTCCAGGACGAATCATCACCACAGGTTCTATCTGGTAGCTTCTTATTAGGATCTTCCCCATCACCTCCACTATCCTTAATCACACTCAATCTTGGGACCTTGAAATATACTATGGTACCTAGTTGTGCAGGTGAAGATGAAACTTATGCTTTCATTTTTTTGAAGATTCTTCTCCCTTCACACTTCTTGCAATAATGAACTTGAAAATTTTCTTTTTAAACCATGCCTTTGATCTTTGCATAAATAATTGTTTACATTTTTTTAAATCAGTTAGCTCTCAGATGGACCAATGTATCACAAGAAAATGTAGAAATTGCCATTGTATTGTTGGAAATATTGTCATTGATGTCAAAGGTCTAGCATTATTGGTGATAAAGCCCCCATAGCATCTAATGGTGTTTTTAATATTCATATTTTGGCTAATGTGTGTTAATATTTATTTAATATTAACAAATATATTTTTGGTTGCATATAAGTCAAAAGAGGGCCCTTGGAGAAGTCAAAGAGTCACGGGGTAAAGACAAAAGAGGAATGTGACACATTTTCTCATGAAGAGTCATTTTGAGGAATTCCAAGAGTCACCATGTGAAGACAAAAGAGGGTATGGTACATTTTTTCATGGACACTTTGAGGAATATGAAAAGTCACCAAGATAAAGACAAAAGAGGAAAATACACATTTGTTTATGAAGGGTCACCATGTGACTTTTCAAATCCAAGGATACGAAGGGTCATGCAAGTTTGGTGCCATTTTCCATGAGGACTGAAGGGTCACAAAGGGTGAATGCCAAAAGTTATTTGGAAAGCTATAAATAAAGGCTTGAGAAGCCATTTGTAATATGCAAGAGAGTGCATGGTTTTGTAATTTTTTTATATAAGAAAAGAGGAGAGAAAAACATGAGATATTGTAGAGTTCTATCATTTGTTGAGTAAGCAACATTGAGAGATAGTTGTGTTTTATACACAAGAGGGGTTAGTGCTCACAAATCTTTGTAAGGGGTTGGTGCTCTTGTGGGTTGGTGCTCACAAATAGTTGTTGTGTTGGTGCTCGGCAAAGGGGTTGGTGCTCCTGCAAGTTGGTGCTTGCAAACTTTATAATTTGAGTTGGTGTTCATTCATATACTTGAGATTGTTCTCTGTGGTTCTTCCCACTTTGGGTTTCTATGTAAAAATCTGGTCTCTCTCTCTCTCTCTCTCTCTCTCTTGTGTGTGGTGCATGTTATTGTTTCAGTTTTATTGCATATCTTGAATGTGTGATTAAATGGTTAAAGAAAAAAATTAGATCAAGTAAAAGATATATAATATACTGATTCACCCCCCCCTCTCCGTATATTTCGTGCTTAACATGTATCACATGAAAAGGTAGGAATTGAACTTTATCAGTGTATAAGAGATCAACCATATCATTGACATCATCTACAACACATTCTGCAACCCATCCTACACTGTAAGACCTCAACTGATCTGAGGTCATTCTCATATAGTCCCCTTTTCTCACCTCAAAGTCATTCTCAGTCTTCCATCCTCAATCTTTGGTACACATGATTAACTCGAGCCAAGCTTGAGGTGGGTTTTTACGTAGCTCTTATTGTCAAAAGCAAACCTCTTAGTGTGAAATTGCATCAGTAAGAGAGCCATTTATTTTTTTATACTTATTGCATCAATTGTAGTTTTGAAAATATAGTATCTCAAACCTACATGAAATGGAATTCTCGCTACATGTCTATCCTTGCATCTCTTATGGGACTCCCCTAGTTGCCTACAAAGTTTGATTATAATTAATTTGTCATTGGTGTACCTGGGTAGTTTATACTAATACTTTCATCAAACTTTCCAACTCTTATGTATGTGAATTTTGGAAACTGGATGAAATAACTCTTGTACTTCTTAACTAGGATGGTTCCCTCATTCGAGATATGCATTGTAATATTACCCTCTAAAGTTCTCCCAACCAACATTGTGAATGTGCCATTCACTCTCCTAAAATATTTATTGCCCATCTCTAGAGTGAGTTGAGGGAGTTAGTCATAAAACAACCTATCAGGGGTATACTATCCTTTCGGAAAGACTCTTGTCCACACTCTAATAATTCCAATTGAATAGACCAAATAGGAGGTCATTTAGAATTGTTGTGTGGACTCAAAGTTAGTCAAATATTCATTGAGGTTATCGTAGATTCTCTGACCCCACCCAATGAACTATTTCCCTTGGCAATAATGTTGATGGACATGCACATTCACTCTTGAAAACCATTGGTAGTAAGATGACCCATTATTCTTTTCAACAATGTTACTATGTCCAAGAGCTCCTGACAGAAGTTAGATAAGTATATGTACTTGGAAAGCTTATAAGGTTTATTTCTTTTCCTCTCTAACCAAGATTGAGTCACTATGGTTAGATATTTCTCAGTATGTTGCTCCCATAATTCTCACCTTATTTACTCATTTCCATCACTTCATCATGTGGTGCAATCCCAAGTGTCGTAGTCAAAGAAGGACCATCTAACTTAGCCATTAACATGTCATTTATGGCCCTGATTTTCCTACTCTTCTTATTGTAATACTTTGTGCAAGTGAATACTAAGTTTGCACACTGGACTTATGTCAAGAAGGTAGCAACTTGTGCAAGCCCACTCTCAAAAATATGTTGTCCGATGGGTGTGTGTTTACCTTCTTCTCTTTACTCTTAGAAGTCTTCTAGGCCAACTTTAGAGTCACCAATCTTAGGAAGGTTTGTTTCCAAAGTAGACATCTTCTTATATCCCATGTATTTGAACTTCATCTTTTTTGGCTTGGTGATATGGAGGGTTGTTTCATAAAGAAGTCCCAAATTTTTGTGTGTGAAATCGAGAGGTGGAAAATGTTTGTGCGGGTATGACGACTGAATGGTAGTGACCATAAAAGTGATCAGATCCTCTCCAACAACTCTCTTTATCCTTATCAAGACTTAAGTGGAAATTTTAGGTGCCCACGACACTTAGGTACGAAATGCTTTGGAAAACACAACAAATATTGCAATTTAGAAAGGAATACCTTGAAACATCCTTAAAAGTGACAATGTTCAAGATGATGAAGATAAACATATGAGAATGTGATCAATAATGAGGAAAATGGAAGGATGGAGGTATCACTAGCTCAAGGTGTGAGGGTAGGATGGAAATGAACATGAAAAGGTTGTTAAATAGGGTAAAATGTGAGGAGAAACAAAAGCTAGGGAAAAATCACACTTTTGAGGAGAAAACACGACGTTTTCAAATGTTAAGAAGGCATGGAAGATGTTGGAATAGTAAACAAAATAAATCGTAAGTTTTGATGCAAACATGAATAAACTCATCAAATTTATAAAGGTTTTGACACATTTCTCGAGGCTATTGACTTTGTACTACATAGTGCATGTTGGGTCCATTGGGTCAAGTAGGCACTCGTGGAACTGCAATTTTATTTTTTATTTTTTGTGACTTTTTTTCTTATGGGGTATATCGAGTTCCTCGAGTACTATTGATGCAGTGGATTGCACCTGGGGTAGGACGCCTAGCTCCTGCCCTTCCACACGCAACAATGGAAACTCCCCTCTCGCCTATGGGACCAGCGAAGCTGGAGGGGAGAGTCTCTAGATAAGGGATAGCTCCCTTTGATGTATCTTTTAGGCCCTGGTTTCTCCTACTGCTAACAAACAAATGTAAAAAAGGGGGGGAAGAGAGAGAGAGAGATGCTGAAAACATAACCTAAGCCTAAAAATGAAAAGGTGATACACCAGAAAAGTTGACCCACCCAGCCTGAACATACACTTTTCACCAGGAAGAAACGCCCATACACTTCATCTGACGTGGGAAACTCTTTTTTTTCAGTGAGTCAGGGGTCCGTAGAGATACAGGGAGGAAGGAACTAGGAAAGGTGTTCTGAGACACACTTTGATAGCCTATTCACATGCGCCTATATTCTTGCTGTAGACACTTCTGGGAGACCTACAGAAAAGAGACTTCACAATGCACTGGACATGCTGTAATCGATCTGTGAAAAACATGAAAGACAATGACTTAACACAAAAGAAGAACACAGACATATACTTTAAAGTGCAAGTCCAAATAGAGGTAAAAATGCTAAGTCTTGATTCAAGGTAAAATCTGGCAGAGCTCTGCCTTACAAGCCCTGAGAGATTTTTGGGCTGCCTTAAGGCTAAGAGAATGGATGCCTTCTTCAAATGAGAAATTTACAATATATAGAAAGAGGAAGAGAACTTGGCACTTTCTGGGAAAGACTTTGGCACTCTTTTTGCAAGTTGGCCCATGTGCGCTCTGAGCCTTGGGAAGAGGAAGCCGTTTGATTGTCGGCTCCTGCTCTGACTTAGGCGTTCCACATTAATGTGAAAATCATGGCCGCGCCTCTTTTCATCAAACAGACTGCTCTTTTTTTTAGGCATTTGTGCGGCTTGTCTGCTTATAAATGCAAAAGGGAGAAGACAAGCCGCGTCGTCTACTGTTTGCATTTTTTGGTGACCGCCTGGCAAGCGTTGTTCCAACTGCAGGAATAAATCCCTGAGTTGACACCTCCTTTCGCCACTTGGATGCTTTGTCCATTTCTTGCCTTGTCTCATCCTGGTTTTGTCTCTTTCTGCTCCTTCAGCCCTCGGGGACAGTCTTTTGGTGGGTCGCTGCGTTCCTTGGGCTCTTTTCATGGTTGGCGCTCAGATAATTTAAAAGCAAACAACTATTTCACTGTCTTAAATTTGACGTCCGCGCACCCGTCATCGCTTTGAAAAACAATGGCTAATCTGTCTCCTTGAAATTGACGGCTTCCGAGACGTCATCGTCCTTGGCAAATTCCTTCGGCCTTTTCTGCGGGTTTTTTCCTGCGGGCTTCTTCCCACGGACTTTTTTCGCAGAGAATTTTCCCACGGACAAAAAGTCTGCGAGAATTGTCTCAGTATTTGTCCTTTTGCCTTAAGGTCCTTTTCTTTTGGGTTTCTTGCTCACGGCCTTTTCCGAATTCCTTCAAATTTTTTGTCCGAAGGAATTCCTTCGGACAAAAAGTCTGAAGGGTTTCTTCTTTGCCTCTGCCGACTGCCTTAGAAATTTTTTCGAAAGAAATCGTCCTTTGCGGCCTTCTTGAAAATGACCCTTCCGAAGGGTGCCTTTGTTGGCTAAGTGCCCTCCACAAGGGCACTTGTCCTTTAGCTTTTTGGGATGCTCCTTTAAACCACCCAATTGAACTAAGCCATTGAACCGACCGATTGAACCAAAAATGGTTCAACGGTTCAACGGTTCAACACTGCGCGCCACTCCTTTGTTGCACCAAGCCTTTGAACCGAGCTCATTGAATCGACCGTTGAACCACTCCTTTGAACCAACCATTGAACCAATTGATTGAACCGGTTCAATGACTCAAATAGTTGTTGAACCAAGGCCTCGAACCGTTTGATTAAACCAAGTCGATGAACGGATTGATTGAACCAAGCCGATGAACCGACGCTTTGAACCAAGGCATTGAACCGATGCATCGAACCAAAGCGTTGAACCAAGGCGTTGAACCGGTTCAATGGTTCAACGGTTCAATGGTTCAAAGGTGCTAACTCTTTGAAAGATCATGCCGTTGAACCACTCTTCCAACCTTGAGAAAAAGTGACTTTGAACCATTTTAGCTCTCTTTCCTTGTGAATTTATTCAGACAAGAGTCCAAAGAAGCTTTGTAAAACCTTGCACTCTCTGAACTGGTTCCTCATCTGAAAGACTACACTCGCAAAGTCCGTAGAAACCGTGAAACTCGCGCCAAATCAAAAAATATGCTAGCTCAGAATAGCAGGAAAAGGAGGGGGACCGATTTTTGGCCTGTTGGGCAAAAAATGGTCAACAAATTGGTGACTCCCAGGGGAAGCATGCCTGCTATGCTTAGAGACCAGTTGCCTTGTAGTCCATTGGGCACAGAGTCAGATGCAGCTTTGAAAGAGTTAACAACTGCCTTGATAGATCCAAGAATCAAACATGAAGCCTTTTACCCTAGACAAAAGGGAAAACACACACAAGACTAAAAACACTACTTATGCAAACTGCACTTAGGGAAAGCAAGAAAAGAAACTAAAAGCAAACTACTATATATAGCTAACCAGGAATGTTTGCCTCCCTCTTGGATCAAAGGGAAAACTTCTTAAGTCCCCTTCTTGGCAAGAAGACTTATGGTGCCAGACAAGTGGCTGAATGAAAAGGAGATTTGGTGACCTGCTTCTCTTGCCTGTCACCTAGATTGGCTGGTATCCGAGTGGATTAGATTTGAACATGCTTTCAACATATACGTACTCTGTTTGTTCTTGGAAGCTTGTTGAATGCTGGTCCTTCATGCTGGTGCATTTCACCAAGAAATCAATGGCTGTTGGCTCATCACCATAAGACCTTTGATATATATAGCTCCCTTGCAGTGCATCATGGTCCGACCCATTTCCTTCTGCTTCATTGAAGACTCTGTCAGACTCATCCTCTGCTTCCTCTTGGCCTTCTTGAAGAAGGGTGACTGTTGTGAAGTTTGAAATGGAATCACAAAATGATTTCTCATCCCATAGAACATCACCTCTTTGTTCAAAAAACTCTTCTTCAAGGCTTTCCTCAAGGGATACCAGCCTCTCCTTTTCCTCCTCAAAGATCAGGATCTCTAGATGTTCAAAGATATCCTCCTGATCCTCCTCCAAATCAGGCTCCTTAGCATAGTCATCCTCCTCATCGAAGCAACAGGGAAGTTCATCAAACAGAGGAGGGAGCTCACCATGCTTATGTTCCTCCTCATATTGCTGGAACATCCGCACGTATGCATGCCCTGTGTCTTATCCATTGCTGACGAGGTCTTCAAAAGGATCATTGATGATGATTTCTTCTTCGTCATCACTCATGATAGCCTCTTGGAAAATTGCAGATTGGATCTTCTGCTCCTCACTCGCCTCCTGCAGAACAGGTTCCTCCTTGAGAAGGGATGAAGTGGAAAAAACATGTGGAAGAGGAGGCAGTCCTTGAGCTAGAATCGAATGATTCTCTTCCTTCCATCTGGTCAACACTTCATCGATATCAGGTGTGGCCTGATAGCCCTCTTGGAGGTGTGTAGATGGGGTGTGTTCAGACATGGAATGTGCCGTTGGGCCTGAACCGTCCATCACACACTGGCTGAGGAATCTCTCTCTGGATTCCAACTCTGCAATTATTCTAGCCATATCCTCTTGGAAGAGCCTTTCTTGGAAGTCACTAGCATCATCATGAGCAGGAACAACCTCATCTTCTTCAAGGTTTTGAGAAAAACCCTTCTTCTCCTCTTTCCTGCCCCATGATTCTATTGTTTTCTTCCAGTTCAGGATCTCGGAATTGGAATTTTGCTTCTGTGAACAGGCAGCAACTTTGTTTTCTCCAAGGTCCTGGGGCTCCTCTACGAGGTCTAAAAGTTCTAACTCTCTTTCACGAAGCATTCTCATCTTAGCCTCTAAATCTTCAATTTGCTTGGCTAGATTATCCTGAAAGAGTCTTTCTTGGAGGTCACCAGCATCATCATGTTGAGTAGGAGCAGTTTTGAGAAAGATGTGCTGGTTCGTAAAGTTCCCCCCAAAAGTAGATTCACGATCTAAGGAGTTTAGAAGGTTCATCTCCATGGGAGGTTGTTCTAGTTCCCTTTGATGCTTGAAGGCTAGGCGCACGGGGTCAAGAGCAAGGTTGATTGATGCATCGGATGAGCCAGAATGAGCAAGTGCCATCTGGTAGAAAGGATTTGGTGCACAAGAGGGGGCTTTCTTTAGGATAAGAGGGGGCGCGCAAGGCTGATTGCCTTGAATGAATGGATTCCTCCATTTTGCTACCTCCTCCTCCATGGATTGCAAGGCCTGATCTTGCCTGAACAAACACGCCTCTTTATACATCAGTGCCTGCTGATATCCATACTGCTTATCCAGTCTGTCGATTTCCATTACCTACTTCTCAAAATCCAGCGCCACCTCCCTTATCGTTGAAGGGCAACTAGGAGAGCTACTTGAGGGGATTGCATAAAGGTCCTGAGCATGATCGAAGTCATATGAAGGAATACAAGGTCCATGATTTTGTGCAAAGGAATTATACATACAAAAAATGTGATTTCTAATGGCACCAGGCTACTTAACTAGCTGATCAACTCGGAGTCACCATTGGTGTTGATGCAAAAGCCTCCAAAGGCTGGTTGGTTGAAGAACACACCAAAAATTCTTCAACTCTTTGGACAAAACTTGTCCTAGTTGGTCCCACCAGGGGTGCTAAAAACTGTTGATGCAGTGGATTGCACTCGGGGCAGGACACCTAGCTCCCGCCCTTCCACACGCAATAATGGAAACTCCCCTCTTGCCTGTGGGACCGGCGAAGATGGAGGGGAGAGTCTCTAGATAAGGGCTAGCTCCCTTTGATGTATCTTTTAGGCCCTAGTTTCTCCTACTGCTAACAAACAAATGTAAAAAAGGGGGGGGGGGAAGAGAGAGAGAGAGATGCTAAAAACATAACCTAAGCCTAAAAATGAAAAGGTGATATACCAAAAAAGTTGACCCACCCAGCCTGAACATACACTTTTCACCAGGAAGAAACGCCCATACACTTCATCTGACGTGGGATACTCTTCTGTTTCAGTGAGTTAGGGGTCCGTAGAGATACAGGGAGGAAGGAACTAGCAAAGGTGTTCTGAGACACACTTTGACAGCCTATCCACATGTGCCTATATTCTTGCTGTAGACACTTCTGGCAGACCTGTAGAAAAGAGACTTCACTATGCACTGGACATGCTGTAATCGATCTGTGAAAAACATGAAAGACAATGACTTAACACAAAAGAAGAACACAGACATATACTTTAAAGTGCAAGTCCAGATAGAGGTAAAAATGCTAAGTCTTGATTCAAGGTAAAATCTGGCAGAGCTCTGCCTTACAAGCCCCGAGAGATTTTTGGGCTGCCTTAAGGTTGAGAGAATGGATCCCTTCTTCAAATGAGAAGTTTACAATATATAGAAAGAGGAAGAGAACTTGGCACTTTCTGGGAAAGACTTTGGCGCTCTTTTTGCAAGCTGGCCCATGTGCGCTCTGAGCCTTGGGAAGAGGAAGTCGTTTGATTGTCGGCTCCTGCTGTCTTAGGCATTCCACATTAATGTGAAAATCATGGCCGCGCCTCTTTTCATCAAACAGACTGCTCTTTTTTTTAGGCATATGGGCGGCTTGTCTACTTATAAATGCTAAAAGTAGAAGACAGGTTGCGCCATCTACTATTTGCGCCATTTGGTGACCGCCTGGCAAGCGTTGTTCCAACTATAGGAATAAATCCCTGAGTTGACACCTCCTTTTGCCACTTGGATGCTTTGTCTGTTTCTTGCCTTGTCTCATCCTAGTTTTGTCTCTTTGTGCTCCTTCAGCCCTCGAGGACGGTCTTCTGGCGGGTCGCTGCGTTCCTTGGGCTCTTTTCATGGTTAGCGCTCAGATAATTTAAAAGCAAACAACTATTTCACTATCTTAAATTTGACGTCCGCGCACCCGTCATCGCTTTGAAAAATAATGGCTAATCTGTCTCCTTGAAATTGATGGTTTTCGGGACATCACCATCCTTGGCAAATTCCTTTGGCCTTTTCTGCGGGTTTTTTCCTACGGGCTTCTTCCCGCAGACTTTTTCTGCGGACAATTTTCCCACGGACCAAAAGTCCACGAGAATTGTCTGTCTTTTTGTCCTTTTGCCTTAAGGTCCTTTTCTTTCGGGTTTCTTGCTCACGGCCTTTTCCGAATTCCTTCAGACTTTTTGTCCGAAGGAATTCCTTCAGACAAAAAGTCCGAAGGGTTTCTTCTTTGCCTCTACTGACTGCCTTAGAAAAATTTCCAAAAGAAATCATCCTTTGCGGCCTTCTTGAAAATGACCCTTCCGAAGGGTGCCTTTGTTGGCTAAGTGCCCTCCGCAAGGGCACTTGTCCTTTAGCTTTTTGGGATGCTCCTTTGAACCGCTTGATTGAACTAAGCCGTTGAACTGACCGATTGAACCAAAAATGGTTCAAAGGGTCAACGGTTCAACAATGCGCACCACTCCTTTGTTTCACCAAGCCTTTGAACCGAGCGTTGAACCGAGCTCGTTGAAACGACCGTTGAACCACTCCTTTGAACCAACCGTTGAACCAATTGATTGAACCGGTTCAATGATTCAAACAGTTGTTGAACCAAGTCCTCGAACCGTTTGATTGAACTTGCCAATGAACTGATTGATTGAACCAAGCCGATGAACTGATTGATTGAACCAAGCCGATGAACTGATTGATTGAACCAAGCCGATGAACCGATGCTTTGAACCAAGGCGTTGAACCGATGCGTCGAACCAAGGCGTTGAACCAAAGCATTGAACCAAAGCGTTGAACCAAGGCATTGAACCAAAGCGTTGAACCAAAGCGTTGAACCAAGGCGTTGAACCAAGGTGTTGAACCAGTTCAATGGTTCAACGGTTCAAAGGTGCTAACTCTTTGAAAGATCATGCCGTTGAACCACTCTTCCAACCTTGAGAAAAAGTGACCTTGAACCATTTTAGCTCTCTTTCTTTGTGAATTTCTTCAGACAAGAGTCCGAAGAAGCTTTGTAAAATCTTGCACTCTCTGAACTGGTTCCTCATCTGAAAGACTACACCTGCAGAGTTCGTAGAAACTGTGAAACTCATGCTAAATCAAAAAATATACTGGATCAGAACAATAAGAAAAGGAGGGGGACCGATTTCAGGTACTTTGGGTACCTATGAAACTATATATCAAATAAGAGAAATTAGAACATGATGGAACATGGAGAACCTAGACCAAATCGAGGATTTCAGGTTCAGAAGGATCTCTAACTTTCAAGGCACAAAATGAATATGCAATGGAACATAAATTTTGGAATTTTGATGAGATCAAAATTAGGGCATAATGTTTAGGTGCTTAAGGTACCATAAATCTTTTTTTGGTATTAAATCAGATTCACAGACATTACCCTCTTTGATGCTGGATTTTATCTTTAATTCCATCTTGACGTCGAACTAGAATAATGCCAAACTTCTTCATATGGCGCTTGAAATTACTTTGTCAATAAATTATTTTAGTGTCAAACTAAATAAGTACTTGATAGGATCAAATGATCGCTAGATGAAACAAGTGCCAAATTGGGTTGAACAATCTCTAGATGAAACTAACGCCAAATTCCAAAAAACTCCAATTGCAACTAATGCCAAATTGAATGAGTGTTGAATGCTACTTTAAACACTAGGTTCCATGAGTGCTAAATACAATGAACGTCAAGTTGAATACACACTGAATTGAATAAGAGCTAAGTGTCCAAGCACCGAATGCAATGCGATCCAAATATGATGAACACCAAATACAATGAGTGCCACATCTAATGAGTGCCAAATTGAATAAGGACCAAGTGTTGAATGAAATAAGCCTTAAATGTAAATATGCGTAAAATTCCACTAATGCTGGCATTTTTTTTTGTTTTGTCACATTTACAGTTATGTTCAAAATTTTTATCCCAAAACCCATGTATTTTTTTAAACTTATATCAATGATACTTACTTTTAAAGTGCAATTGTTTTTTAATTAATTAAGGCGGCAAGCCAGGGGCCGAACCCTATACAGTCAAAAAATACAAGAAGGATGGCAAACAAAAGATGCCAGCACCGAACCAACGGCACAGCCGAGAAACAAAGTCAGAAGCAAAACAAAACACTGAAAAGACCAGAGTCAGATTGGACGAAACTACATAACTATAGAATTAACAAGATCCTTAAGATTCTCATTGTCTGCATTGTCAACATTCCCTGGATTACCCACCGCTTCCAACATAGTCATATTCAGTAGAATGTTATTTCGAAGGCCTTTGGCGAAGACCTTTTCCATCTTTTGAATGTGGACCATCAAGGCCCCAATATCTGTTTACCAATCATTCTCATTCTCCGAACCCTCACCAGTCTCTTCTACATGCATCTTCTCCTTATTATCAGCAGTTCCTAGAATCAATGCCCTGCTCTTCAGTGACCTCAAAAACCCGAGAAGCCTGTTTCCCACCAGTGTCCTCCAAAATTTCTTGAATTTCTGGCTCTTCGCACCCCAATTACCGCTTTGAGCTTCGAACAAGTAATAAGCCCTCGGTTTTGTTTGCACTGAATGTAGATGTGAAGGTTCATTTTACAAAATGGCCCGTCGCGGTGACGTCTACTTTCATGCTTGAAAATAATTCCCCCTTGGTTTTCATGATGCGACTCTCGCACCTCCACCTCATGATACAAGGAATTAATCATGACAATCAAGGAAGTACTAAGGTTATCATTTTCCATGATCCGCAATGGCCTTCTCCATGTGGACCGCCTTCGAAAGCTATCTTCGTCATCAATGTGCATCATTCATGCTCCATCATCTCCTTCTAAATGATCTCTCTAATGTTTGGGGGTATATGAGCCCCTTGTCGCCATACCCTCCATCTTGAGAATTGCTGACCAAGGTTGGCACAAGCATCAACGACCCTGTTACCTTCTCTATAGGTGTGGGTAATTTCAACTTCGAAAAACTTTTGTAAAAGAAACTAGATGTCCGTAATGATGTCTTTTAAATGGATACCAATGTTAGATGCTTTATTAACGGCATCTATGACCAACTTAGAATCTCCCTGAATATTCAAATTTCTAATTCCTAGGGATATAGCTAACTTTAATCCCCAAAGTAAGGCCATAGCTTCAGCATAGTTATTGCTCTGGCAACCCATGCCACCAGCATAGATAGCAAACATCCCTCCTTTTTCATTTCTTATTATTCCTCCTCCACTTGCTTTACCACTCAACTTGGATGCCCCATCAAAATTGAGTTTCATCCAATTGGGTTTAAGTGGTATCCATTTAGTATGAAGTTTCTGAAGAATTTTAGAATTATCATGCCCAGGGATAAGATTTAAAACCTTCCATTTGGCCGCAATTTGACTTTCAAATTCAGATAGGGGTTTCTCTGCAACACTAATACGAGCTGTTGTAACTCTTTCCAAGATGGTCCTAGCAAAGGAGTTAAACACCTGAGCAACATTTCTAGCAGTGTCCCTGAAAATTTTGTGTTTTCGCTCTTTCCATAAAGTCCAACTCAAGCATGGCAGAGCTTGCTTCCATAATTCCTTAATCCAGGGATGTGTGAAGGTTGAGTTCCAACTGAGAAGTACTTCTTTAAGGTCAGAATTGCAAACCCATTCAATGCCAAAGTTGTTAAGTATTGTGCCCCATAAATCTCGGGTAAACTCACAGTGTATGAATAGGTGTGAAACTGATTCCTCTCTAGAATCACACAGAAAACATTTGTTGACCAAAGCAAACCCCCTCTTTTGAAGGTTGTCCTGAGTAAGGATTTTGTTATGGGCAGCATCCCATCAAAACAAGTTAATCTTTGGAATGAGTTTATGATTCCAAACCTTTTTCCATACCTCTTTATTCTGAGCTTCAGGTGTAAGCAGATGATACACATATTTGACAGAGAAAGATCCATTCTTATCCGGCCACCAGTATTGTTCATCCTCCCGAGGGAAGAGCGGGATTCTGATCTCCTGAACACATTGTTGGATCTCCTGAATTCTTGGGATAAGCTCAGGCTTGTGCACACAGGATCCAAAAGGTTTTTCCAGCTCCTTATCCCATTGTTATTTTCCATATAATCACTAACCCTATCACCAAAGAATTGAGTAGTCAGGTCTATAATTTCTCCATAGTTTCTTTGGGAGATGAGAGGCTTGTCCCTTAACCAATTATCCTCCCAGAATTTAATCTATCGGCCATTTCCAAGCTTCCACCTAATTCCCTGTTTGAGAAGACTTCTACTTTTTAGCATTTTATTCCATATCACAGACCCCTGGGGTAATCCTGCTTGTTGAAAAAAGTTGGAATCATCAATGCTATGCATGTATTTGGCATACATTATTTCCCCCCACTCACTGTTGTGAATCAGATTCCAACTAACTTTTGAGAGGAGGGCTTTATTCATTTTCCTGATGGATCTTATATTAAGTCCACCATGAGATTTTGGGAGACACTTTTTCCCATTTGACTAAAGACATTCTCTGTTTGTCTTCCACTCCCGTCCATAAAAATTTCCTTTGGATCTGTTCCAGCTTTTTAGCAAAATACGTAGGAATTTTAAAAAGAGACATGAAGTAAGTAGGAATACCTTGCAAGGATGCCCGAAGAAGTTGCAGCTTACCCGCACTATTGAGTAGTTTCCCCTTCCACCCAAGGAGTTTCCTCTATGTACGTTCCACAATACCATTCCAAAAACCTGAAGATACCTCTTAGATCGAGAGTGGGAGACCTAGGTAGGTAGCTGGTAGGCCAACCTCAACACAATCTAAGATATCAATGATTATATGTCTAAGTTCATTGGGAGTGTTAAAGAAGTACACATTGCTTTTCTGAAAATTTATTTTTTGTCCCGAGTCTCTGGCATAATCATTAAGTATATTCTTCCATCTTCTAGCTTCGATCATCGATGAGATGCCAAATAAGATGGTATCATCCACAAACTTCTGTATAACCATAGGATGAAGGGAAGAGGCAGGTTTGATGCCTACTAGCTTTTTTGAAACTATATCAGCTTGTATGTATCTTCCCAGTGCCTCAGCCATAATGATGAATAGGTACGGGGAGAGAGGGTCTCCCTAACAAATTCCTCTCGAAGAGGAGAAAAACCCTCTAGGAACACCATTAACCAGCACTGAGAATTAGCAGAAGAGACCGCATTCCATAATAGGCAAGACAATTTATCATTAAACCCAAATTTTCTAATCACTTGGAATAGAAAAGTCCATGAAACTCTATCATAAGCTTTGGATATATCAAGCTTGAGGGCCATCCCAGGGATTCTGCTCTTATCCATGGAGTGGATAGTCTCATGTGTGGTGATCACAACATCAAGAATCTATCTGCCCGGGATGAAACCTTTTTGAGCAGGAGAAATAATTTTGTCAAGCAAGGGTTGAATTCTCAAAACCAACAGTTTAGTACATATCTTATACACAGTGTTGCATAAGCTAATGGGTCTGAAATCAGCAAGGTGTAAAGGTTGAGATTTTTTAGGAACAAGTACAATGAAGGTATTATTAACTTGTTTCAAAAGTTTTCCAGATCTGAAAAAATCATGAACTGCAGTCGTGAGGTCCGCTCCAACAATCTCCCAATATTTCTGAAAGAATATAGGAGGAAAGCCATCAGTACCTAGGGCTTTAAAAGCGCCCATGGAGAATAAAACATGTACTTCTTCATCAGATATAGGCTTTAACATTTCCATATTGTCTTCTTCTGTTATCAAATAGGGGATTTTATCAATGAATTGACTCATAGATCTATCAATTCTATCATTATTGTTTTCTTCTATAAGCAGATTTTGAAAGAACACCCTGGCTTGCTCCCCTATTTCGTTATCCTTAGTAATAATGTCTCCATTATCCAGGACAAGCTTAGTTATTGAGTTGGCTTTTCTATGTTTCATAGCTGAGAGATGAAAAAAAGTAGTGTTCCTATCACCCTCTTTAAGCCATTGAACACGGGATTTTTGTTTCCAGAAAACCTCTTCCCTTTCCATCAGATTCTTCCATTTTGAAGGTAGACTGTTCTCTTCTTCTAAGGTGCCCTCAGAGTCATCCCCTTGACCAATCAGTTGTTGAATAGCCTTGAGTTTTCCCATTATATTTTTCTTTTGCTGGAAAACTTGCCCAAAACTATATCTATTCTAGCCATAAACTTTTTGTTTAATGCGCTGGAGTTTCTTGACTATTCTAAACATGGGAGTACCTTGAATGGGAATATTACACCCATTGAGCCACCATTTGTCTAAAACCTTTGTGTTTAATCCACATATCTTCAAAACGGAATGGAGGAGGTCCGTGATGTCCTTGATCTCTCCAATTGAGGATAATCGGGCAGTGGTTGGACATGGTTTTAGGTAGAGCCTGCGCCTGCATATTCTGATAATCATTCCAGTTGCTTGATATCAGAAATCTATCTAATTTAACCTGAATCATTTGATCTCCTCTTCTTATATTGGTCCAAGTAAAATTTTGGTTCTGCAGCTCTATGTCCAATAATTCCCAATCATTGTGAATTCAACAAAGTCGAACATGCTGTCTGAGTAATCAATAATTCCACCCTATTTTTCAGAAGGGTATAAAGGTGTGTTCAAATCTCCAGCTAACGTCCATTTAGAATTATGAGGATTATTCTTGTAGCTACTTAGATCTATCCATAATTTCTGTCTCAAAGCTCTGTTATTCGGTGCATAAACATTTACCAATGTCCAGTTCAAGGAATTCATGGAAAAATTGGTAATCAAAAAGTGTTTATTATGGGCCATAAGAGATCCTTAGATTTTAGCACTATTCCACATAGTGACAATCCCTCCTGAAGCCCCTTCAGTAGGACTAATACAAAAAGCCACCTTAGGCCATATATAGTCAGCAATTTTCGCAAAATTCTCCTCTTTCATCTTGACTTCTTGGAGTAATAGAATATCTAGTTTATTATCTAAAATGCAGTTTTTAACCTCAAACTGCTTTGAGGGACTATTAAAGCCCCTCAAATTCCATGATAATATTCTCATTTAGAGAGTTTGGAGGGTTGGGACTCTAGTGTTTTTTGTTTTCCACTGGCAATCTCCCTAGCAATCTCTCTTTGTCTTATTTCCCTTAGGGTTGGCCTCCCTTGTTTGGGCTCAATACCAACATCTGCATATTTTTTACCTTTCCGGATCTTTTTCTTTGGGGTAACCCATTCTTCCTGTTCATTGCTGCCATCTTTTCCTACTACCCCTGTTGCCAAGTAGTTTCCTACCTGGCCTCCATCTTCCAGATCACAGAAAAAGTCTGTATTTGACTGTGGATCTGGTACTCATTGAGTGTGACTTTCAGGTGTTACTTCTTCCTGTCCAATCCTTGAAACTATGTCATCTTCATTGACTTCCTTTAGCAAAAGGTCCCCTCCTGCCCCTTAAACATATTAGTCTATTTTTCTAAAGTGTAGACTGTGTTAAATGTGGCCTTGTGACTGTTGTCAGATACTATATTCTCCTTTGGGACCTCTTTTCCATCACTACTGATGATATCCTCCTTTCTCTTCTCCTCTCCTTCTTCTGTAGCCTTCTGACTATTATCTAATCCTATATTTTCCTTTAGGACAACTTCACCTTCACTACTAGGGGTAGCCTCCTTTCCCTTCCCCTCCTCTCCTTTTCCTGTATTGTCAGGAATTTCCACATTATTCTCTATTTCTTGCTTGCTATTCGCTTGCTCCTCCTCTACATTCTGGGAATCCTCTTTCATCCCCCTTTGCTTCACTTTGCATTGTGTCATTAGATGTCCCTTCCTCTTACATATTTGACAGAAAGTGGTAGCATTCTCATAAGTAATTGGTTGAGTCCAGGTTCCATATTTAGAGTTTAGCTCAATGGACGTAGGGAGAGTCTTATTTATTTCAACATTAACACAGAGTCTAGCATACACACATCTGGACTTAGTTCTGGTTATATGATCTGAGGTGACATATTGACCAATAGAATTGCCAATGGCTGTGAAGATTTTTTCATCCCAAAATTTCAAAGGGAATTCTGGTAATCTTACCCAAGCAGGTGCTATCTTATTGAGGTCTGAGTTAGGATCAAATCCTGGTTTCCACGAGCATAAGGCTAGAGAATATGGTCCAAACAGCTAGGGACCTCCAGCAAGGGTAGCGATCATGTCCTCCCTATTCGTAAATCTAAAAAGGAATAGACCTCTAGCCATGGCTGTGATTGAAACACTACCTTTGACTTTCCACCTAGACATAATCCATCTTCTAAGCATTAAGATATTAGGACGGAAAAAAAAAACTTACCAACCAGCGTAAGGTCCATGGATGCCACTATTTCCTCCACCAGATCGTCTGGGATACTCAATGCCTTGCCCTCCGAGAGAACAGGGAGGCTCGACATGCCTTTCAATGGACACGTCTTTTCACCTATGAGTGCCTTCTTCCATCCATTGGATGGACTATCCCCTAATAGATTCTTGGACAGATCCCTAGAGGTACTGCTACCCGTAGTGACCTCCATTGGATCTGTGGTCCCCCCTGTTGCACTCTGGGGGCCCAACCAGGCGGGAAAAAACAAATTTCAAATATTGTCCACACGCTTCGCTCCTTCGCTCCTTCAAGAGGTGTAATGTTAAAAAACTAGTCCCATAAAGTGCAATTGTTTAGTGGATAAAATTTTATGTGATTTTCCAAACATTATCAGATGATTGTGATAATTATACAAATAATTAGACAATTTATTTAATTTCATTCACTTTTCAACACAAGGCTTTGCTAGAAAGCGGAATGCAAACACAATAGGGTGAGGTCCTGATCTAAGGTGGTTTCAAAAGTTGTTTATTCAAGTAAGAGGGACAAACTCTAATAATAAGGTATCAAGAATATACGATTAAGTATAAATATAACATCTTGATTTAAAGGATGACATAATTATTCACACATAGTGAAAGTCTCATCTAATACTATGCAACTCTACTCTCAAGGTATGCAAGACAAGGAAAACAACCAAACTTAAAGTAAAAGGGTTAAGGTATCAAGAATATACAGTTAAGTATAAATATAATTTCTTTATTTAAAGGATGACATAATTATTCACACATAACTTAATCAACTCAATCAAGGGGAATAAAGCGAGCCAAAACAATAATCACTCAACATAAAGTTACCACTTTAAGGCTCACAAAGTGAAAGTCTCGTCTAATACTATGCAACTCCACTCTCAAGGTATGCAAGACAAGGAAAACAACCAAACTTAAAGTAAAAGGGTTGAAAACGACTTCACAATGACTAAACTCAAACTTGTGTGTGTGTGTGTGTGTAAGTTTGAGTTTAGTCATTGTGAAGTCATTTTCAACCCTTTTACTTACACACACACACACACACACACACACACACACACACACACACACACAATTTCAAACAACATTGTATGAGCTCAACACGAAGGATGACAACAATGCACCCCTAACCTAATCTAAAGAACCTCTATACTTGATGCCCCAAACCATAATTTGGGCAGCCTACATATCCACCCCATGGAATTAGGGTTTGAGGTAGTCCTTCTTACACTTGTGATGAATTTTTCCATGATGTGTCATCATCAAAACAAGGTTGGCAATATAAACCAACAAGGGAACTAAAACGTCACTCAAGCAAGCTTTTAAAATTATAGACATCCAAAACATGACAAAACCATAATCTCAACACATTCACATAATGTAAAACATCTAGACAACTCAAGAACATGTGTTTATACCATCATTAAACACAATAACATAATAGGAGCCCAACATGACCATGAACCCATGTTGTAGTGATCCAACAAGACCAAGACTCAAAAAGTTTTGGCCTATGTTGATTGGAGAAGATCCGTCTCTTGAGCGGATCTCTAAAAGTGTCCAAGGTTAAATCAAGATAGAACAAGTCTTACTTATGCATGAATCGAAAGGGTCACTACCCAACAAAAGCTACATCTAAGCATACCACATTGTTATAAACTAGAAAGATACACATACATGAAGAAGAAAATTGTAAAACTCACACTAATATGAGTACTCAAAGGAATAAGGGTTCAAGTACATACTCTAATAAAACCCAAAGTTAGTCTCAATGCTCACTCAAGGAGAGTGATTTAAGAGTTAGTTCACTAAGCCTGCACCTACTCCTCGAGTTGCTTACATATATGTGATTATTCCATCACATGCAAAATAGGGTTGGTTGTAATTCACCCATTTGTAAACGAGTGTTAAATTTACTATGAATGTCCCTGGCCTTCACTAACGTCAGACAACTAAGTTTAACATAGTTACCCCCTATCAATGACATCATGACCACTAAATGACCTAAATGCATCTAGGCACTACCAAAAGACTACAAAGAAATCCAAACAAGGGAAATATACACACAATAAAACTACTTAGTCAGAGTATGAAAAATGAACCTTATTCCAAAATTATGCTTATAGCCAATTACTAAGATGACATGACTAAGGTCACTATTAAAATTATATCGCTTCTCAAATAGTATAAGATAATCAATGGATAGATTAATTTTGATAATTATGTGCTTACAAAAATAAATAAGCTCCCAAATGATACAAATCTCACCAACTCCAAGTTGAGTAAATCCCCCCCACACACACACACACACACACACACACACACACACACACACACACACACACACACACACACACACACACACACACACACATATATATATATATATAATGTATATATGTATGTATGTATATAACAAATTAAAAAAAAATTGATATTGGGAAGAGATGGAGAGAGAAAGTTTAAGAACAACACATTCAAGACCCTATTTAAAATTTTTTTTTTACTAGTTTTCAAGACAAAGGAAAGAGAGATGGAGAGGAAGGGAGTGAAGGTACTCTTTATAACAATATAAGAGCAAACAAAAAACTTTACAAGAGGGAAAGAGGTAGATTATATATGGACAACTCACTTCTCATAAGAAGGAATAGAAAATTATTTTATATATTTTAAAGAGGATTATATTTGACATTGTGCTAAATTTCACTCTCTTTTAACAAAAGAGAGAGGGAAGGGAGAAATGAGAGAGAGATTAAGGAGGCATTTGGGCACACAAGTAAGCCACTAAACCAACTCATGTTCATTATTTTCAATCATACAAACTTGAATGAACAATATTTATTTGCAATAATAATTTTATCTATAATTCAAGGAAATGAAGAGGGAGAAAGATTTAATAATATCTACAAAGAATTATACAACTCAAAAGAACAACTTCTATTTACAATTTCAATTTCTCTAGGATTCAAGGAGAAAGATAATTTTTATTAATTTGTTAAGCATTTACCAAAATCAACAAGAAAATGAGAAAGAATCCTAACTCAAATCTTCTTGCTTCCGAACTCCTCCAAGCTTTTCCTTCTCCACTTCAACTCCCTCCACCCAAAATGAACCCCAAAGAACCACTAAACATGCCTAAGTATGGGAAATAAAATAAATTATAAATTTCACATCCCAAGGATTTTCCACCTAACCCAATAAATGAGAGACTAATTTTCTTATAAGAGTCACCCATGTTTTACAAGCACATAATTCCACTTACTTGTCAAAGTCACTCACTTTGTACAAAGTCAAAAGGGCCGTTTACTCTCAATGATATTTACTTTTACATTGTCCAAATTTACACTCCACAAGCATATCCACCCACCCTAGTCTAGGGCCTAACCAATAACTCCTCTAACCTTTCTAGAGAGGCTAAGCACAAGTTGCCATTAAAATACATTATAACATTTCTCATGAGTTATGTGGATTTAAATATTTATTGAATTATGATTAAAATTAAAAGAGAAGATTGTTCTAATTGTATTTTAACAAATAAAGCTTTCAAAATAAGGGAGCAAACAATATTTGAATTCCTACACATATGAAGGATCAACATGTTGGGCAATAGATGTCGACAAAAAGGGCATCAAGGTTCAAATAGAGAGGGAAATACATACTCCCCCTTATAAAAGCAACGTCTTCAATGCACCAAACCAACACAAGGGGTTTAAGAACCACACACTTCTAAAATAATAACATGTTACATATAATGCAATTTAAGCCAACAATAATACAACAATTTTCAATTATGTTTCCAAATCCCAAAGATTCAATTATAGAATATTAATGTGTTTATGTCAGTTAAATTATTCTCAATGATTTATCTTATTCAAGTTTTAGCATTTTTAATATCTTTTATTTTTGTGAAATTTGAATCTCTTACGAATAAGGTGTTTAAGTCAATAATTAATATCTATTTTAATTGGGTATATCCAAAACTGTCTCACTATACTATCATCCAAAACTATCATAACCAACTGAAACCCAAGGACATTCTTATGTTATATAACTTTGATAAGTAGTTTGTACAACTATAATATTGTTCTACTTTGATAACATAGGGACTAAGCTAAAATTTATCCCATGGCAAGAGTGCTCTTGTGAAAAAATATAAAGTTTTATTTTAATGAAGAAATGCCAATGCTCAAATAGCAATGTAATCACTGTCCTTTGTAAATAATATCCTTAGACCTCCAAAAATAATGAAGCAAATGCTATAGCTAAGTATAAGAGCACATAACCTCCTTAGATCTCTTAAGAAGAATTCTACTTAGACCTCCCAAATGTAGGATAACAAGTGCTTTAGCTCAATCCTGTATGATACCACCATGTCTAGTGGGCGGGAGGATGGTTTAAGACTTGACCTCGCAAACTGGCTCATTACACCCTCTAGCTATATTCCAAACTACTTTTTCTCCCCCATATACACAACGTGTGTACAATATTCACATCACAACATTCACGAAACCATCATTCAATCAAATAAGTAAAAAAAAAACCTTACCATAAAATAATACAATTATTAAATCAAATGCCAAATGACCTTAAAGATATATTTCAATAGAGATACTAAATATTAACAAATCATCACAATTATATAATAAATTGAAATCCAAGTGGCCACAATAGAAAAACTGAAATTCCAATCAAGGTAATTCAAAACCAACGAGATATCTTTGTAAAAGAAAATTTAGATTCAAAAGAAACAAAAGTGTTGGTTTTGGAAGATAACTTAAAACGGCAACCAAATCAGAATAAAATTGGGCACAACAATCTCGCAAGCAAGTTCACATTACAACACTATGTGGTTAAGAAATCTGCCTAAGGGGAGAAAGAATAAATATAAACCTCAATTACCTCCTAGAGGTAAGAGGAAAACATTGCTCTCCATATGTATCCTAAAAGGTTCACAAGATTGCATTAGGGATAAGTCACATATATCGTTCTTTTGAAAACCACTAAGGGAAGGGTGAAGAAATACATCATTCATAAAGCAATTATTATGCACGAAAATCCCATGGTGCTTAAGGCACTCATAATGCACACACCTAAAATAGTCAGGTAACTACCTCGTGTAAAGGAGAAAAGTGAGTTTTTAGCTTATGAAAAGATCTACTTGTTAGTCTGTAACCCTGTTTGGATCAATATAAATATAATTATACTCCACCCTCGAACCCCATACTTGCATCAATACCCAAATATTAGACCACCGATACAAGGTTATACAACACAACACAACAGTACATAATATAATTTTACTTAGACGTTATATGTTTAGATGGGTGGAAGTTACTTTATACAAAATTTACACATGAGGTTTATGCACAAGATACATCACCACCACATTTACATTCACAAAATTATAGCTTAGCTCAATAACATAATTATTGTATTTACATCACAACATACACATCACAATCACACAATAATGTTGTTTAGATATAGATGATTCATTATTTATAAGGTTTGTTACATGTATAATGATGTGGGGGTTTACACAATATGTTAGAATTACACAAGTACATAAACAACTATAAAAGTTAAGGGTACACATGTTTGGCTCAAAATACATTGTTTACATTAGTTCACAACCACATCACAATATGATAGTACAATTTTACTAGAGATACACAAGGAATTAGGTAGCTTCATCATTCTAATCGTTGCACATATGTCATCACTGATGACATTGTTGACAACCCTCATCAATCCAACCAATGTATCTATGTAATCTTTGATGAGATTGTTGATAAGCATCTACCACTGTTTTTATCAAAGAAATAACAATAAATAGCTATTCCACACTTAGATTCCAGTGCTACAATAGTATCTCATGTAAATATGCATATTTCTATGTCTGATCATTTCAAAATCATAACTACTATAGTACCTTTGTATAGAGAAGTCTCATGAATCATTGTGACTAAATTGGAAGTACATTATCCATTTTTTTATTTTTTTTGAAAGATAATTGAACCAATCATATTGATATTCCTAGAGTTTTTAGTGTTGAACCCACACTTTGATACCAAAATTTCATATCCAACTCAAAACCCATGTAATTTTTTGTTTTTGACTTATTTCAATAATATTCACTTATCAACTGCAATTGCTTAGTGGATAAACTATTGTGTGATTTTCCAAATGTTATCAAAGGAGTGTGACACACAATTATAAAAAGAATTAGGTAATTTATTTAATTTCATTCACTTTCTACCACAAGGCTTACCTAGGAAGCAACATGCGAACACAATAGGGTGAGGTCATGATCTAAGGTGGTTTCAGAAGTTGTTTACCCAAGTAAGAGGGACAAACCCTGATAATAAGGTACCAAGAATAGATGGTCAAGTATATTTATAATTTCTTGATTTAAAGGATCATAAAATTATTCAACACACTCAAGGGAAATGAAGCAAACCAGAAGAACAATCACTTAACACATGGTTACCACTTTAAGGCTTACCAAGGGGGAGTATTGTTTGACACTATATAACTCTACTCTCAAGACACACGAGACACAAAAGATAAGGAAAACAACCAAATTTAAACTAAAAGGGTTGAAAACAACCACACAAAAACCAAACTCAAATTTTAATTTATATAATAAATGTAGATTTAATTCAAACAATAATGTAAGAGCCCAACACAAAGGGTGATGACAATGCACCCCTAACCTATCCCAAAGATCCTAGACATGATGCCCCCCTCCTCAACTTGGGAAACCTACATATCCACTCCCTGAAATAAGGGTTCAATGTAATTCTTATTACACTTGTGATGGACACCTCCATGAAATGTCATTACTGAAACAGGGTTGGCACTCTAAGCTAACAAGGGAACTAAAATGTCACTCAAGTGAGTTTATAAATTTATGAACATCCAAAACATAATGAAACCAAAATCTCAACACGTTCACACAATGTAAAACATCTAAACAACTCAAGTATGCATGTTTATCCAAACATCAAACATAATAAGACAATCAAGAGCCCAACATGACCAAGACCCATGTTTCAGTGATCCAATAAGACCAAGACTCAAAAATTTATGGCCTACATTGCTTAGAAAAGCTCCATCTCTCAAGCAAATCTCTAAATTTGTCCAAGGTTAAATCAAGATAGAACAAGTCTTACTTTACACATGAATCAAAAGGGTCACTACCTAGAAAAAATTATAACTAAGCATACCACACCTTTATAAACTAGAAAGATACACATATGCACAAAAGAACACTATAAAACTCATGCTAATATGAGTACTCAAGAGAATAGTTGTTTAGGCACATGTTCCAAGCACACCCAAAGTAAGTTACAATGCCCACTTAAGGAGAGTGATCTAAGGGTGAACTCATTAAGCCTACGACCACTCTTTGATCTGCTTACATATCTATGGTGATCCCATCACATGTATAGTCATGGATGCTATAGTTCATCTATTTTTAAACGAGTGTTATATTTACCATAAAGATACCTAGCCTTCACCGATGTAACATGACTAAGCTTAACATAGCTACCCCTTATCGTTAATATCATGACCACTAGATGACCTAAATGCATCTAGACACTACCAAAAAACTACAAATAAATCCAAAAATGAAAAGGTACGCATGATAAAAAACTCAGTCCAAGTACAAAATGTGAGTCTTACTCCAAAAGTATGCATATAACCAATTACTACGAGGACACCCTTTGGACCTAGAAGGGTGCAACTAAGGCCAAGGTTCAAAGTATATCACAACTCAAATAGTATAATATAGTCAATGGATAAATTAATTTTGATAATTGTGTGTTTAAAAAAATAAATAAGCTCACAAACGACACAAATCCCACCAACTCTAAGTTGGGTAAACAAGGTACGCGATCACTATTATTTTAATTTAAAATAAGGTTGTGCAAGAACCTATTCTCTAAGCTAGTATAAACATGTTTAAGGCATAAGAATATTTTTATTTTGAACAAAATTAATAATTTGATCACCATTCCAAAATGAATTTATCCATTGTAAAAATTTTACTTACAAAAATTCTACATAAACCGGCTTCAGAATCTCCCAATAAAAATAGTAAAACTTGTATTAAATTTTTTTATATTATGAAATTGGTAATTTAAGCTAGATTAAATTGATTACAACTTTATGTTTTATGTAGGACATTAGAAGGACAAGTTAAAAATTCTGGAGGGTAGGTTGAAAGGGATGGAGAAAAACATTAGAAGCATCAGAGAAGGGATATCAAGGCTATCAGAGAAGGGATCCCGGCTAGAGTGGGAGTGGGAAATAGGGGTAGAAATGTCTAGAATAATCCAATGAATATGTTGAATCCTGAGCTTGAGGCAACTCTTAAAGAGGAACATGAAAGGCAACAACAAGAGGATGACCACAAAAAGTGTAAAAAGGCCAAGTTGAGTAGGAAGAAAGCAAAGATGATGGATCCTGATGAGAAACTTGAAAATCATCTGATGGATGAGGGGCCAAGCAAAAGGACCAAGGGTAACATGCAAAATAAAGGAGCTAACAAAGAGAAAATAAATATAAAAAAAGAACAACAAACTCAATGTTACCATCTAGGAGGCCCTGGAAGACTGGTAGGGGATGTCTATAGTATTTTCATTTTGGAGCTTTGTTTAGTCATGTTGGGTTTTTTGTTGGTTTTAAGTAGGTTATGTGGGGGTTTTTTGCGGCTCCTGGATAGGATGCCAATTCTGGTTTGTTTTAGTGGGTGGTTTTTGGTCTGCCTTTGGTATTTATGTATAGGTTATGAGAGCTCTTAAAACCCATTTGTTTACCTTATCTAATATTTTATTTTGTTTTAAGTAAAATTAATTCTTGATATTTTAATTATGTCAATTTCAAATTGATTTTAGAATGAAGAAAGAAAAAAGAGATTTTACCTCTGCAAATTTATCCCAAAATTGGTTGAAAATTACACTTCCTAAAATGAGTAAAAAATATTTTATCATTGATCAAATATTTCATATCTACAAAGAATTATTTCCATGTCTTAGATATTATAAATTTCAAACACGAGTATTTAATTTACACCAAATCCAAATCGACTTTGGAGGTAAAAGAATACTTGTAAAATTGCTCTTGAAAACATTATCTAGAAATAGGTGATAAAGATAGTTTATGATAGGATTAAAAATATTCTAAGTATCATTTGTAAATTCTACAACCTAATAAAATTAGTAGAAAGACTTAGTTTTGTTAAAATTACAGTTTAGATACTTGTTTTCCATTAATTTTAAAAGAGGGTTAACTAGGTTAGGTTATTAAACTTCTAAGGGAGTTATGGAATATAAAACCTTAGGTTGTTAAAGTGTTGGAATATTAAATCAAGAAATAAATATAAAAATATCAATAACCACTGATTTGTACAATAATTTAATTGTTTACTTAGTCTATAAATAGTAATAAATTACAAAAAAGTTACAAGAAACAAGTGTCTAAAACCATCTTGGATGGTAGCATGGTCCTCAAATCAATATCATACCGTGTTAATGTTCCCTGTGTCGTGCTAATGTACCTATGCAGTAGAGACATTGAATTCCTAGGTGGACCTTTGCCTTGTTCTAAGAAGCCTATGTCTATGTGACTGAATGTTAGATCGTTGTTTGTTCTCTATTTTGATTGATTTAAATGTGAAACCCTAAGCCTCCATGTTTTTAGGGTATTTGAGGAGCACAAATAGAAAAAGAGTGGTGTTAGCAAGGTAGGTTAGATGTGACCTCAACACTCCATGTGTTGAGTATTGCCTACATACCAATACTCTGAAAGGGGATCAAGCCCAATGCGATTCTCCCAATCTAAGTGTTGGTGCAAGTGAAAGTGAATGCTAGTATGTGTGTTGGTTTGAGGCTCGAGATTGAAATTTTGAGTAATCTGAGATCTAAGCTATTGTAAATGGGTGTATGCAAAAGTAGGGTAGAATATGGATCAATGACCTTGATTTGCATAATTATTTTTGAGTTTTTTTATGCACATTTGTATCTGATTTCCATATATGGGATAGATGAATGAAAGTGGTCTATATATATCATTCTTGTGCTTGTCGAGATGTGGATGGGTCTAGGCTAACCCTAAGGTGCTTCGAGAAATGGAAAGGTATCTATTGGGGGTGAAAAGAGCAAGGGGACATTAGTGCCACCCCTTTACCAATAGTGTAGTGCGGTACTATCCATCGGGTCATGCTAATGTTTAAGTGGTAGGAATGGGTGAAAAAGGGACTTGGGTACCTAAGTGAAGGCTTAATGCTACTTTTGTTATATCTGGGAATGGGTTGGACTCACACAAAAGCCAAAAAGTGATCAAGAGAGGCCCTAAGATAGGTCTAGGGCTAAGCTAAGGGTAAGGTGGTTTCAAGTGACACTCATTGCACTAAAATGACATTTTAGATGATTACATTTGTGATCCATTTATTCTAGAGATCCAACAAAGTGAAATGACTAGGATAAAGGAGAAAGATACATACATGGACTTACATATGAGGCGAAGTCCATTAATCTGGGTATGAGTCTATCAAGCGTGCTCTATTGCATGTCCTACGAATGAAACATTATGAGTCAATCCTTAATAAATATCAAAAGTAAAGATAACTAAGTAAATAGATGAGAGAAAGATGAAATAAATGAATACACCTCATTGGGTACATGAACCAATGCTAAAACCTGGTGACATCCTATGTATGCATGTAGATAGTGATCAAACGATGAATAACTTGGACTAAGATGATGGCTTGATAAATCATCATGTGTGGGTGGCTCAAGAACTTAAGCCGACCTTGAATCCATCATTGCCCACCCTTGTTTGGTAGATCATAATCTGTGAATAACTTGGATTAGACTGATGGCTTGTCCAACCCTCTCATGTAGGTGGCTCAAAAACTCAAGTAGGCTATGAATCCATCATTGCCTACCCATGTGTTATAGATGCATCTGAAGTTGAAACTATGTGATGTAATTGAAATTGCGTAAGATGGATCTAAGTCCACTCTGAAACTTTGAAATGTAAAATGGCTCAGGGGTCACTTTGGAATTCCAGCCACTACAAATAGAATGGGGCATCAATATGGTGTAAACCTGGTATAAATGATGTTTAGAGTAACAACATGGAGAATGACATGGAGATGTCATTCCATCTAATAGTAGTGGTGCCAAAATAAACATATGGGAATGATGTGCCACACACATTCCCCCAACTCTGCTACTTGTATATGTGGATTCTAGACTGACTCATAATAATCTAAGTATCTGAAACTAAAATGAGAATGATCATGCTGCACATGATGCCCCCAATTTGATCAATCCTATGTAATTTGTGTAAAAATTGAGTATATATTGAACTTATCTAATAATTTGTGATTGAGACTATGCAAATATGATCTATAACTATTGTACCTTTTTGATGATTCTAGAATTTTCTATTTTTGGGGATACTGGATAGTAGTGCAGTCCCCTAATTAATAACACACTGTGTTAGTTGCCTATATGCCATGCTATTGACCAAATGTGTTATTTTTATACAAAGCTAAGACTTATCTAGTTGAGACTATTTTTCACTATATTTTCTTGAGTCTAGGCTCTAATTCCATGTATGCATGTTGAAAATTGTGTTCTGACTGCACTAGGATGGCCTGATCTATGTGATAATCCCCTATGAATGCCCCCTCTTTTGAGGGGAGTTATTGAACCTCTGTAATAACTATCCTCAAAAGAAAAGCTATGCATCTTGTGTGTGAGACTGAAAACATATGATATTTATGTGATAAACCAATATAATGTTTATACATGACATTGGAATATAAAATACTCTGAGCATAAGTTGGTAAAGTATGATGTATGTTAGATCTAACATTCACAAGGTTTGTCAAGATATATATAGCAATGTAAGCATGTGCATGAACAACACATCTGAGTATAATTTGTGTAAACTACTTTGGAGATGGGGCATAATGTCTATCAAGACACCCAAGGAGGAAGGGGAGATGCATGATGTCTCTCATGACATCACAAACTAGATGTGAATGTAACAAGCAAGAGACAAGTGTCATGACCATGACACATACATACAAACACATGAGGCACACAAAGTGTATACACATAATATTTTCAAACTTTTATCACTTACTAATACTTTGTATCTTCCAAGAACCCATCAAGTCTCAATCTTTCTGAGTACACGTCTTAAGGGGTGCATTAAGAAAGGGGTGGACAGACCATTGGTTCTTCGTAAGATTGTTGTCCCCTTTTCCACTTGTCATATACACACTTGTCTCCTAAAACGATTTACCCTAAGTTTATTCTTTTCAGTTGTACCAATTCCAATCATGTATCACATCATTATCCTCCTATTCCTTGCCTCATCCCCTTTTTGACAGTTGGTTTTACTAGGTCGACTAGGTCGACCTTGTACTGTTTTGGGGTATTTTTCACTTTGGAGCTTGTTAGCCCTTTGGTTGACATAGCTTAGGACCTAGTGAATTATCTCCCAGAAATATATAGGGTCAATTGGGTTGACCTTTTACAACCGACATATTTGGAAGGATTTAGGGTAAGATCTGCCTATATATACAAGTTCATTTCCAACAATATGAGAATACAAAAGCGAAGAAGAATAAGTGCGAACAAACATATGCTTGTTGACCATTCTACTTGAGGAATAAAGCCTAGGGTTCCATACTTTCTTTGGAAATATGGATCTTGTCTTGTGGATAAGTATTTTGGATGCATAAATAGGTTGTGTAACCTAGAGCTGATTTGTATTTGTTATCCTTACATACCACAAAAATCTCTTGCAAAACACATTGGCCAAGGGAGAGATTAAGGCTTGATGGGTTCGTCTTCAAAGGTAAGTATTCCTAACTTTATTTCTCCTTTGTAAGAGTAGATAGAAATTGCAGTTGTGCTTATCCTCCATGAATTAGGATTACATATACATTGATGTGAGTATATGTCTTCTATGCATCTTTAGTTTAGTTTGTTTTTTTTCTAACCCCCACTTTGTGCCACAAGCTTTGGTGAGCAATAGATTAAATTTACTTTCTTATCATTAGAATAAGTGAAATATCAAACCTAGGACCCCTTTAGGGTTATTTCATGATTGTGTTAGTCTGGAGGCTTTGGAACCCTCCTTAGCACAGTGTCTTATGATAAGTGATCCCCTAATCAGGTCTAGCAAATCCCCATATTGGTAATGCTCCTGCTTAACAAATGTATTCTCAATTATAAGTGTAGGTATTCTCTATCTTCTTCGATCTAGGATTGATTTATAGATATGATTCATTTTTGATTGCATACATTCTAGTGAACCTGATGTGAACTAACCCTTGTAGGATTTGTTCACTTATTTCAATATTTTTATCATTAGTTTTATCATATATTTTCCATATTGGGTTGATTGCATCGACCTCTCTCTAATTTTTGTGAGTAGGTTTTCAAGTATAGGCTATTGGATCAACCCAGTTGACCCAGTACATGTTTTTAGCTTTTTAGACTTTTAGTCTAGACTACTAGATCGACACAGTCAACCTAATATAGTTTCCAAACTTTTAGATGTCATGTTCAGCATACTAGGTTGACCTAGTTGACCATGTATAGTATAAGCACTTAGCAATAGGGTCTTTCAGAGCTTGATCAACCCAATCAACATAGTTATCAAGTTTACAAGCATTCCACAAGGTTATCTGACAACAATCTTCCTTCTCTACATCTCAATCCACCAAGGTTATTTTTTATCCTTCTATCTCTTTATTTACAGCCTTTCCTTTCATAGTTTGTAGTCTTCAAAACTGCCCTTGTACAGTCAATTGGATCGACCTTGTCGACCCAGTTTTGTATTTTATGTGCTATCTGGATAACTAGGTCAACTTTGTTGATCTTGTTTATTTTTAGACCTTGCTTCAGCAGCACAAGATCGACCCTATCAACCGTGTTTTGTATTCTATGCATACACTGTCAACTGCATTGACATTGTACATTGTTTTAAAGTTGGAATTAACCTTTATATGTTAGTAATTAGCTCACACTTTCATTTCTTGTTGCTTGCTTGCTTAGAATATATTATATAGCTTAATTAGGTGGTTTTCAATTAATCGTTTAGTTTTACTATTTTCTATGTTATGCACACACAACCAAATAACAAAATATAAACATTTTACTACCTAAGGCCAACTTACTTGGATTTCATCACCAAGGGAGAAGCTGACTTGATGTTCTAGTCAAGTATAAAGTGTGGTTAATGGTATATTCTAGCTAAGCACCCGACACCCTTATCATTGTAGTATGTGAAGTGAGGGGGTAGGCCCCAATACCAAGCCTATATCATTACCACTACAAATCTCTTTCAACCCAAACTACCTGAAACTATCCTTAGATTGATTTTAGTTTCTTACTTATAGCCACATTTCTATCACATTTAAAAATATATCCTAATAATCTTATAAATATCCAAGTTGACCATTTAGCTAGTTATTTACTTTCCAAGTTGATTGCTTGCTCTTTCTCAATTGTATTTTGTATTACAAAAACTTGCATTAGCCAACATTGATGAAAGGTTTTATGCTGTTTGCCTCAATTGGATTGGCCAATGTTAATACAATTGATTTCTCATTTACCTTCAGTTCTTACTTTTCAAATTACTCAAAAAAATTATCTTGTTTCAATTCACAATATGTTATAGGCTTTCTAATTTTCCCTGTTTGCTATACTAGGTCAACCCAGTTGACCCTGTACATTTTTCCAATGTTTGTTCACTATTTTGGATCGATCCCATCAACCATGTGCTGTTTATAGACCCTATTCACTCATTTTCTAGCCTCTATTCACTATACTGGATCAACCCAACCGACCCTATACTATTTACAAATCCTAATTTTGTGCTAGGTTGACCCAGTCAACCCTGTACTATTTCTATAATATCTTGTTTCCTTGCTTTCTCATCTCTCTTTATTTCCCTTCATCATGGACTTTCTACTTGATGACAACACTAAGTTGCAGTCAACAAACATGATGAATTTTACCAATCCTCACAGGGTCTCCCATAGATAGAGTAGGGCTCCTCTCTTGGATTCTAGTAATGTTCACATTGCCACTCGCACAATGAACTATGGGACTCCTAATACCTCTTCACAACATAATCCTCTCTTCTCATTAGAAGACCAACTCGAATTAGAGTATACCCCCAAAATGCTCTTCTTTATCTCTGAATTTTCTCAACATTGAGGAAAAGATCCCTCTATCATTTACAATCTTATGATTAGTGGTCAATCCGAAGAGCATCATTCACCTAATCCTACATTCTCAACTGGATTTGGGGGTACCACTTTCTTTGATCCTCAGCCTCTTCCTTTAATTATGACCCCTTCTCACACCATGACCTCTTCTTCTCTAACTTCTTCCACCTCCATGCCTAGTATATCCACTAACATGGTAGGTTCTACATCTTGTGGGCTTCTCATAAGATCCATTATCCTTAATCCTTCCACTAGTGATTCGTTTGCTATCCAAGGTAATCATGCTTCTAGTGCTTCTTCCTCTCAACCATTCACTAGTCCATCTTTTACTGCACAAATAAATTTTTCCACGAGTGCTCCATACTCTCATAGTTCCTCTCAAGCCCCTATCAACACCAATAGTGGTACCCAAGCCATAATACCAACATGAATGCTTCTAACTATGCTAATCAAGCACACCAATTATTGTTACAAACACTCAATCAAATGAATACCTTTCAAGCTCATAACACAAATCAAATGATGAGAATGCAAAACCACCTTCTTCATCTTCAATCTCATCCTCAACCAATGGCTTGGGGCACATATAACCAAAATGTTCCCCCTCTTCTTCGATATTCTCAAGGCAATCTCATCCCTCAACCTCCTTTGATCAATAAAACCATTAAGCATCTTCATAATGAGCCTCTTACTACTCAAATTGTTAAAATTGATATAGGAGGTATCACACCTACAATTTCTTATAATGGATCAACTGATCCTACCCTTCATCTTAAAACATTTGGAAATCTTTATAAGGATCGGGTCAAATTGAACACTTTTACTGCTACCAAACTATTGGCCAAAACCCTCATAGGTGATGCCTTGGATTGGTATAATCAACTTAGGATTCATTCTATTGCTAGTTTGGAAGATTTAGTGCATGTTCTAGTTTAAAAATTACAAACTAATGATCTTCCTAAAAACACTTTAGCCCATTTCATAAATTGTAAACAACTTGAAAATGAAACTAATCAGGGCTTTGTTAAAAGGTAAAAAACTTTGTCAAACAAGTGTGAACATAACATGGCTGATGACAATCCTTTCCATCTCTTTACTAATGCTCTCTTTCCTAAATTACAATATCAGGTCCACACACTCTCTCCACAGACTTTGGAGGAGGATATTGACCAAGCTAAATATCAATATTTCCTTATGCATCAATTCAATCCACCCCAACCTTCTACGGGTCCTCATATCTTACTTAAGAACAAAAATTGCAATGTTACCAATGATGGTGTTACATATTCTTATGACACCATTCATAATGTTCAATATGTCATTCCCAACCAATCTTTGGAACCAATTCCCCCTTCTTAACAATATACCAATCCTCACTTATCATCACCTAACAACATTAACGTTCATAAACCTCTATCTTCAGCTGAATTGCTTAAGTGTCTACCTAGGCCTCTTCCAAGATAACTTGACCCTACTCATCCTATGAAATATTTGTATGATCCTAACAAGTTTTGTTGGTTTCACACTAGTTGGGGTCATTCTCATGAGACCTATAGACAACTTCATAATTTAGCTACGGATTTTATTCTTGGTCTTAATTTTGATCATGATTCTATCATCCAAAAGCATCAACAATCCTATGAAATTTCTTATAAGGATTATAAAACACATGATAACTCTCAAGCCTTAAATCAAGCTAATGGTCATTTGGCTATCTACAAATACCCTCTTCCTAATCATCAACCTATTCAAGACAACCAAGACAAGCCCACCCCTTCCACCAACAATATAGAAAGTCTTGTTGACCCCACTTCTGAAGAGAATGTGGTTAACATGGCTAATATGTGAAGGGTGGTGGCTTTCATTGATTCACAACCTTTCTACACTCCTTCATATCAAACGTATCATGTTATCCAAGATTCTTCCCAAACTCATTTAAATGAGTTGGGGCAAGATGACCTTATAACTTTTGACGATCCTATTTTTGATTTTCCCTTGGATAACACCTCCCATTCTATATCAACCACCATTCTTTCATCTTCCAACATTAATGACAATCAAGATTCTATTAACATTTCATCTACCATTTATCAAAATCAACCTGAACTAACTAATTCATGTTCGGAACATCATTTACAACCTTGTTCTAAGACTTCTATTTCTTAACAACAAAAATTCCAATGTACTTCAACTCCTCCTTCCAAGGACCTTCTTAACCACTATGCACCTTTTTTTAACAACCTTCTTATGGATTATGATGAATGGGATCCCATCACAGATCTCACCAATCTTCCATCCCAAATTCCATTCCTTGAGATTATAAGGACTTCTCCACATCATAGAAACCATCTTATACAAGTATTATTCGAGATGAATATCCCTCGTCCTCCCCTAGTAGGATGAGAAGCAACCTTATCTGGATCCGAGGATAGTATATTACAACAATGTGAAGAGATGTCTATCAACATGGATGAAACTATGGATACTTCTCTTTCTTTAAGATTTCCTATAGCCTCTATGATTCCTGATGAGATTCTACTTCGTGTGAATGATCCTCCCTTATTCATTAGTGTTTAAATAGGTGATATCCAAGTTAAGCATGCATTTACTGATGAAGGTTATAACACTTGTGTTGCCTCTCTTGACTTTATCAAAACCCTTGGATATTCAGAATGTAATCTCAAGTCCACACGTATCACCTGCCAAGGATATGATAGAATGCAAATGCCTCTTCTAGGTTGTGTGTGGCTTCCCATTACCATCCCACCTATCACCGTTCTTGTGAAGGTGATGATATTTAACTTTTTCCTTTATTATAACATCTTGATTGGTAGGTTGTGGACTCACCATATGAGAGCCGTTGCTTCTTGTACCTACCAATGCATTAAATTCCCTCATAATGGATCCATTTATAGGATTAAGGGTGACACTAACCCTTGGAATTTCAAACAATTCTAAGACTGGGGTGTCTTCAAAATTCCTACTCTTGAACCTTTTCCCATCATTCCATTCTGTGAGTGTCAACGTCTTAACTTTTTTCATTAAATCAATTAGAGGTTACAATGGTCATCTTGAACTCATTGGGAACATTACTCTTAACCTCTTAGATTTTGATGATGATGAGCCTGATGAGATTAATCTAAAAATTAAAACTTCTAACGTCTCATCTCACCTCATATCATAACTTCCTACTTCTTTGCAGCCTCATTCTCATAAACCTCCTTGCGATGACATTCCCATAGTATTGACCAAGACTCAAAATTCTATTCACCACAATTCCTTGAATGATAAGGTCATCCCTACTTGCATCATTGACCTTCACACCCTGGATTATGATGATGGTTATTCCTTAGATGATCCATTTTTAGGTGGTCTTGTCTAGGCCCGTGATGCCAAAATTATCCATTATCATTCTTATTTATTTGAGTCTTTTCGTATATCTTCCCATTTTCCCTCATTTACAGTTCCTAATTTTAGTATTTTTCCTCTTTATCATAGGGTATAGATGGCTCCAACACCTTCATTTTCTGAGGAGCTTTGTATGAGTATGCTTATGAATTGTGCTATGACTAGGCCTTACTACTTTGATAGGTACCCTGACCACTGTAGTTGGTTTACCCTTGAGATTAGTGCGACTCTCCTTAGACCTTTTGTAGATCTCACCCCTCCCTTAGTGGAACCTGCATTGGAACCCATTACTGGTCCTACTATATTTAAGCCTATTCCTACTTTCACTATTGTTGAGTCTACCCCTGCCTCTCATCCCATTACTCCTTCCATTAAGCCTAGTTCCATTCCTCCATCACCACCTTTTCTTGGTGCTGGTTTGCTTCCTTTGCCTAAGATGGCTCTGTTGCCCACCAAATGGGCTGATGAGTCTTCTCCAGCTTCTTCCACTCCTATTACATCCACTTCTGTGAGTGCTTCTCCTAAGACCACTCACAAGCATATATATTACTTCTATGGAATAAATAATCATTCTTCTACCCATTGTTGCAAGCTATGACAATATATTGATATGTTGCATCCTTCTTTTCCATCCTCAGAAAAAGCCATGCCTCCCCCAAAGGTTTTACCTGAATATATACTTAAGTATGGTGAGGTATATTATCTATGGAACCAATGTGGCACTCATCACACTAACCATTGTCGCATCCTCCAACATCTCAAGGATCATCTTCTAGCTTTTCTCAAACCTTGTTCTATTCCTCCCACTGGTCATTCCCATAAGAAGGCTCCTCCTCCCATGGCTCCACCTCATGTGGTTCCATCATCCCCTATGGTCCCTTTATCATCTTCTATGCCTCCACCCATGATTCCTTCACCTTTGGATATTCCCTCACTTGTGAATTCTTGCCCACTGGTGATTCCTGCATCTTCTGTAGAGCCCATTCCCATGCATTCTCTCGAGCATCCCTTGCCTAATTTTCCCCAGCACGATCCATCGAGTATTATTACTTTTTCTATGGAGGAGATTAGAAGAGAAGTATTTTCTCAATTTTCATTGAATATTGATGAGACATTATCATCAATTTGTATCCAGTTCCATAGATATCTATATGATGTTTTGGATAATGTGTGTGGGAAGATTTATTAGTATTTATGAGCATATGCATGGTGCTTTTACATTTACACTTGGATTAGACGTGTGCTCCAATCTTATATTTTATCTATCTATTAAATTATTTGACACTGTCAAATTCATATTTTTCTTATAGTGATTTTACCTTTTGTACTATATCTTGCTTATATTGTCATTTATATTTGCATATGATTGTCTTTCTTTATCGTTGTTTTCTCTTTCTTTCTTGAGTTTTTATAAAAACTCTCTTCTTGTGTCTTCATGATTGTTTGCTCTCTTATCTCTATTTTTCATGGATAATTGTCACTGTGACTTGGTTATACCAACTTTGTTTCCTTTCATCATGTTTTCTATTACCATGTGATCAGTTAGCCAACAATGTATCTCATTATAATTTCCTTATACCGGTCCACTTTGGATTTCCTTATTTACCTTTATTTCCTTTCTTCAAAATAATCATATACATGGTTGAGACTTGAGATCACATGATGGTTCATTGTTAAGCCTAAGTATCCTAGTCCGTCTTTGTCTTAGGTTATTTAACTTCTTTTAGGCTTAGCCTAAATCTCATTTCATGTGTATCACTACATCTCTCATGATTGGTCATTACAAATCCATATGAAGGAGGAATCTTCAAAAGCCATAAAAAGTTAAAATCTAAATCATTTTAAACAAAAAAGTAATGATATAAAAGTCAAAAATATTCTTAAAAGTCAAATCACACTTAAAAACATGATTCAAAGCACATCTCGCTCTTCTAGTCTAAGCTCAAAATCCATAGTTGGCCTCACGTAGAGTTGAGGTCCTTTGGGGTGAGGTAGGTTAGTAGATTAGAAGAGGAGAATAAAAAAAATCTTTTAGTGCTACCTACTTTCTCACTCAAGTAACCAATCTTTGCAATAGACTGACGACTCTGTAATGGGCCTTGAAGAGAGGGGAACATGTCGTGAAAAGGTAGGTCCATTTTAATTTTCCTTGTACCAATCTACCTTCATGAGTTGATCTTAATAGCACACTTATTTGCCTACAAAGCTTTGTGTCTATAGCAAATAGGTTTCCTTTGTACATTGATGGTCACTAGTCATTTAGTGTCTTATCATGTCCTTAGTATGCCTCTTGCCTCCTAAGGTCTTCTCATAAGATGCCTAAGCCTTGCTTTTTACATTCTCTTTTTCATTCTCTATATCCCTCATATTTCTTCTTGAGAAATATTTATTTGTCTACTGATCACTCCCCTTGGGATCTCATTTGTGAGTTACTTTGTAAGACCATGGATAGGACTCGATGTTCCTCACAAATTACCTTCATAGCACCTTCCTATTATACACATCCTTGGTTACCCGATTGCCCCAATTATTTCACCTCACTGGTGTCCCCTTTGTGGATTTGTAGTGTAATACCATGGATAGGACATGGCCCTGCTCACAAAGTTTTCCAATAATACAAGTCACAAACAAAAATTACATGTGTTAAATATGAGATAAGATGTGATCTATTATGAAGTTACATGTCATTGACATGCTTCCCAGCTTCATTTAGTATGTTTTATGAATCCAATCATTTCTTGAATTTTTCATACTTTCCAGCTTGAATTAATATGACAAATTCCAGACCAAACCTTTTGCCATTTTTTCTTCTTATACTTCCCAACATGATATACTATGATTGATTGACTTAATTGATTTGTTTTTTACCATTTATTCTCTTTTACATACCTTCCATTTTATTACATTATTTTCATATTTCCCAACGTGATTTAGTGTGATTTTACTTATTTTAATTTGGTGCAAAAATCTTTTGTTTAGTTTTAAAATATATATTTTTTACCAGTCTTTTGGTCTTTTATACTTAATTATTTATTGTTAGTACACATTTCCCAACTTAAAATAGTGTGTAGCATATTTTTAATTGATTATATTTTATCAAGTACTTTTTGCTTGTTTCTTTTTAACCATGCATGTGTTCTACATAATGATAGAAAATAAACCACATCTCATATATTTTTTTATAACATATACAACAAACAACTAAATACATGTGCTAGAAAGAAATATATCTAAACCATCCATAACCACAACCATGATAACAACAATATACACAATCAACATATATATATATATATATATATATATATATATATATATATATATATATATATATATAATGGATCATTTTGTATATATATATATATATATATATAATGGATCATATATATATATATATATATATATATATATATATATATATATATATATATATATATATATATATATGATGGATCATTTTGGTATATTGATGTTGATTGTGTATATTGTTGTTATCATGGTTGTGGTTATGGATGGTTTAGATATATTTCTTTATAGCACATGTATTTAGTTGTTTGTTGTATATGTTATAAAAAATATATGAGATGTGGTTTATTTTCTATCATTATGTAGAACACATGCATGGTTAAAAAGAAGCAAGCAAAAAGTACTTGATAAAATATAATCAATTAAAAATATACTACACACTATTTTAAGTTGAGAAATGTGTAATAACAATAAATGATTAAGTATAAAAAACCAAAAGACTGGTAAAAAAAAAAAAAAAAAAAAAATTTAAACTAAACAAAAGATTTTTGCACCAAATTAAAATAAGTAAAATCACACTAAATCACGTTGGGAAATATGAAAATAATGTAATAAAATGGAAGGTATGTAAAAGAGAATAAATGGTATAAAACAAATCAATTAAGTCAATCAATCATAGTATATCATGTTGGGAAGTATAAGAAGAAAAAATGGCAAAAGGTTTGGTTTGGAATTTGTCATATTAATTCAAGCTGGAAAGTATGAAAAATTCAAGAAATGATTGGATTCTTACATGCACTCAGAAAATAAGAAGATAAAATTGAAATAAAAATGAAGTAATCATAAAACATACTAAATGAAGCTGGAAAGCATGTCAATGACATGTAACTTCATAATAGATCACATCTTATCTCATATTTAACATATGAGTTTTGATACAAGTACAATCATATACAATGCTCCAGCTTTATGGCTAGGCCCCATCCTATCTATCTTGTGGCCTAGACACGCTATCTATTGATGCCTCGATCTGACCCCTCTACACAAAACACTATAACGAAGCTGTCCAAGATCTCAATCCATTCACTTGTCCCTCTAGATGTACCACCTGTGCTTGTCCTACACCTGTTGCCACTCCTAGAGCTTCTCCTCGTCTAGCCTATCATTTCCTCACCATCCTAGCTCATTTGGTCTCTTAGAGCTCTTTTTTTTCTATCCTTCACAATTCAAAATAACAAATGACTTCTCTTTCTCCCTATTTAAAAATACTTTTCATCAATTCAATTTTTTTAATTATTTTTAGGCAGATTCCTTATTGGGATTATATCTTTATTTCTATTGATCCATTTTTTGAACCACAAAATGTGTTGGAATCATGATGAAGTATTGAATATTTACCACTATCATATGCCTATATTTCAATTTTTTTGATTTTTGGCTTTTTTTTACACTAACTTCTATAGGTTTGCCTAGTGTTTTTCACATTGGATGCCTTCACTTTCTCTTACAGTCTACTTCTTTATCTACAACACTAAGGTAAGTAAAGGTATGTGTTTTTCAATTATATCCTTTCCTTTATCTTATTTGCTTCTTGTATACACATAATATTTTTAAAATTTTATTTATTACTAACACTTTGTATCTTGCAGGAACCTATCGAGTCTCAATCTCTTTGAGTGATGCCTTAAGGGGTGCACCGAGAAAGAGGTAGGCATACCATTGGTGTTTCATAGGATTGTTATTCCTTCTTCCACTTTCCATCCACACACTAGCCTCCTGAAACCATTGAACCCAAGTTTATTCTTTTTAGTTCTACCTATTCCTATCACTCGCTATGTTTTATCTTTCATTTTTTACCTTATCACCCTTTTGACCTGTCGATTGTGCTAGGTTGACCAGATTGACCTAACACAGTTTAGGGACTTTTTCTCTCCTTTGGTTTGTTGGCCTCTCAACTGACCTAACATAAACCTAGTGAGTTAGACCCAAAAATATGTTAGGTCGATTGGATCGACCTAGCACAACTGACATTCTCAAATGATTTTAAGGTAAGTTACTACTACATATACAAGGTCATTCCTTACCATTTCATAAGAGTGAATAATTAAGCAAAGAATTTCAAAAAAACATCTGCCTATTGACCATTTTACTTGGAGAATAAAACTTTAGGATTCAATACTTTTTTTGGAGATCTGATATCATCTTGTGGATAAGTCTTTTGGATGCTTGGATATGTTGTATAGTATAGAGCTGATTTATCTTAGTTATCCTTACATAACACAATAATATCTTGCAAAACACCTTGGCCAAGGGGGAGATTGAGGCTCGACGGGTTCATCTTCAAAAGTAAGTATTCCTAACTTTATTTCTCCTTTGTAAGAGTAGATAAATAGTGCATTTATATTCTTTTCTTTCATGTATTAAGATTTTGTATACATTGACGTGAGTATATGTCTTCTATAAATGTTTAGTTTATTTGTTTATTTATTTAATTTCTAACCCCCACTTTGTGCCATAAACTTTGGTGTACAATAAATTAGATTTACTTTTCTTATTATTAGATTAGTGAAATATTAAATCATAAGACTCTTTTAGGGTTGTGCGATTATGTTAGACTTTAGGCTTTGGAACCCTACCTCACATGGTGATTTGCAATAAGTGATACCCTAATCAGGTGTAGTGGATCCTCACATTGATCATGCTCATACTTAACAATTATATGCTTCCCAATTGAAAGTGTAGGTGTGATCTATCCCATCTGATCCAGGATTGATTTATAGACATGATGCATTTTTGATTACATACATTCTGGTGAACCTGATGTGAATCAAACCCTTGCTAGATTTATTTCACTTATTTCATTTTTATTCATCATTATTTTTTATCATATCTTTATTGGGCTAGATCGACCTTGTCGACCTAATTATTTATCTCTATGCATAGGTTTGCAAGAACATGCAACTGGCTCAACCAGCATGACCTAGTATAGGTTTCTAGATCTTTCAAATTTCTATTCAGTTAATTGGATTGACCAGCTCGACCTAGTATAGGTTTTTAGAACTTGAAAATTTCTATTCAGCCAATTGGATCGACCAACTTGACCCATTATAAGTTTTCTAGGTTTCCAGACTTTCTATTTAGCCTATTAGGTCAATCAAGTCGACCTAATGCATTTTCAGCACTTTTTTAATAGGTTCCTATATAGTTTGATCGACCAACTTGACCTAGTTTGGAAGTTTTTTCTAGTTCTCTCCAAGGTCTTAGATCAACAATCTTCTCCTTTTCATATCTAAACCATTCAGGTTAGTTTCCATTTCTATGTATCTTTCCTTTCTCTATACTTTCCTTTTAAGTTTGCATTCTTCAAAGCTATCTCCACACAGTCAACTAGGTTGATCTATGGACTTAGTTCTGTGTTCTATGTTTTTTGATATAACTAAGTCGACCTGATGGACATAGTTCAATTTCAGAATTTGCTTCCATAGTATAGATTCGACCTTGTTCTATATGATTGTCCATATAATTTCTCAACTATACCTTGTTTCAAATTTGGAATGAACCATATATGTTAATCACATCTTTTGTTTAAGTTGAATGCATTCTTAGAATAGTTCACATAGTCTAATTGAGAAAATTTTAATTAATCCCTTAGTTGCACTATTTATATACTTTTGCACACACAACCAAACCATATAAACATCAACAAGTATTTAAACATTCCAGGTCTACCTATTTGGATTTTATTACTAAAGGGGAAGCCAACTTTATGCTCTGGTCAAATATAAAGTGTGGTTAATGGTATATTTTGGCTAAGCACTTATTACCTTATTGTTGTGGTGTGTGAAGTGAGGGGGTAAGCCCCAATACCAAGCCTGTATCATTGCCACTACAGTCCCTTTCATCCTAAAATTATTTGAAACTATATTTATATTGCTATATAGTACCTTGGTTATAGCTAATCTCCCTCTTATATTTAAAATCATTCTTAATAATCTAATCAACATTCTAGGTTGACCAAGTAGCTAGCTTTACTTTCAAGTTGTTTGCTTGCTCTTTGATCAATTATGTGTGCAAAATCCTGCATTAGCCAATGTTAGTGCAAGATTATGCTTTGTGTGCATCAATTGGATTGGCTAGTGTCAATTCAATTGAATATTTGTTTCTATTTCAATACTTACTACTTTCTTACATTACTTGCAATTATCTTTCTTTAATTCATAACTTGTTATCACCTTTCTTTTCTTCCCTATCTATTGTACTAGGTCAATCTTGTCAACCTTGTACTTTTTTCATCCCCTGTACACTATGATATGTCAACGTGGTTGACCTAGTACTCTTTAAAACATCTTTACCTCTTTCTACCAATCATTATTCACTGAACTAGGTTGACCTTGTGGACACTGTATAGTTTTACAGTCCTTGTTTTTTCACTAGGTCGACTAAATCAACCTAGTATTGTTTCAGTCACTTTCTAATTCTTTGCTTTCTCATCTTGTTTCTCTTTATTTCATCATGGACTTTCTATTTGGTGAAAACACTAAATTTCAGTCAATAGACATGATGAAATTCACCAATCCTAATAGGTCTCCCATAGACAAATTAGGAATCCTTTCGTGAATGCTAATAATGTTCATATTTCAACCTGCATGATGAACTATGGGACCCCTCCTCATACCCCTTTGCAACAAAACCCTCCTCTTCTCTTAGAGGATCAGCATGAGTTAGAGTATACTCCTGAAATGTTCTTCTTTATCATGGAATTCCTTCAACATAAAGGGAAGGATCCTTCCACTATTTATATCCTCATGATTAGCCATCAAGTTGAAGAACCTCATTTTCCTACTCCCACTTTCTCAACTAGATTTGGGGTACTGATTTATTTGCTTTTCAACCTCTTCCTTCAATCTTGACTCCTTTTTATGCCATGACATCTTCTTCTTTAACTTCTTCCACCTCTATGCCTAGTGTCTCAATGAACATGGTAGGTTCTACATCTAGTGAGCCTCTCATAAGATCCACTATCCTTAATCCTTCCACTAGATCATCATTTGCTGCCTAATGCACTCATGCTTCTTCCTCTCAACCATTTACTAGTCCATCTTTTGCTTCACAAGAAAATTTTGCTACTAGTGCCTCAAATTCTCATAGCTCTTCCCAAGCTCATATCAACACTAATAGTGGTACCCAAGCCACTAACACCAACACAAACACCAATACTAATTCTTATAATAACACTAATCAAACTCATCGACTATTGTTGTGAACTTTGAATCAAATGAACACATTCCAAGCTCATAATATGAATCAAATGATGAGAATGAAAAATCACCTTCTTAATCTTCAATCCAATCCTCAACCAATGACTTTGGGAGACATAACCAAAGTGTTCCTCCTCCTCCTCTTCAATATTCTCAAGGTAATCTCATTCCTCAACCTCCATTAGTTAACAAAATCATCAAGCATTTACAAAATGAACCTCTTATCACCCAAATTGCTAACATTGACATTGGAGGTATAACACCTACAATTTCTTACAATGGATCAACTAATCCTACTCTTCATCTCAAGACATTTGGAAATCTTTACAAGGATTGGGTCAAGTTAAATACCTTTGCCGCTACCAAAATATTGGCCAAAACCCTCATGGGTGATGCCTTGGATTGGTATAATTAACTTAGAACACACTCTATCACTAGTTTTGAGGACTTAGTAAATGATTTACTGCAAGAATTTCAAACTAGTGATCTTCCCGAGAACACTTTGGCCCATTTCATCAATTGCAAACAAAATGAAAATGAAACTACCCAAGCCTTTGTCAAGAGATGGAATACTTTGTCAAATAAATGTGAACATAATGTGGCGGATGATAATCTCTTTCATCTCTTTACAAATGTTTTATTTCCTAAATTACAATATCGAGTCCATACCCTTTCTTCATGTACCTTGGAGGAAGATATTGATCAAGCCAAAAGACAAGATTTCCTCATGCATTAACTCGAGCCACCCCAACCTTCCACATGACCTCACCTATTAGTAAAGAACAAAAACTGTAATATTATCAACGATGGTGTTGTCAATTCATATGACACCATTCACAATGTTCAAGCTATCATTCCTACCCCTTCTTCGAAACTAACTCCTTCTCCACAATACACCAATCCTCATTTCTCAACAAACCACATCAATGTTCACAAACCTTTATCCTCAGCTGAATTGCTTAATTGTCTACCCAGGCCTCTTCCACAAGAACTTGACCCTACCTGTCCTATGAATTTTTGGTATGATCGTAATAAGTTTTGTTAGTTTCATGATAGTTGGGGTCACTCTCACGAGACTTGTAGACAACTCCACAATTTAGCCATGGACTTTCTTCTTGGCCCAAATTTTGATCATGATTCCATTATTCACAAGTGTTAACAAACCTTATGAGATTGATTTCAAAGACTATAAATCACATGATAAAACTCAAGCCTTAAATCAAGCAAACACTCATTTAGCTATCTATAAATACCCCTTGCCTAATCATCAACCAATCCAAGAAGGTCAAGATAAGCCCAATTCTTCCACTGATAACATAGAAAGTCTTATTGAACCAAATTCCAAAGAGAATGTGGTTAGCATGACCAATATGCGAAGAGTGGTAGCTTTCATGGATTCACAACCTGTCTACACTCCTCCTTCCCATAAGACATATCATGTTATCCAAGATTCTTCTCCAACTCATTTAAATGAGTTGGATCAAGATCTTATTTCTTTTGATGATCCAATTTATGATTCTCCCTTAGATGACACATATCATACTATTTCTACTTATCTGCCATCATCTTCTAATATTAATAACAATCCAATTTCTACTAACACTTCTTCCAAACTTCAAAATCAATCTAAACCAACTACTTCGTCATCACCAAACAATTTACAATCTTATTCTCAACCTTCTCATTCTTATCAACATAAATTTCAATGCTCTTCGGATCCACCTTCTGAAGATATTCTTAATCATTATGCACCTATATCTAACAATATCCTTATGGGTTATGATGAGTGGTATCCCATTGCAGATCTTACCAATCTTCCATCTCAGATACCTTTTCTTGAACTCATGACGACGTCTCCATGTCATAGAAACCACCTCATGCAACTCTTATTTGTGATGAATATCCCTTGCCCTCCTCTAGTAGGATGGGAGGCCACTTCATCTGGATCTGAGGATAGTATCTTACAACAATGTGAAGAGATGTCCATTAACGTTGATGAAACTATATACACTTCTCTTTCTTTACAATTTCCTATCGCATCTATGATTCTAGATGAGATTCTACTTCATGCAGATGATCCTCCATTATTTATTAATGTCCAAATCAGTGATATCCAAGTTAAGTGAGCCTTGATCGATGAGGGTTATGGTATTATGTCACTTCCCTTGATTTCATTAAGACTCTTGGGTATTCTGAATATAATCTCAAGTTGACACTCATCACATGCCAAGGATATGATAGAAGGTAAATGCCTCCCTTAGGGTGTGTATGGATTCCCATTACTGTCCCACCTGTCACCATTCATGTGAAGGTGATAATATTCAACTTTCCCCTTTCATATAACCTCTTGTTTGGTAGGCTGTAGACTCATCGTATGCAATCTGTTGCATCTTCTGCTTACCAATGCATTAAATTTTCTCACAATGGAGCCATTTACAGGATTCAAAGAGACACTGACCCTTATAATTTTGAACAATTCCAAGATCATGGTGTCTTCAAGATTCCTACTCTTGAGCCTTTTCCTAGTGTTCCCTTCTGTGAGTCGTAGTGTCTAAACTTTTTAGTCAAATCAACAAGAGGTTATAATGGGCATCTTGAGCTCATTGGTAACATTCCTCCCAACCTTTTAGAATTCGATGATGATGAGCCTGATGAGATTAAATAAAAGATAAAAACTTTCGATCTTTAACCTCATCTCATCTCGTAGCTCCCTACTTCCTTGCAGCCTCATTCTCGTAAGCCTCCTTGTGATGACATTCCTATAGTCATAACCAAGACTAGGCATTCTATTCACTAAGCTTCCTCTGATGACAAGGTCATCCCAACCTGTGTCATTGATCTTCATACTATAGTTTATGATAATGGATATTATTTAGATGATCCTCTTTTAGGTAACCTTGTTTAGGCCCATGATGCTGAGATTGTTCATTACCACTCTTCTTTACTTGAGTCTTTTCATGCATCTCATCATTTTATTTCATTTATAGTTCCTGATTCTTTCATTTTTCCTCTTAGGACCATACTCTTGAATCATGCTATGATCAAACCTTATCGCTTTGCCACACCTAAGGTAGTCCTCCTTAGACCTTTTGCAAATCCTACCCCTTCTTCAATAGGGCCAGCTATAGTTAAGCCTATTCCTTTTTCCACTCTAGTTGAACTTGTTTTCTCTTTTACTATAGCTGAGCCTCTTTCTGCTTTTCATCTTAGTGCTCTTCTTGTTGAGCCTAGTTCCACTCCTTCCTCATCATCACCCTCCCTTGATGATGGTTTGCTTCGACTACCTAAGATGGCTCTTTTGCCCACCAAATGGGCCGATGAGTCCTCTTCAACTTCTTCCATTCCTATTTCACCTCCTTTCATGAGTGATCTTAAAACTACTCACAAGCATATATGTTGCTTCCATGGAACACATAATCACTCTTCTACCTATTATTTTAATTTATGACAATACCTTGATACCTTGCATCCTTCTTCCCTATCATTAGACAAAACCATACCTCCCTTGAAGGTACTTCCTAAATATTTTCTTAAGTATGGTTAGGTATATTGTCTATGGCACCTATGTGGAATGCATCACACCGATTGTTGCCACATTCTTCAACATCTTAAAGATCACCTTATAGCCATCCTTAGACCTTCTACCATTCCTCCCACAGGTCATTCTCTCAAGAAGTCTCCTCCTTCTCCTATGGCTCCACATCCAGTGGTTCCATCACCTCCTGTGGTCCCTTCACCACCTTCTGTGCCTCCACCTGTGATTCCTTCACTTGTGGACCCTCCCTCACCTGTGGATCCTTCTCCACCTGTGAGTCCTTCACCTATGGATCCTTCTCCACTTGTGATTCCTACTTCTCCTGTAGATCCTATTTCCATGCATTCTCCTGACCAACCTTTGCCTAACTTTCCTCCTCAGCCTGATCCTTTGAGCATTCCTATTTTTTTAGTTAAGGATATCAGAAAAGAAGTATTTGCCTAGTATTCACTGAAGATTGATGAGACCTTAGCTACAATATGCATTCAACTTCATAGAGACTTATTCGATGTATTGGATAATGTGTGTGAATAGATTTGCTAGTATTTATGAGCACATGCATGGTGCTTTCTCATTTATGTTTGGATTGGACATGTGCTCCAATCTTATTTTTATCTGTTATATCATTTGACACTATGTCAAATTCTTTCTTATCTTATATCATGCTTTTCCTTTTTGTTGTACTATAGTTAGCTTATGTTATCATTTTTTTCTTCATACGATTGTCTTTTCCTTATCATTGCCTTTTCTTCCTTATCATTGCTTTCTTTTCCTTTAGAGTTTTTCTCAAAACTCTTCCCTTGTATCTTCATGATTGTTTTCTTTCTTATCTTTATTTTTCACAGATAGTTGTCATTGTGACTTGGTTATATTTACCCTCTCCCATTTGGTTACTATCTCCTATTATCATGTGATCATTTAGCAAGCAATCTTTCTCATTACTATTTCTTTTCACTGGTCCTCCTTTAGATCTTTGTTTCCCTTTCTTCCTTTTTTTGAAAACTAAGCATATACATGGTTGAGACTAGAGATCACATGCTCAGTTCATTATCAAGCCTAAGTGTTCTAGTCAGTCTTTTGTCTTAGGTTACTTAACTTCCTTTAGCCTTAGCCTACATCGCATTAGTGTGTATCACTATCTCTCTCATAATTGGTCATTGCAAATCCATATGGAGGAGGAATCTTAAAAGTCCTTCAAAAGAAAGTTAAAAGCCAAATCATTTAACAAAAAAGGCAATGATATTAAAAGGCAAACACTATTGAATATTCTTAAAAGTCTAATCACACTAAAAGACATGATTCAAAGCACATCTCCTTCCTCTAATTGAAGCTCAAACTCCACAGTTGGCCTCATGGTAGAGTTGAGGTCCTTTGGGGTGCAATAGGCCAGTAGATTAGAAGAGAAGAATAAAAAAATGTTTTAGTGCTACCTACTTTCTCACGTAAGTACCCAATCTTCGTGGTAGATCGATGGCTCTGTAAGGGGTCATAAGGAGTGGGGAACACGTCATGGGAAGGTAGGTCCATTTTGCTTTTCCTTATACCAATCTACCATCATGATTTGATCTTAGTAGCACACCTATTTGCCTATAAAGCTTTGTAACTATAAAAAGCAGGTTTCCTTTGTACATAGGCGACCACTAGTCACTTAGTGTCTTCTCATGTCCTTAGTATGCCTCTTGCCTCCTAAGGTCTTCTCATAAGATGCCTAAGTATTGCTTCTTACACTCCCTTTTTCATTCCTTTTCCTTTATATTTCCTCTTAAGAAATATTATTTTGCTTACTGATCACTCCCCATGGGATATCATTTGTGAGTTGATTTATAAGACCACAGATAGGACCCGACATCCCTCACAAATTACCATTTACCATCCTATTACCCACATCCTTGATTTACCATTACTTATCTTTCTACTTACCAATCTTGATTTGGTACCCCTTGGGTTTTTCTTTTACGAGTTGTAGTGTAAGACTATGGACATGACCTGACCCTCCTCACAAAATTTTTCAATAATCAAGTCACCATCCAAAAATTACAAGTGTTAAATATGAGATAAGATTCAATTGATTATGAGGTTACATATCATTGACATGCTTTCGATCTTGATATTTAGTATGTTTTATGCTTCATTTTTTTTTGCCTTTTATTTTTTTATTTTTCAAGTGCATGTAATATTTCAACCATTTCTTCAATTTCTCATACTTCTTAGCTTGAATTAGTATGATAAATTTAAGACCAAATTTTTACAAATTTTGTTTTTATTTTGTACTTCCCATAGTGATATAGTATAATTGATTGACTTAATTTTGATTTGTTTTTATTACCATTTGTGCCTTTTACATACCTTCTATTTTATTACATTGTTTGTCATACTTCCCAACGTGATATTTAATATGATTTTACTTGTTTTAATTTGGTACAAAAATATTTCTCATTGGGATATGAGGGTTTTAAAAAAACTATCTGGAGTGAAAAGGAAGATCTGAGGATAGTGGGTGGCGTGTGGACAATATTTGAAACTGGTTTTTTTCCGCCTAGTTGGCCCCCCTGAGTGTGACCGGTGGGATCACGGATCCAATGGAGGTCACTACGGGTGGTAGTACCTCCGGGGATCTGTCCAAGACTCTGGTGGTGGATAGTCCATCCAATGGATGGAAGAAGGCACTCAGGTGAAAAGACGTGTCCATCGAAAGGCATTTCGAGCCTCCCTGTTATCTCGAAGGGCAAGGCATTGAGTATCCTAGACGATATGGTGGAGGAAATCGTGGCATCCATGGACCTTACACTGGTAGGTAAGTTTTTTTTATTTCCATCCTAATATCGAAATGGTTAGGAAATGGATTCTGTCTAGGTGGAAAGTAAAAGGTAGTGTTTCGATCACTGCCATGGCTAAAGGTCTATTTCTTTTTAGATTTACGAATAGGGAGGACATGATCGCTACCCTTGCTGGAGGACCCTGGCTGTATGGACCACATTCTCTTGCCTTATGCTTGTGGAAACCAGGATTTTATCCCAACTCAGACCTCAATAAGACTGCTCCTGCTTGGGTAAGATTCCCAGGGTTCCCTTTGGAATTCTGGGATGAAATTTTTTTCACAGCTATTGGCAATTCTATTGGTCAATATGTCACCTAAGATCATATAACTAAAAAAAAGTTCAGATGTGTGTATTCTAGACTTTGTGTAAATGTTGAAATAAATAAGACTCTCCCTATGACCATAGAGCTAAACTCTAAATATGGAACCTGAATTCAACCAATTAATTATGAAAATGCTACCACTTTTTGCCAAATATGTAAGAGGAACGGACATCTAATGACACAACGCACATTGAAGCAAAGGGGGATGAAAGAGGACTCCTAGAATGTAGGGGAAGAGCAAGCGAAAAACAAGCAAGAAATGGCAAATGATGTGGAAATTCCTGACAATACAGAAAAAGGAGAGGAGGGGAAGAGAAAGGAGGATATCCCTAGTAGTGAAGGAAAAGTTGTCCCAGAGGAAAATATAGTATTAGATAATACTTAGAAGGCTACAGAAAAAGGAGAGGAGGAGAAGAGAAAGGAGGATAACACTAGTAATGAGGGAAACGTTGTCCCAAAGGAGAATATAGTATCTGATGGTAGTCAGAAGGCCATATTTAACACAGTTAACACTTTAGAAAAACAGACTAATATGTCTAAGGAAGAGGCAGGAGGTAACCTTTTGCTAGAGGAAGTCAATGAAGATGACAAAGTTCTAAGGGTTGGACAGGAAGAAGTAACACCTGAAAATCACACTAAAGGAGTAGCAGAACCACAATTAAACACATACATTTTCCATGTTCTGGAAGTCGGAGACCAGTTAGGAAACTACTTAGCAACATGGGTAGCAGGACAAAGTGGCATTAATGAACAGGAGAAATGGGTTACCCCAAAGAAAAAGATCCAAAAAGGTAAGAAATATGCAGATGTTGGCACTGAGCCCAAACAAGGGAGGCCAACCCTAAGAGAAACAAGACAAACAGAGATTGCTAGGGAGATTCCCAATGGAAAATAGAAAACACTGGAGTCCCAACCCCCCAAAATCTCTAAATGAGAATATTATCTTGGAATTTGAGGGGCTTTAACAGTCCCTCAAAGCAGTTTGAGGTTAAAAGCTACATTTTAGATAATAAATTAGATGTTTTATTACTCCAAGAAGTTAAGATGAATGAGGATAATTTTGTGAAAATTACTGACTATATATGGCCTAAGGCGGCTTTTTGTATTAGTCCTACTGAAGGGGATTCAAGAGGGATTGTCACTATGTGGAATAGTGCTAAAATCCAAGGATCTCTTATGGCCCATAATAAACACTTCTTGATTATCAAATTTTCCATGAATTCCTTGAACTGGACGTTGGTCAATGTCTATGGACCAAATAACAGAGCTCTGAGACAAAAATTATGGATAGACTTGAGCAGCTTTAGGAATAATCTTTAGAACACTAAATGGATGTTAGCTAGAGATTTCAACACCCCTTTATACCCTTCTAAAAAATAGGGTGGAATTATTGATTACTCAGACAACATGTTCGACTTTGCTGAATTCATCAATGATTGGGGATTATTGGACATAGAGTTGTAGAACCAAAATTTTACTTGGACCAATAGAAGAAGAGGAGATCAAATGATTCAAGTTAAATTAGATAGATTTATGATATCAAGCAACTGGAATGATTATCAGAATATGCAGGCGCAGGCTTTACCTAGAACCATGTCTGACCACTGCTTGATTGTCCTCAATTGGAGGGAACAGGGACATCACAGACCTCCCTCATTTCATTTTGAATCTATGTGGATTAAACACAAAGGTTTTAGACAAATGGTGGCTCAATGGTGGAATATTCCCATTTAAGGTACTCCCATGTTTAGAATAGTCAAGAAACTCTAGCACATTAAACAAGAAGTTTATGGCTGGAATAGATACAGCTTTGGGCAGGTCTTCTAGCAGAAGAAAAATATAATGGGAAAACTCAAGGCTATACAGCAACTGATAGATCAAGGGGATGACTCTAAGGACACCTTAGAAGAAGAGAATATCATGTCTTCAGAATGGAAGAATCTTATGGAAAGAGAAGAGGTTTTTTGGAAACAAAAATCCCGTGTTCAGTGGCTTAAGGAGGGGGATAAGAACACTGATTTTTTTCATCTCTCAGCTATGAAACATAGGAAAGCCAACTCAATAACTAAGCTTGTCTTGGATAATGGTGACATTATTACTGAGGATAATGAAATAGGGGAGCAAGCCAGGGCATTCTTTCAGAACCTACTTATGGAAGAAAACAATAATGATAGAATTGATAGATCTATGAATCAATTCATTGATAAAATCCCCTGTTTGATAACAGAAGAAGATAGTTTGGAAATGTTAAAGCCTATATCCAAGGAAGAAGTCCATGTGGTTTTATTCTCCATGGGTGCTTTTAAAGCCCCGGGTCGTGATGGCTTTCCTCCTATATTCTTTCAGGAATATTGGGAGATTGTAGGAGCGGACCTCACGGCTGCCGTTCGTGATTTTTTCAGATCTGGAATTTTTTTGAAACAAGTTAATAATAAATTCATCATACTTATTCTTAAAAAACCTCAACCTTCACACCTCGCTGATTTCAGACCCATTATTTTATGCAACACTGTGTATAAGATATGTACTAAACTGCTGGTCATGAAGATTCAACCCTTGCTTGACAAAATTATTTCTCCTGCTCAAAAAGGTTTCATCTCGAGCAGACAGATTTTTGATGCTGTGATCACCACACATGAGACTATTCACTCCATGGATAAGAGTAGAATCCTTGGGATGGTCCTCAAGCTTGACATTTCTAAAGCCTATGATAGAGTCTCATGGACTTTTCTATTCCAAGTGATCAAAAAATTTGGGTTTAATGATAAATTGTCTTGCTTATTATGGAATGCGGTCTCTTTTGCTAAATTCTCAGTGCTGGTTAATCATGTTCCTAGAGGGTTTTTCTCGTCCTCGAGAGGGATTCGTTAGGGAGACCCTCTCTCCCCGTACCTATTCATCATTATGGCTGAGGCACTGGGAAGATACATACAAGCTGATATAGTCTCAAAAAAGCAAGTAGGCATCAAACCTGCCTCTTCCCTTCATCCTATGGTTATACATCAGTTTGTAGATGATACCATCTTATTTGGCATCTCATCAGTGATCAGAGCTAGAAGATGGAAGAATATATTAAATGATTATGCCAGAGACTCGGGACAAAGCATAAATTTCCAGAAAAGAAATGTGTACTTCAACACTTCCAATGAACTTAGACATATAATCATTGATATATTAGAATGTGTTGAAGCTGGCCTACTAGCTGCCTACCTGGGTCTCCCACTCTTGGTCAAAGAGGTATCTCCAAGTTTTTGGAATGGAATTGTGGAAAGAACACAGAGGAAACTTCTTGGGTGGAAGGAGAAACTACTCAACAGTGCTAGTAAGTTTCAACTTCTTCGGGCATCATTGCAAGGTATTCCTACTTACTTCATGTCTCTTTTTAAAATCTCTACGTATTTTGCTAAAAATATGGAACAGATCCAAAGGAAAATTTTATGGACGGGAGTGGAAGACAAACAGAGAATGTCTTTAGTCAGATGGAAAAAAGTGTGTCTCCCAAAATCTCATGGTGGACTTAATATAAGATCCATTAGGAACATGAATAAAGCCCTTCTCTCAAAATTTAGTTGGAACCTGATCCATAACAATAGTGAGGGGGGAAATAATGTATGCCAAATACATGCATAGCATTGATGATTCCAACTTTCTTCAACAGGTAGGATTACCCCAGGGGTCTATGATATGGAATAAAATGCTAAAAAGTAGAAGCCTTCTCAAATAGGGAATTAGGTGGAAGCTTGGAAATGGCTGGCAGATTTAATTCTGGGAGGATACCTGGTTAAGGGACAAGGCTCTCATCTCTCAAGGAAACTATGGAGAAATTGCTGACTTGACTACCCAGTTCTTTGGAGATAGGGTCAGTGATTATATGGAAAACAACAATGGGATAAGGAGTTGGAAAAACCTTTTGGATTGCTGTGTGCACAGGTCTGAGCTTCTTCCAAGAATCTGGGAGATCCAACAATGTGTTCAGGAGATCAAAATCTCACTCTTCCCTCGGGAGGATGAACAATACTGATGGCCGGATAAGAATGGATCATTCTCTGTCAAATCTGCCTACCATTTGCTTACTCCTGAAGCTCAGAATAAGGAGGTATGGAAAAAGGTTTGAAATCATAAACTTATTCCAAAGATTAACTTGTTTTGGTGGGTTGCTGCCCATAACAAAATCCTTACTCAAGATAACCTTCAAAAGAGAGGTTTTACTTTGGTAAATAGATGTTTTCTATGTGGTTCAAAAGAGGAATCAATTTCACACCTATTTATCCACTGTGAGTTTGCCTGGGATTTATGGGGCACAATACTTAACAACTTTGGTATTGAATGGGTTTGCAATTCTGACCTTAAAGGAGTAATTATCAGTTGGAACTCAACCTTCACACATCCCTGGATTAAGGAATTATGGAAGCAAGCTCTGCCATGTTTAAGTTGGAATTTATGGAAAGAGCACAATCACATAATTTTTAGGGACACTGCTAGAAATGCTTCTCAGGTGTTTAACTTCTCTGATAGGACCATCTTGGAAAGTGTTACAACAACTCATATTAGTGTTGCGGAGAAACCCCTATCTCAATTTGAAAGACAAATTGTAGCCAAATGGAAGGTTTTAAACTTTATCCTTGGGCATGATAATTCCAAAATTCTACAGAGACTTCATACTAAATGGATACCACCTAAACCCAATTGGATGAAACTCAACTTTGATTGGGCATCCAAGTTGAGTGGTAAAGCTAGTGGAGGAGGAATTATAAGGAATGAAAAAGGATGGATGTCTGTTGTCTACGCTGGGGGAATTGGTTGCCATAACAACAACTACGCTGAAGCTATGGCTTTACTATGGGGATTAAAGTTAGCTATATCCCTAGGAATAAGAAATTTGAATATTCAAGGAGATTCTAAGATGGTCATAGATGCCATTAATAAAGCATCTAACTTTGGAAACCAGCTAAAAGACATCATTAATGATATCCAGTTTCTTTTACAAAAATTTTCCGAAGTTGAGATTACCCATACCTATAGAGAAGGCAACAGGGTCGTTGATGCTTGTGCCAACCTTGGTCAGTAATTCTCAGGATGGAGGGTATGGCGAAAAGATGCTCATATTCCCCTAAACATTAGAGAGATCATTCAGAAGGAGACGATGGATCAAGAATGATGCACATTAATGACAAAGATTGCTTTAGAAGGCGGTCCACATGGAGAAGGTCATCAGGGATCTCAAAAAATGATAACCTTAGTACTTCTTTGATTATCGTTATTAATTCCTTGTATCATGAGGGGGAGGTGCGAGAGTTTCATCATGAAAACCAAGGGGAAATTATTTTCAAGCATGGGAGTAGACGTCACCGTGGCAGGGCATTTCATAAAATGAGCCTTCACATCTACATTCAACGCAAATGAAAGCGAGAGCTAGCTACTTGTTTGAAGCTCAAGGCAGAAATTAGGAATTTCATCGGCTGGGTCTGCAATCAAAAAATGGGGGGAGACCATATTCGAACTGAACCTGTATCTTGCTATGAATTTAAAGACAACCCATTAGTTTGGCATTTATGTAAAGAAGGAGATATCAGCCCGTATTTGGAAAGGCTGAATGGTTATGATGAAAATTTGTCTGAGTAGTTCGCGAGATCTTGGTTGAATAGGCGGGTCATTGTGGGTGGTATTAGCTTTGAAATCTCTGAAAAGGTGATTTCTATGGCCACGAGAATGACCATGTAGGGTTTAAAACTCTAAAGGAAAACCAAAATCATGGATTTAGCTAGTCACAAACTGTTTCTAGGTGAAGGAGAGGAACTCGTCCCATATCAAGGAGGGTTCAAACGTGCCAAACTTCCAGAGCCATGGGATGGAGTCTTTCTACATTCTCATGAAATACTTCACTCTCGAGGGATGTTATACTAGGGTTTATAGCTACCACCTTCCTTTGTTAAATCATTTTAGATGCAATGCTATTATCAACTTTCCTTTCTACCTACTTTCCTCATTAGAACACTCTATCCTGAGGGTGAGAGCCAAAATGGCCAAGAAGCTAGACATAAAACCTATTCCCCTATACCAGGGGCTTATTTTTTGTCTCTACAATTTTCACTGCACCCTTGAGCCAAATAAGAATATCAGAGGTGTTAATGAAGACATTCCCTCAAACTCGGTGTCTGGCAATGCAATTGATGAATCATGGGTTTCCCCTGCTCCTACCAAAACCAATGATCCCCCTTTCTCCACCCCCATTAAGACACCTATTAATACCCCCAGCTCCTTTGCGAGTAAAAAGGGAAAGAAGAGGAAGGTTGATGGAGAAGAATAAAATTTTGAAGAGAATATAGAAGGGACCCACAGGAATCTAGGCAAGGCCATGGGGGGACAAGGTGGCAAACCTCACAAGCCTTCCAAAATAAGTAAGGAAGGTTTCCCTTGTGGAGTGCATAGGTCAGGGGGGATCGCTAGAAAACCAACCCCAAAGGCCAAGCTGATTTACTATTCAGAAAGTGCTTCGGATGAAGCAACCCAGGATGAAGAGTCTGAAGAGCTAGAAATCTAGGAAATTTCAGAGGACACGAGAGGGAAACAGGGTTCTCGAGTTTTTGAGGTCACTGAAGAGCAGGGTGCTAACTCTATGGGAACTGCCGACAATAAGGGGAAGATGCATGTCAAGGAAGCTGGTGAGGGTACGAAGAATGAGAATGATTGGAAAACCGAAATTGGGGCCTTGAAGGACTGAATTCAAAAGCTTGAAAAGGTCTTCTCCAAAGGCCTTCGAAACACAAATCTGTTGAATATGTCTATGTTGGAAGTGGTGGGTAATCCTGGGAATGCTGACAATGCGGAGAATGAGAAACTTAAGGATCTTGTTACTTCTATAGTTATGTAGTTTAGACCTTCCCGACTCTGGTCTTTTCATTATTTTTGTTTTGCTTCTATCTGTGTTTCTCGGCTGTGCCGTTGTTCCTTTGTTGGCAGCTTTTGCTTGCCTACCTTGTCTTTTTTGACTGTATAGGGTTCGGCCCCTGGTTTGCCGCCTTAATAAAAAACAAATCCCCTTTTACCATCTTGTTTGCCATTTTCTTGGATCTTTATACTTAGTCATTTTTCATTATTACACATTTCCCAACTTGAATTAGTGTGTAGTATATTTCTTTGATTGATTATATTTTTCCAAGTCCTTTTTCACCTTTTTTTTAACCATGCATGTGTACTCCATAATGCTAGAAAATAAACTAGACCACATATATTTCCTATAGCATATACAACAAAGCTAAATACATGTGATAGACATAAATATATCCAAAAGCATCGACAAACACAACCATCATAAAGACAACATACACAACCAAAACCAATAAGCCAAAATGATACATCATATATATATATATATATATATATATATATATATATATATATATATATATATATATATATATATATATATATATACACCATGATTTTGATATGACATATACAACCATATACAAATCCCCAGAACTAGGGCTGGGCTCCATCTTGTTTATCTCATGGCCTAACCATGCTACCTATTGAGGCCTCAGTCTAACTCCTTTGAATGGTATGTTGTAACGAGGCAATCCGAGATCTCAGTCCCTCTACCTATCCCTATAGGCATGCTATCTACACCTGTGCCTACACCAACTCAGCCTGGGTCACTGTATGTGATTATGTGATGCAAGGGCATACTTTGAGGATCTAAGAAGGTGATATTTATAAGGGTGTAGACATAGTATGAGGTCTAAGAAGGTGATATTTAACCTATGGTTATGATACTACATGTTATATTGCATAAAACAAGAAATGATGCAATGTAACAAAAGGAGACCTTTATGCAGGAAAAGAGCAAGATTCAGTTATGAGTCATCTTCTAGAAGTTTGGATTCAGTTTTATTTTAATAAATAGATATTCCATTCGAGTGTAGAATAATGGTAGATGGAGAAAAGTTTGTATGACTCAGTTCTGGGGTGCTGTAAACCTTGTTTTGAAAATGAATGAAGATAGACCTCTATTGCAGGTGTTTATAAATCCTGATGTCTACATTATTAAGTTGATGAATTCATAGTTCCATTTATGCAAGAATGAGAATGATATTAGTTTCAATGTGTGATTGAATTACTAATGCTTGTTTGTTTGAAAGGGACAAAGAAAAAACCCTGTTGTAATAGTCATAAAGGCAAACCCTGTTAGATGTGTATTCTGCCTATTATGTTTTGGTTGTTCATGGATTGAAGATATTGGAAATGGAGTATTACATGGATTTTAAGGTTGTATGATCATTTTTTGATGTTGAAATTTTTAACTACAATCAAGAAATCATTTTGTAAACAGACTTTACCAAGCAAACCCCTGTTTTGGGTGAAGTCTACAGATTGTGTTTTACAAGATTGTAATAAATTGATAATTGATAAGTTGTGGTATATGTAAGCAAAGGTGTAATGAGTGTGTATTGATGTCATAATATTCATATTTAACAAATAATCTCTACACTAAAGGCAACTCTTAACCAGATCCCTGCATTTTGAAGCAAACTTTGGTGTAAATGGATTGTGTGTATGATTAATGCAAGGATATGATCAAAGTAATGTATTACCCAACCATGGAATGTATGGAAAGTTGTGGTATGTGTGAATTAATCCCTTGAATGGTTATGAGGTTTGTTTATTTGATAAATATTGTGATATAAGCTTACTAACCTTGACTCAGACCTGTAAATGGTCTTTTCCTGACACAGTCAAGCTTGATTGGAGTTGAAAACTATAGACAATGGACTGAATGATGATATATAAGGGTTGGTAAATGTGCTTGAGGTTTAGGTAGACCTTAATAAACTAGTTTGGGTCTTTTAAACCCCATATTCCAAAATTTGTGCAATTTAGTGAGGTCTCAAGCTGTGACAGAGTCCTAAAAACCCTAAATTAGGGTTTTCACCATATCTTTGGTTCTAACTGGTCAAAACTCATATAATTTTGTAATCTGGTATTTTTTGTGAGAACATACCTCTATGTATGGAAAATAGAGACTATTTGTGAAGAGAACCCTAGGAGACCTAATTAAGAGAAACAATGATCAATTTAAGATTAGAAAAGGGACTTAAAGAGTGAGTTTGGGATTACAAATTTGGAGATAGAAAGAACACAATGAAGGGTATTAGAATCAAGTGTCATATTTCTAATTGATGAAGGTAAAATCCATACACATCAAAGAAATTCTATAAATAGGGATACAAGGAGTGTATAAGGTATAACCAAAGTTGTGTAGTGAAGTAAATTGATGCTTGAAAAGTGTGTAGGTTGAATAAAGGTTGTTAGATTCCTGTGATGATCATGTTCTAGGTGATTTAAAGCATTCAAATAGAAAATGAATACATTGAACCATTGTGTGACAAATTGAACCATAGACCATTGTCAAAGGAAGTGAGTGAAAAACAAGGATAAGAATGTTTTCTTGGTATATGCTCTGCATCATTTTGGTATTAGATCTAGAAAATGATTTTGTGGATTGTTGAAAGATTTTAAAATATGTGTTTTGAAGTGAAATGTAAGACAAGTGATCAAAGATAATGCTCAATGGATAGAGCTAGTAGATAAGAGGATGATTTATTTAGGATAATGACCCGGCTAATTGCTCCATTCGTTATGAAAATGGAGGCTATTGAGGATACTCTCAAAAGGAGAGAACAAAGAGAAGAAAGAGATGATGGGTATCAAGGTTAGTTAGCACCTTTGTAGACAAGGATGAATGAGAGAGATAATAGAGAGGTGGTTCAAGGGAGACCATAAGAGAATGAAGCAGTAGGTTAAGATGGCATGGGACAAAACCATGCAAGTAGGTTAGACCATTTGCAGGTAACAAAATGAGAAGAAATGAAGGTCCAATGAGGCAAGGACCAAGATAGAGATTTTAGGGGCAATGTTAAAATTACCAAAGAGAGGGACATAGGGCAGTAGAGTGTCCAAGGAATATGAATAGAAGTATGTATGAGAAAAGAGAGGTGAATGAGGAGAGACGACATGACATGAATGAGTCATTACTCATGAGGAGAGTACTATTGCAGTAGAAGCAAGTCAATGAACCATCCCAAAGGAGAATCCTTTTCAGAAGTAGATGCAAGACAAGAGGTAAAGTGTGTAATTTGGTTATTGATGGTGGTAGTATTAATAACATTGTTTCATTAGAGATGGTGCAGAAGTTGAGATTGAAAAGGATGCCACATCTCGAACCATACATAGTTGCATGGATTCAGAAAGGACACCAAATACTAGTAAGTGAACAAAGTTGGGTTGAGTTTCAGATACGAAGGTATATAGATCAAGTGTTATGTGATATTTTCCTATAGATGTGTGTCATTTAGTGCTAGAGAGACCATGACAATTTGATAAGCATGCCATACATGATGGTCAAGAAAACACATATATCATTAAGCAAGATGGAAAGACATATACACTTATTCCATTGAAAGGAGAAGAAGATAGAAAAGATGAAAGAATCATGGTGATGATGTAGTGTTGGAGTAAAGCTATAGAAGGTTTGGGATTGGTCAAGGTACCAAAGGAAGAAAAGAGGGTGAGTTGTTTGGAGTTGGTTGATATGAGTGAGATAACACAAGAGTGCAAGGCGGCAGGAAAAATCTGTCCAAGAGAAGAAGATATAACACCCAAGAGAGTGGTCAAGGAAGAAGGTAGTCAAGGCAAGCATGGCAGCTAAGTCCATCAAAGATGAGACAACAAAATAGAGTTTGATATTGCAACTGAGTTGGAAAGGAAGTGGCTTGGGATTGACACCAAGCAAGTAAAGAAGATGGAGGTTGAATTGTCCAAGAAAGAGGTAGCCCATGAGGAAGCCATGAAGGCTTCAAATATTGATTCTCATATGTTATTTTGTAATGAAAGTACAGATAAGGAGCAAGTAGAAGACAAACAAGAGAAGCATGTACATCCTAATGTGATTAAGGTAGCTACGAAAAGACTGGTTGTTAGTCTTGAACAAGAATAAATTGTCAGTGAGATGGGAAATATGCAATAGGCCTATGAGAGACATCAAGAATATGAGAGATGGCAAAAGAATATGCAACCCATGGATATGCAAGAGATTGAGGGTAGTCAAGAGGATGACATACAACAACAAAGTATGAGGCATGTAAAGAACAAGAAGTGGTGCATGAGAAGGAATGGGTAGTACAAGGAGAATTGGTGAAGGAGAAAGAGGAATGAATACTTGCAGTAGTTGTTAAGGATGGAGTGAAGGAGAAGATGGATTAGTTTGAAGAAGAGGAAGAGTGGCATGCATATGCAATGCAATAAGAAGTTGGTAGCATACATGTTTTATTTAACAAGTTGATTTCATGTGAAGGTATGCTATTAAAGGAGATGAAGCAAATGAGGCCTAAATGTGGGGATCAAGATAATGTTCACCTCTATGAGAGGCAAGTGGAGGTAAACACCTTTAGTGAGGAGGTTCATTACATTCAGGCAACAACATATGCCAAGTGAAACATCAATACTTGTGGCAAAGTTTTCTCAGGTTGGTAGCATGATGCAGGGGCATCCCTTGAGAACCCCAAAATGGTTTCAAGTTTTTTTCTTGAGTTGGTTTATAGGTTCTAGAGGTTATTAGTAGTCCATTTGAGGAGTCTAGTTGGTCTAAAGGTTCTTAAAATTTGAATTCTTATGTTTTTTGTCAAAAGTTCTATTTAAAAATTTGAATATTAAGAAGTCTTATCTAGGGTCTATTGTGCATTATTAAAGGTGAAAAGATGTGTCAGGCATGTATAAGGGTGTAGACATTGTATGAGGTCTAAGAAGGTGATCTTTAACCTATGGTTATGATCCTACATGTCATATTGCATAAAACAAGAAATGATGCAATGTAACAAAAGGAGACCTGTACGTAGGAAAAGAGCAAGATTCAATCATGAGTCATATTATAGAAGTTTGGAGTCAATTTTAGTTTAATAGATAGATATTCCATTCGATTGTAGAAGAATGGTAGATGGAGAAAAGTTTGTATGACTCAGTTCTAGGGTGTTGTAAACCCTATTTTGAAAATGAATGAAGACAAACCTCTATTGAAGGTCTTTGTAAATCCTATTGTCTACATTATTATGTTGATTAATGCATAGTTCCATCGATGCAAGAATGAGAATGATATTAGTTTCAATGTGTGATTTAATTAATAATGCTTGTTTTTTTGAAAGGGACAAAGAGAAAACCCTGTTGTAACCATCACAAAGGTAGACCCTGTTAGATGTGTATTCTTATTGTTATATTTTGATTGTTCATGGATTGAAGATATTGGAATTGGAGTGTTGCATGGCTTTGAAGGTTTTATGAGAATTGTTGGAGGTTGAAAGTTTCAACTACAATCAAGAAATCATTTTGTAAACAAACTTTACCAAGCAAACCCTTGCTTTGAGTAAAGTCTACAAATTGTGTTTTACAAGATTGTAATGCATTGAAAATTTATAAGTTGTGGTATATGTAAGAAAAGGTGTAATGAGTGTGTATTGATGTCATAATATTCATATTTAACAAAGAATATCTATAGTAAAGATAACTCTTAACCAGATCCTTGCATTTTGAAGCAAACTTTGGTGTAAATGGACTGTGTATATGATTAATGCAAGGATATGATCAAAGTAACGTATTACCTAGCCATGGAATATATGGAACATTGTGGTATGTGTGAATTAATCCCTTTAATGGTTATGAGGTTTGTTTTTTGAGCAATATTGTGATAGAAGCTTACTAACCTTGACTCAAACTTGTAGATGGTTCTTCCCTGACACAGTCAAACTTGATTGGAGTTGAAAACTATAGATAGTGCTTTGAATGATGATATCTAATGGTTGGTAAATGTGCTTGAGGTTTAGGCAGACCTTAATAAACTAGTTTGGGTCTTTGAATCCCCATATTCCAAAATTTATACAAATTAGTGAAGTCTCGGGCTATGATAGAGCCCCAAAAACCCTAAATTAGGGTTTCCACCATATCTTTGGTTTTATTTGGTCAAAAATCATATAATTTTGTAATCTAGTCATTTGTAAGGTGCTTAAATAGATTTTAAGGTCTTTTTTGTGAGAACATACCTCTATGTATGGAAAAGAGAGATTGTTTGTGAAGAGAACCCTAGGTGACCTAATTAAGAGAAATAATGAGCAATTTAAGATTGGAAAAGGGACTTAAAGAGTGAGTTTGGGATTGTAACTTTGGGGATAAAAAGAACACAATAAAGGGTATTAGAATCAAGTGTCATATTGCTAATTTATGAAGGTACAATCCATACACATCAAATAAATTCCATAAATAGAGCTATAAGGAGTGTATAAGGTGTAACCAAAGTTGTGTAGTGAAGTGAATTGATGCTTGAAAAGTGTGAAAATTGAACAAAGGTTATTAGATGACTTTGATGAGCATGTCATAGGTGATTTGAATCATTTAAATAGGCAATGAATTCATTAAATTATTGTGTGATAAATTGAACCATAGACCATTGTTAAAGGAAGTGAGTGAAAAATAAGGATAAAAATGTTTTCTTATTATATTCTCTACATCACTGTGTCAACTGAGTCTACATCACCATATATGCCTTTATCATCTGTGTCACTCTCTCATTTTCCAAGGCTTTCCATGCCTATCTCTCTCCTACACCCATCTCTACTGATGGATGCATCCTCTCTCTCTACACCTATATCTACCTCGCTGCCTTGCTAGCTAATTTGAACTAGCTCGCATGAGCTAGGGCATATGGCACACTAGGATCCTCCTATGTCATGGGGTGGTATGGATGTAGAGTCTCATCTAGGATGTCATGGAGTGCTCCCCTCACTAACGACCCCCATGTCTCCTCCTCATCCTTAGGTACACTTGCAAAATCACACCAGATGGATATTAGATCACTATCATATCTCATAATATCTATCTATATCTCTCTACTACCAAATAAGAACTTAAGAAATAATTCACCCATCTTCATACCTATATGTGTCTCAACTCTTATGATATCATCATCTACATGATTGCTTAGCATAATTTACCCATTTGTGTGGCCTCCTAGTACCTCTTTGATAGGTCACCTCCTCAGCTTGAACCTGACTATCATGGCTCATGTCCATCTCATCCTACATCTGAGTGGTCTCTCTATCATCTCTTATGGATCATCTGGGATGCCTATAGTCTATACTCTCTTTTGTCTCCATCACCACTGTGTCCTTGGTGGCTATTACTCATCTCACTATGAGGCTGATAGTGGTACATCTAGTATCTCTACCTCCTCTGCCACTCATCGTGCTTGACTAGTCCATGGTCACTCTTAATGTGGCTTCAATGTCAGCCTCACTATCAGTTATCTAAGTCCTCTCTTTCCTCATGGCTCCCTCACAAGTCAAGCCCACTGGTCAGGCATCAGTATCGATGTCATCAAATGAGGTAGGCCCATCTATCCTAACACCTGTGCCACTAGATGTGGCTTTCTCCACCACGTATATTGTTTGACCACCTCTTTCCTCTCTAGTGATGGTATAATTATGTGCCAGCTCACATAATGTCTACACATCTCACTGACTATAACATTAGCACATGGGGCATGACCCATGCTACTTGGTCTTCCCTCCATCTCTGTACTTGAGGTAACCCATCATCAACCAGATGGGGCAACCTAGATGATCGACACATGAGAAAGATCTTATATATCCATGCTATCAGTAGTATGATCCATCCCATAGTTTTCTACCCTCTGACTAGCATCTTGAATAGATCATGTACTAGTTGGACCCAGATGATATAACCTATATCGTATAGTACTCCCTCGTCTAGCATCATCCTACTCAAGGCTACCATGAATAGTGGTACCTTGCCTTTTGACTTGTGATAGAGCACCCACTATGTCACAAAGCCTATCACCACTTTCTAGAGGTCTAGAATCTATGATATATACACATCATCCATCCTGACTCTCCATCCTCTTAATATTATCTCTAAGCCTATAGCCCACATAGTTAAGGCTCTCCTCTCCTCTAAGCTAATCGATATCCTTGTGGTCATTAATGTTCCTACTATGGGTAGCTTGAGGATGGCATGGACATCCTCTAGTGTGATACCCACCTCTAGCACATCCCCATCCACCTCTCATTTGAAGGTGTTAGTCAATCATTCCCAACATCATAGGAACATGACTAATAGGCCAACACTTAGGGGGATCCTACACATATCAGATATACCTCCTAGACCCATGGCTACTAGTCTAGCTCTTTCTCCATCTAACAATCTATCTAACAAATCCGATAACCAAGACACATCCACCAACCTCTAGAATCTTGGTCATCTCTACAACCAAGAAACAACAAAGGATGTATTAGTTCCTCCATGCCATGTATAATCACAATACATTCTTTACACGTCATATTTACAATTTTAATTAAAAACAAGCCTAATTGCTTTTACCTTATTCATCTAATCCTATTTTTAGCTTAATTGGTCCCTCTTTCCATCCTTTGGTCATTTCAATCATTTCCAACCCTTTTTCATCTTTTTGCACACTTTTCCATGCTTATTCTAGTTCCTTGGTCAACCTAGTTTGACCAATTTTTTTCTATTTTTGTCCTAGTTGACTTCAAATTCTAAGTTAACCTTCTTATCTTCCCTTCCTTGGTACTGAGTTTTCATTCTGGCCCTTACGGACTAGTTACTCACTCCATTCTAGCTTTTCAACTTGCAAATTACACTAGGTCGACCCATACCTATTGGGTTGACCATATGGATTTTGCCCTATTTTATCTTACTAGGTCGACCTAGTCGACCTAGAGCATTATGTGTGCTGACCTAGTACATTTTTCCCAAAAAGTGCATTTCAGTCACTTTCTTCCTAAACACTTCAAACCCATTTACCATCTTCCTATTTGATACCCTTATAATCTAAGTTTGCTCAATTTTGACATATATAAATGCTTAAAATAAAATTTTATTAAAAATTCACTTAATTCAATATAAATTTGAAAAACTAGTTTGAGATCTGTAGTTGCATACCTGTAATGCACTTGCTACCATCTCTGAGTGTCTTCTTCATCTAACATGTTGTTCCCTCGCCATCCTAGCCTTGTTTGGTCTCATAGCTCTCTTTTCTCTCTTTCAAAATTCAAAATTCCAAATGAATTCTCTTTTTCCCTCTTAACAACACTTTTTAACAACTCAATTCTTACATTTAGCTCATCCATTTTGAAAACCATAAAATGCATTAGAATCATGATGAAATAGAGATTATTTTCCACTATAATATGTCTATCTTCCAAAAATTTCAATTTTTGGTTTTTTTTTGCACTAACTTCTACAGGTTCATCTAGTGTGCTTTACATTGGACGCCTTCATTTCTTATAATCTACTTCTTTATCTTTGACACTAAGATAAGTTAAAGGTATGTGTTTTTGAATTTTATCCTTTCATTTATCTTATTTGATGTTTACTGCACAATACTTAGCATCAACATTGTGTGTTATCATATTTTCTTTTGAAGCACCATCTCGTATTGCACTTACGTGACACGTGATGAGCTTTGGCTAGGGCATATGTATACACATAATATTTTCAAATTTTTATTGATTCCTAACACTTTGTATCTTACAAGAACCTATTTAATCATAATTTCTCTGAGTGCATGCGTTAAGGGGTGCACCAAGAAAGGGGTGGGTAGACCATTGGTACTTTGTAAGATTGTTATTCCTTTTGTCACTTGCTATCCACACACTACCCTCCTGAAACCATTGAACCCAAGATTATTCCTCTAAGTTCTACCTATTCCTACCACTTGCTATGTTTTATTCTTCATTTCTTGTCTTATCACCCTTTTAACCTATCAGTTGTGTTAGTTTGACTAGGTTGACCTAGCACAATTTAGGGACTTTTTCTCCTTTTTGGTTTATTGGCTTCTCATTCGACCTAGCACAAACCTAGTGAGTTAGGCTCAAAAACATGCTAGGTTGATTAGGTCAACCTAGTACAACCAACGTTATCAAATGATTTTAGGGTAATATACTACTATATATACAAGGTCATTCCTTACCATTTCATAAGAGTGAAGAATTAAGCAAAGAAGTGCAAATGAACATCTGCCTATTGACCATTCTACTTGGGGAATAAAGCTTTAGGGTTCAATACTTTATTTAGAGCTTTGATCTTATCTTGTGGATAAGTCTTTTGGATGCTTGGATAGGTTGTGTAGCCTAGAGCTAGTTTATCTTAGTTATCCTTACATACCGTGACAATCTCTTTTAAAGCACTTTGTCCAAGGGGGAGATTGAGGCTCGACAGGTTCATCTTCAAAGGCAAGTATTCCTAACTTTATTCCTCCTTTGTAAGAGTAGATAGATAGTGCATTTATATTCTTCTCTTCTATGTATTATGATTATGTATACATTTATGTGAGTATATGTGTTCGATACATGTTTAGTTTAGTTGTTTATTTGTTTTGTTTCTAACCTCCACTTTGTGCCACAAGCTTTGGTGCACACTACATTATATATACTTTTCTTGTTATTAGATTTGTGAAATATTAAATCATAAGAATCTTTTAGGGTTGTTGTGCGATTTTGTTAGACTGTAAACTTTGGAACCCTACCTCACACGGTGTGTTGTGATAGGTGATTTCGTAATCAGGTCTAGCAGATCTTTACGTTAGTCATGCTCCTGCTTAACAATTGTATGCTCCCCAATCGAAAGTGTAGGTGTGCTCTATGCCATTTGATCCAAGATTGATTTATGGACATGATGCATTTTCAATTACATACACTTTTTACTTCACTTTACTTAGCATCAACGTTGTGTATTATTATGTTCTATTCCCAAAGCACCATCTCCAATTGCACTTACGTGACACGTGATGAGATTTGAGTGGGGTATATGTATACAAATAATATTTTCAAATTTTTATCACTTACTGACACTTTGTATCTTGTAAAAACCCATTGAGTCTCAATCTCTCTGAGTGCATGTCTTAAGGGGTGCATCGGAAAAGGGGTGGGCAGACCATTGGTACTTCATAAGATTATTGTCCATTTTTCCACTTGCCATCTACACACTTGTCTCCTAAAACCATTTACCCTAAGATTATTCTTCTCAGTTGTACCTATTCAAATCATTTGTCACATCATCATCCTCATATTTTTTGCCTCATCCCCTTTTTGATAGTGGGTTATACTAGGTCAACTAGGTCAACCCTGTATAGTTTTTAGCCTCTAATTACTATACAGGGTCAACTGAGTCAACCCTATATTGTTTTGGGGTATTTTTTACTTTGGAGCTTGTTAGCCCTTTGGCTGACATAGCTTGAGACCTAGTGAATTATCTCTCAAAAACATATAGGGTCGACTGGGTTGACCCCATACAACTGACATATTTAGAAGGATTTAGGGTAAGATCTGCCTATATAGACAAGATCATTTCCAACCATTTGAGAATAGAGAAGTAAAGAAGAATAAGTGTGAATGAACATCTATTTATTGACCATTCTACTTGAGGAATAAAACTTAAGGTTCCATACTTTCTTTGAAGATACGGATCTTGTCTTGTGGAGAAGTCTTTTGGATGCATAGATAGGTTGTGTAGCCTAAAACTAATTTGTATTTGTTATCCTTACATACAGAACAATCTCTTGCAAAGCACCTTGGCCAAGGGAGAGATCGAGACTCGATAGGTTTGTCTTCAAATGTAAGTATTCCTAAATTTATTTCTCATTTGTAAGAGTAGATAGATAATGTAGTTATGCTTCTCTTCTATGCATTAAGATTTCATGTACATTGACATGAGTATATGTCTTATATGCATGTTTAGTTTAGTTTGTTTTGTTTTTAACCCCCACTATGTGCCACAAGCTTTGGTGAGCACTAGATTATATTTACTTTTTTGTTATTAGAATAAGTGAAATATCAAAACCCATGACCCCCTTAGGGTTATTGCATGATTGTGTTAGTCTGGAGGCTTTGGAACTTTCCTTATCATGATTTTATTGTGATCAGTGATCCCCTAATCGGGTCTAGTGGATCCTAATCTTAGTCATGCTCTCGCTTAACAAATGTATTCCCAATCAGAAGTGTAGGTATGCTCTATCTTCTCCAAGTTAGGATTGATTTATAGACATGATGCATTTATGATTATATACACAAAGTAGATGAAGGGGACACAATACAAGGGACATGGGCAAATGCCACTAATTCTAAGAAAGAGATCACATACAAAGACATGTTCAAATGTCCACATACACAAAGAGCAAGCATGGTTGGCTTAGATCCATAAGGAAATATATGTTTAAATGTCTACATTTACAATCAAGAAGCACACATAAGACATGAAAACATGCCTAAAGCATACATACAATGAAAGGATTGGATTAGAGCCATAGAAAAATGACTTTCAAACTTACTCAAAAAGATGTAGAAACAAAGAGACAATCAAATCTAAACTAGTAAAGATAGAAATGAAAGTATGCATAATCATGTGGTATAATTTTGTATAAGAGCAAAGATGTACATAAGTCGAGTCTATAATAGTAGTAGTCGACAAAAGTATGTGAAGAATAGGATGATCAATATCAAGATATAATCAATGCTAAATTTGTGTGGTGATGTATATAAATATATAACCTGGTGAACTGAAATTTGTGTAGTATGATGCCCCCAATGGGTTGATATGCCAATGCTAAATATGTGTATATGTGCATGTTGCCCCAATGGGTGAATAATAACAAGTTTGTATCTGAGTGGAGGACCTGAGTCCTATAGTAATTTGCGAACACTTGAAAGGAATAAATGAAGCATGCATGTATGATAAAACCAATGACATTAATGTAAAAATCATATGTAGTACTTGGAAAATAGAAGGAATGTTAAAATAAAAATGCATACATTCAAAAATTTGTATTTTCTAAGTAATATTTGAACATATTATATTATTTTTTGTATTTTCTAAGTATAAGATATGTACAAACAATATGAAAATGAACTATGTATAAGTAGAGAGGAACATACTAACCAATGAGTTTTACAATAGATTCACTATCAAAGTGTCATGTATCAAATAAAGGAAGAGTGACCGCACATGCTATGTGAGGTGGTATTTAAGATCTATGAATCAAATTTACTGAGTAATCTATAGCTGAAACTTCTTGTGGAGTGGGGCTATGAATCTTTGGAGCCGACTGAATAACATTGTAAACTTTTGGGTCTTTGATGACCCATTTAATAGAAGAATATGTGACTGACATGGGTGCTCTATGCTGTAACAATGATATGGATGATAATGTGGTAGAGAGAGGCTCTTTAGAATCCACAACATGTCTCTGACACAAGGGTCTCTCTAATATAGGTCTCCATGGGAGAGTATGTGTACATGGTAATGTTGTATGAGTAAACACTAGTGGCTCAACTGATATCAAAAGTATGCTAATGGAATCCATGTGTGGATCTGTGACAAGTGGCTACTATGTAATTGGTTGTGGAATAGGTAAAGGATACTCATATGGAAGGCCCTCAAATATAACCACCTAATTAACATGCATATACTTAAGACGTCTATGTACGGTGGATGAAATGGCTCATGGAATATATCCAAGGCCTACCCAATAGCATATTAAATGTGTTAGCACTAAGAATTTAGTGGCTACATGTATGGGACCAACCTATAATGGAAGTACAATCTCCCTGATGGAGCTATGAACATGGCTACTAAATCCACAAATAATCATATTTGTCTAAGAAATATCTTGCTCTAAATATCCCAAGTGATGTAGAAGTGCAATAGTACACATATTAATGCTTGATCCATTATCAATCATGATACTATGCATATGATGATGATCAATGTAAGCTTGTGCAAAGAGTGCATATAAAATTGAGTCATCATTGACAATCTCCTATTCTAAGAAAGTGATGAGAGGTCTAGATGGAACTATAGTATGATACACACCAATGATATTATTTAGAGGGTGTGTGTCCATCATATGAGTATGATAAGATGTTGGTGGTGGATGTGCCTAATAAGTATAATGAACACCTAAAGTGTCTGTAGTCTCATTAGCCATATGATTTGAAAATGGATCATAAAACATTTTCATTGATTTTGCTTTTGTTGGTTGTGTTTAGGGTGCCTCTATTGGAGTTCTCACATCAATGATATTAATATATATCAAATCTTGTATCTTATGTCGTAAGTTGATGCATCTATATATAATATGGCCTGGTGCCCTGTGATAATCATAGAATGTATTGGAATCATAATTCTTTGGAAGAGGCCTAGTTGTATCAACCTCTTTGATGGGAGGGAGAGGTATGACATTGCATTTGAAGAGTTGTTGTATAATACATGATGTTTCATAAAGTTTGTGAAAGGTCTCCCTAGAGGAGTTGATAAAACTATGTGAGGAGTTGACTCGAAGGCCATATTAACTATTGTATTGTGCTCTTTCTAGTTTTTAGTGGGCCTCACCTTATATAGGGGCTTATTAGAACTCTTATTAATTGAATTTGATCCAATTGTGTACTTTAATTTTTCCATGAAGAAAAGATTAACTTCCTATTCTTTCACTATATGGCATAGATCTATGAATGATGGAGACTTTTTGAATATTATATATTCATTTAATGTTGGTAATAAACTCTACTTGAATATGCCCTAGAATTCTCTATCTACCATGCGGCTAGTCATCTTTTCGAATGTAGTTTTATATCATAAGACATATTAAACTATTGGCTCATTAGATTTTTTCTTGAGTTGTTCAAATTGAGCGTATCAAACCTTATCAATGATGTTGATTGAAAAGTGTGGCAAAAACATATTTGTTGGTGGATTAAATGTTGTGATGGACTGATTAGGAATATCATAGAACCATTTTAATGAATAGTCTTTTAAACTGTGAGGAACAAATTAGTTAGGAGCCAATCTTGGACATGTAGTCCAAACATGCTAAGTGAAAAGCATGTATATGATGCTTTGGGTCACCCTCATCATATAGAGTAAGCTTGGGTGCCACAAATCTAGAGGGTAAAGGAGTTTCCACTATCTGTTATGCTAAAGGTGTATATAGGAGCATAGGAGAGTCTAAAACATAAGATGGTCTAGTATCACCCTACTGAAGATGTAACACCTTGGACTGTAGAGAATGGATATGTTGCCTAAGGGATTGTACATTTGAAGAGGTGGGATGTGTACTAGTCACAAGAGGTATTACCAGTGGCGATATTTGGATAGTTGTAACATGTTGCATAATCTGAGTTGCCCCAATAGTAGGTGTAATAATATTAACATATGTGGGGTTAGAGAATTGACTAAATGATGTGTTTTTTATTTTCAATATAGTTTGTAAAATCTGTGGATGATCATGGGTTTTTTCCCAAAATCTATCTTTGAAACTTTTGTAATACCTCATATCTATTAATTATTAAATTTTCATCATGGAGGGGGGGGAGTGTGTTCTGAGTCCCATATTGTGTATCATCGATATCTTGATTGTATTATTCATGTTATGATATATTATCATTAAAATTCACATAATTAGGATGTGAAGGATCAACTAGGGTGGTTGTAACTGGTCCTTTATCCATGGTATAAGCTCAAACATAAGGAATTTGGGTATGCTCAATAAGGTGACCACTAAGACTAGCACTTCTTCTTAGATGACATATAGTAAACAAAATGAAAGAGGGCTACTATAAAAAAATATATGAAATATGAAAATCCTATAACAACAAAAAGAAGGATACAAACCTTGAGAACATATAGGGATAGGTTTTGGATGTTATTCGAAGTAAGTTGGGTTCACCAAATGATTTAACTTTTAAGGAAGTTATTCAATGGTAAACCCTAGGTTGTTAAAGTGATGGAATAATAAATCAAAGAATAAACATAATAATATTAACAACCACTAATTTGTACAATAATTGAATTATTTGCTTAGCGTATAAATAACAATAAATTACAAAAGAGATACTTAGCTGGAAAATTGATTGAGACAAATAAGTGGAGGGCTAAAAACTAGTGCAAGGATAGTGTAAGGTGTTCCCAATAGAAAATAGGCATTATAAACATTCTTGGATAGTGGTGCAGTCATATGTTCAATAACGCACCGTGCTAATGTCCATGTGCAATAGAGATAGTGAATTTTTGGGTGGACCTTCGCTTGGTTCTAAGAAGCCCATGCCTATGTGATTGAATGTTAGATCGTTGTCTATTCGCTATTTTGAACAATTCCAATGCAAAACCCTAAGCCTTCATATTTGTTAGGGTATTTGAGGAGCACAAGTAGAAAAAGAGTGACATTAATAGGGTAAGTTGGATGTAACCTCAACACCTCATGTGTTTAGCATTACCTACATACCAATACCTTGAAAAGGGATCAAACTAGATGTAGTTCTCCCAATCAAAGTGATGGTGCAAGTGCAAGTGAATTCTATGCTAGTATGAGTGTCGGTTTGAGTGTTTTTAGTGTGACTTGAGACTGAAAATTTGAGTAATTTGAGATTTGGGCTATTATAGATGGGTGTATGCTGAATTAGGGTAGAATAGGGATCAATGACCTTGATTTGTGTTATCCCCCAAAAATATCACTCATTTCTGGGACAACATTTGAATTATTTTGGTCCTATAGACCAAAATCCTCTCTTCCCATTTCAAAAATTGTTCTGAGCATTCAGGTTCTTCATTTTTCAAAGCTTTCTCAGAAATCTACGGACTCTGTAGGCTTGAATCTATGGACTCTGTAGGCTTGAATCTACAAACTCTATAGGGCAAGTTCTATGGGCTTTACAGGTTGATTTCTATGGACTCTACAGGAAAGAAGCAAGCTCTCAACACTTGGGTGATTTCAAGGTTGGTTCAACGACAAGGTTCAACCAAAATGTCCATCAACAAGATTCTAAACAAGGATTGAACCATTGAACCATTGAACCGTTGAACCTTGAACCATTTTGGTTCAACAGGTTCAATGGGTTCAAAGGTTCAACATCATCAACAAGAGTTAAGCGCATTTGTCAAGGTTCAAAGTTCAACCGCTTCAAGGTTCAATGGCTTCAAAACACTTATCAAAGAGAAGAAGGCTTGAACCATTGAACTGTTGAACCATTGAACCACTTTGGTTCAAAGGTTCAATGGGTTTAATGGTTCAATAGGTTCAACGACCAAATGGTTCAACGCATTTGGTTCAAAAAGATCAAAAGAACTTAGCCAAATAAAAAGAATGAACCGATTGAACCATTGAACCTTGAACCAAAAGGTTCAATGAGTTCACAGGTTCAAAGGTTTAACTAGTATGATGAAGATCAAAGAATTTAGAAAGAACAAGTGACGGACAAAGGATGAACCAATGAACCGATTGAACCTTAAACCGAAAGAGTTCAAAGTTCAATGGTTCAAAGGTGGCCTCAGTCAAGGAAAGAAGCAACAAATAGGTGTTTCAATGGATGGTTCAACCAAGGAGCGGGAAAGTGATTGAACTAATAAAGTGACTGATCGAAAAGATAGAATTCATTCGAATTTGTTCAAAGGCTGACAGGGAACATTTCCTTCAGACTTTTTGTCTGAAGGAAATTATTAAGTAAAAGAGCCATTGGAATTCTTTCGAAAGTGTTTTATATGGGAAAATGACTAAGGCAAAAATCCTTCAGACATTTTGTTCGAAGGAATTCACTCGGGAAGAGAGCTTGAAGAAAGCGAAGGAAAATCCTGACTGAAGAGAAAAGCCCACAGAAAAATGCCCGATGGAAAAAGACAAAGTGCAGTGGAAGCCGCCACGTGTCCATTATAAAGCAAAGTGGAAGCCATCACGTGTCATCTTTTGTAGGACCCTTAAAAGGTTTTTAAAGCTTCTATAAGTTAAGTGGAATATGTCACGTGTCCTGTTATGACTCAGTGGAACGTGACAAGTGTTTGCATCCGTGTTCCCCTTTTGAAGTTGATCGGGCAAGACATGTCGTGGATCCCATTTTCCGTAAGTTTCTAATGAGTTTCATAACAATGGAACTTGCCACTTGTCAAAGACGTAGAAATGACCCCCCAAAGACTTAGACAAGAAGGGATAAAAAGGACAAAGAAGCAACATAGACGATTCCAAAGGCAAGTTTAGTTAAAGTGATGGTTTAACCAGAGAGAAAAGAAATGCTTAAGTAGTGAAGAGAGGAGCAAGACCAAAGGACCAAAAATATCTTCAAAAGAGTTATTTCTAGTAGGTGAAATAGTGGATCAAGTAGACTTCTGAGTGCACCAAATCAAGGACACAAGCCTATTTTTCTTCCATGAAGTAATGGCGAATTGGACAGCTACGCAGACATCAGGAAAAGGACTAGATAATCCATACTAAGAAGAGACATATTATAGGAATGGACATGCCATAGTTATGGTAATGCCCTATTCCTAGCATGGTCCCTCTAGACAGAACTGAAGGCACATTGAAGGCATTCAATTCAACAAGGGCCTTTTTCATGAAAAAAAGTGCCCAAGTCTTTCTTGGAGTGCTATATATTTTAATCTCTCATTTGTTACAAGGCAGATCTTCCCATTACCAGAAGTGAAACTATTCTTAATTGAAAGGCAAATACTGAGACTTTGAGCTCATATTGTATTTCATTTCATTTTATCTGAATGAGAAAGTAAGTTGTTTGCAAACTTTGTGCTATCATAGCTTGTATCATTTTAGGAGATCATTCTTATGTCTGTCTTTTGAATGTGTTCTTATTTATTTAATTTGGCAAGCAGAATTAGTGAAAGTAACAAGGAAGGTGTTCAGAAGCCAACTGTGGGAAGACTTTGTGTTGTCATAGTTGTCTTCAGTGTATGTTTTACTTTTCTATCTCTATGTATAGGACCTTGAGACGACTTTGTGCCCCCACTGTTCTTCGTATCTCACTCTAGGGCAATCAAGGTCGAGACTTTGAGCTTCATCTTAGATTGTTGGTTGTTCTATACTCTGTTACCAGTCACTTGTTACCAGAAAGAGTCCTGTTGTTTTGCAAGAACAAACACTTTTGAAAGAAGAGAAGTGCCTTCTATCATTTCACTAGGATTTCGACTATCCAAGAAGGGATCTGGCTCTTGGTTGAATGTTACTTTTGAAAGAAGAGAAGTACTGTCACCAATCACCCTGGATTTTTCCTTTGATCTATGAGCATCATCTCTGAAAAAAGAGAGGTGGATGGTTTATCCTACCCTCGAGTGTTATTTTCAGCTTATATATATATATATATATATATATATATATAGTTCCTTTATACCTATAGGGAACCTCTCCTTGATGAGAGGAGGGATTTATCCCCTTTGGATGTGGTAAACCTGCAACATTGGACGACCAATCTTCCTATGCTATGGTGAAGAGACCTATTTTGCTCACCAGTTAGCTGGTCAACAAAATATTCACCCAACAATTTGCACAATTATTTCTAAGATTTTTTTATGAGTATTTGCATCTTATTTCCATCTAGGAAATAAATAAGTGAAAGTGGTCTATATATATCATTCTGGTACTTGTCGAGATGTGAAATGGGTATAGGTCGATCTTAAGGTGCTTTGAGATATAGAAAGATATTTGTTGGGGGTGAAAAGAGCAAGGGGACATTAGTGCTACCCCTTTGCCAATAATGCAATGTGCTACTATCTAAAAGACCGCTACTATCCAAAAGGCTGCCTTAATGTCCAAGTGATAGGAACGAGTGAAAAAGGGACCTAGGTACCTAAGTAAAGGCTCAATGTTGCTTTTGGTATATCTAGGAATGGGTTGGACTCACATAAAAGCTGGAAAGTGATAAAGAGAGGCCCTAAGATAGGTTTAAGGATAAGCTAAGGATAACTTGGTCTAAAAAGGCAGTCATTGCACTAAAATGATATTTTAAATGACTACATTAGGGAACACTAGAGTATAGTTGTTTGATTCAACATTTTTAGAGTTTAAATGCCAAATCTTGATTGTTTTAATAATTTAAACATCTTATATTTTTTGTGAAACCTAATCTACTAA